>JAOTNS010001384.1:0-53119 GCA_028476615.1 Culter alburnus
AGTGTTGTTTCGCACTCTCTCTCTCTCTCTGCACATGATCAACTTAAATTGACACAAAAATTTTAAAATAGCCATAACACAAAAAATGTGTTATAATTAACACATCCTTTTTGAGAGTGCAATGGCTTTGAACACGGCTCAACCAATCAGATTCAAGGACTGGAACAACCCATTTTATGACAAAATCTTGATGAATTCTGTGTTTCAGGGGTTTCTAGTGCTGATTGGAGTGTGTGGTACAGTCATTCACAGATATGTGCACTAAAGGATTCATCAGTGATAATGAACTGCTCTTATAAATACCCTACTGGACATCAGATCATGAAAGCGTTCTGGACCAAAAACCCTGTAAAGGGTGTAGAGCCTCCAGATCTGTCTGAGAACCCTGAATACAGTCAGAGGCTTCAGTATCTGGGAGATAAACAGCAGAACTGCACCATCAGACTGAGTCATGTGACACTGAAGGATTCACACATGTACTATTTCAGATTCATCACTAATATAAAAGAAGGAAGATGGACTGGTGATCCAGGAGTGACTCTTACTGTCACAGGTGACTTTCATGAGGTTTCTCTCTTCTTCTGTGCATTATGTTGAATAATAATCAGTGTATGACAGCAGCACTAGATATAATGTGTGTGTTGTGTTCAGATCTTCAGGTGGAGTCTCCTGAGAGAGTGACAGAGGGAGATTCAGTCCGTCTGACATGTAAAAGCAGCTGTAATCTGACTGACAGAGCAACATTCATCTGGCACAGAAACTCACAGCCATTAACTGAGAGAAGAGACAGAAACAATGAACTCCTGCTGCAGTCAGTCAGAAGAGAGGATGCAGGCAGATATAGCTGTGCTGTACACGGACACAATCACACCTCTCCTGCTGTTCAGATCAATGTCATGTGTGAGTACAGATTGGAAATTATCTTTGAATGAGATGATTTAAAGATTTAACTTATGTCCTTTTCAGATCCTCCCAGGAACGTCTCAGTGTTGATAACTGGATCTGGTGAAATAGTGTCAGGAGATTCAGTGACTCTGATCTGCAGCAGTGATTCAAACCCTCCTGCTCTGAACTTCAGCTGGTTTAAGGAGAATGAAAGCTCAGCTGTTGGATCTGGACAGAGTTTCAGTGCACTACAGAGTGGACGCTTCTACTGTCAGGCTCACAATCAACATGGATCTCAGAGATCAGACGCTGTAACTGTCACAGGTGAAGCTTTTATTAACACACTCCTGTATCTTCACATCATTCATCAGTTTGGAGAGTTAATCATGATGATCTTCCTCTTTCAGTTCATCATGGTGCTGGTAGGAATGTGATTGTGATCGCAGCGACATCTGGAGGATTATTCTTCATCATCATCATCATCATCATCATCATCCTATTTATAATGTGAGCTTGATTAAAAAAAAAAAAAAAACATTTTGGTTTGATGTGGATATTTTTAATGTAATACATTTGTTCTTATGCTGTCAATGTCTGTCATTATAACAGAAAGAAACGAAGGAGTGATGAAACTGAAGATCTCACAGTGAAACAGGTAAATCATTCAGACACACGACTTTACAGAAGCAGAAAATCAATCGATCAGCTGTTATCTGTGTTTCAGACTGTAACTGTACAGACTGATGGCAAACTAACATTATCAGTGTCTTTATTAACACAATCCAGAAAAAAATGTTCATGAACTGATATTTCTCTTTCTTTAGACCAGTGATTCTCAAACTGTCAGTGTGAATGTTTCACTTAAAACACTCTTCTGTCCTTTTCTTCTCCTACAATCAAGTATGAACAGTGAAATATTTCAAAAATATTGTTCTGATGTGGCGCCTGATCTGAAAAGTTTGAGACCAACTGCTCTAGACTTCAGATCAAACTGATTTACATTTTTTAATTAATAATTACTTATTTTCTTGCATCACAGAGAGTTTCAGTCCATGATGAGCCTCTTTCTGAACCGGATTCAGCCAATGACGCTCCGTATGCCAGTGTGAAACCAAAGAGATTCAGAGGAAACACTCCTGAATCCAGAGAGACTGAGGAGATCCAGTACGCAACTGTCCATCATCACAGAAAGAAAAAGATGAAGAGATCAGAAGAGAGTGAAAACCAGTACGACAATATAAGAGTTCATCAGCCTGATGCTGCCGTGAGGTGAGAAACAAACAACTTCATATCGCCTGTAACATTGTTGTGTTTCTTTTTTTTCTGTTTTTAGGCAATCAGCTGTTGAAACTGTGGAAGACGCATCAGTGATCTACAGCAGCGTCAAATGAGTGACAGACCGTCATGAAGCCTGTGTTCAGACATCAATCTGGACTGCTGGGAAATGGAGGATTGTGTAGTTGTGCAATAATTTACCCATCTGTTCAAACCACAACCAATACACACAGGTTCAACACCCACATTAAGACTCATTTATGGAAATAAGAATATGCAGTTTATAACTCTTTGCATAACAATATTACATTTATTAAATAATAAAGGATGTTTTTACAAAACATAAGCCAAAGAAAACAATCCAGTTATCTGTACTGCTTATCAATTGAAATGCATTTTTTTTTAATGCATTATGTTTATTGTGTATTTATGAAGAGTTTCCTCTTCATGTTTTACCTTGTATGTTTTTTATAACTAAGACCAATGCTTCAATAAACCATATATTATCCTCATGCAGTAATGTCTCTGTGTCTGCTGGTTACACTGGTAGGACCTCTAGTGGTTGATGACAAACCGATCTTTCAAATAATGTGCAAAAGTTTAAAAGCAGAAAGGGAAATGGTACTGTCCCTTAAAACTGAGTGGTAATAAAATGATTTAAAAAAATAAATAAAAAATAGGTCCTCTCACTTATGTTTCTGGTATCAAATCCGTCTGATGAAAGGAAATGTGTTTTAGATCAAAATAAAACACAGCAGAAGAAATTGATCACTATTCCACACAAAACCACTCCAGACTGCTAATATTTATGTAGAGAACAAATGGATCACCACAACGTGAACGCGCATTTAAAATCATTCTTGTCGGTTATTGGCTGGAGCATGTTTATTATGTTTTGTGGTCCAGGCTGCATCAGTTTGTTTTTATTGCCGTTTTCGGAGCTTGTGGCGACTACAGAGACCGCGTTTATTACAGTGTGTTCAGGGGACAGGCAGCTAGCGGATAGTGAGGAGATGTTTGCTGTATGTGACAAAAAATGTTTTGGCCTAAAAACGCGTGACATCGCTTAGAGCACCTTTAATTGCAGGTGCAAAAGTGATATTGATTCAATGCGGTTAACGATGACACATTAACATTGATTTAATATTATTTCAGTCATTGTTTGCTATCTGGGAAGGCCACATGTATTTATAATAATTTGTTTATGTGAAGATTGTTTTAAGTTCACTTAAATTAAAAGTTATTTTTCTAAAGCTTAATAAATGTTAAAATAAAAATAGCTTTCAGTTATACTGTAATGTTGAATGTCTAGCATTAATGTTTTTTTAAATCAATTTCATAGAGACATCAGCAGCAGTATTAGTGTCAGTGATTCTAGCCTTCATTCAGAGATGCCATTAAACAAATATTTAAAATATACGGTCTTAAAGTTGTTACTACATTAATTTAGAGAGAAACTGTGAAATTATTACAATATAAAAATATGAAAAACTATTTAATCGCAGTTAATTACAAAAAAAGTGATTAATTAGTTTTATATTAACTAATTATATTAATATATTCATATTATAAACTAACTATATATATATATATATATATATATATATATATATATAATATACTTTAACAAAATAAAAAAACATTCATTGTACATCAGATTCTTTTATTCGTCAAGAATTCATCATAATTTGTCAACAACTTTTAAACTGCTGAGTACTGAGAAAGTTTCTCATGATCAAATTTCATGATCACAACAGCAGAACAACAGAAAAGCAACTAAGAATGACATTTTCCTGTGTTTTACAACAGTAATGTGACTGAATGAAGTAAAAACAGAGAAATATGGAATAGTTTTACTGTGTTTCAGTGAGCCTCTCGTCCATCAGATGAAAAATGATGAAAACAGACTAAAACAGAGGAAGCAGGATGTCTGTTTCCTCCTGAACTCTTAATGTTTACCTGCTTCACTTTCAGCCTTTTTTTGCTTCTTTATGTGTCAAGACATTCAGATCAGCATAAAAGCTTTCAACTTTATCAAACATATTCTAAAAAAACTGACAAAGCAAACAAAAATTTTAATTAATACATAAGGCAAGAAAAACAGAGGCGTCAACCTGGAAATTCTGGAACAATTTCATAACAGGAGTGAGAACAATTCAACACTATAAATCCAGCAAACACAGGGTGTTGACTCTTTTGGATGAAAATGAAAGTGGGGTTGACGTCTAAATCCAACATTTAAACGTTTGTTTGATGCCAAACGTAAATGGGCAGATGTTGAATAAACACCAAAAAACATATAGGGTGCCAAACGTTTACCATTGATGGAAATAATGGTTGAAGACTGTTACAACTGATTTCCAGACACAGCCTTGAAATCAACTGAAAATACATTAAATCTCTCTTATTACAAACTAGACTGGCTTTATTTCTGTCATTCGTCTATTGTCAAAGTGAAACTGAAAGTAAACAGAGCTCTGCAGGAAAAGCCCTGATTTACAGGAAAAGACATCAGGAGTGAGTGTGTGAGAGTGTGTGTGCGTGTGGAAACATTTTTTGGAAAACAGCTTATAAATCATACTAAGTAATTTAAAAAAAAAATATATACAAATGTAAAAAGTTTTCTGTGATGGGTAGGTTTAAGGTTAGGGAAAAATATACAGTTTATATATATATATATATATCTATATATATATATATATATATATATACGTTATAATAAAGACCTTAGACCTTAGTTTGTACAGTATAAAAATCATATCGTCTATCCAAAGTCCCCATAAAACATGAAAACCCAACGTGCATGTGTGTGTGTGTGTCAAAAGGATAGTGTGCTAAATGAACACAGATGCAGAGCATAAAGTGTTTGTTCATCAAGGATGTGGCTGCAGATAAAATGCAAGGAAAGGATGCAAGTAAAGAAAATGAGGACGGAGGAATCACAGGAAAACTTATTTTTTGGAATGTTCTTTGAATTGCTCAAGCGTCACTTTAAGGCGCAATCAGCTGCGCTCAAGGAATCTGTCCTTATGTTGTTGAAGCTGTTAATAATATTCTGTAGACTGATTCGTCTTTTATTTTTAGGAACATAAGGATCAGAACATGACTTGCATCAAACTCAAACCTGACGTGAGTGTCAATCACTGAGATGTTTATATTTTCCACATTCCCTGATGTTTCTTAAACTGTTGAGTTGTAGATTCAAGGAGGAGGAGGAGGAGGAGGGAGGGTCTAGCTAGCCTCTGTTTTGTTTGACAACACTTCGAACGTCAACAGGAAGTTACTCCACCCAGGATCACTTAGAGCACCTTTAAGTCTACTAAAAAGAATATTACTAAAGTAAAAATAACCAAATTAAACAAAATCATCAAAACTTGAAACATCACGACAGCTTAAATCTCTTGCAGATAACTGCTAGCTAACAACAGCACATGTGCAATTAAAATTAGATAACAGATTGTCACTGCATCAGCAACAGTTACTGCCTTTAAATAAAGCAACATGCAGCATAACATCAGTGTTTCTCAGCTCATCATTGACTGAAACACAGGCTCTACTCTCCAGCACAATGATGACCCTCAAAACTCAGAAGTTCATATTTGTAAGTCATACATAAATGAAACCGGTAAGATTTATGGAATTGTACACAGCAAAACGGCCATGTTAAATTAACACTGCCGAGTGTTCGTGTGTACACACTACAGAGTTAAAGTACCATTGAAGCAGCACTGAAAGTTAATGAGATAATTAAGTGATGATTGAGCATTAGTTATGAACACCTGCTGTTAACAAGCAGAATCAGTGAAGGAAAGAGAAACACAAGGCTTCAGCTACAGCCTTTGATGAAATCAACTGAAGATAAAAGAAGACATTAAATCTCTCAAGATCTCAACAGAGGAGGATTAAAAACACCACAAACAGCATTACCAGCTTCACTTATTACTGACCAGATTGACTCTATTTCTGTCATTTATGTTTTAATGAAACTAATAGTTTCATTTAAAGTCACCATAATGGAGGTGGCTTTGCTTTGTACCGCATAGCATTTTATCCTTGTCCCGTACGTCGCATATTGAGAAAATGTCCCGCATTTTCATCAGTCTGGTGGTTTTTAATTATAATATTTTAAAAAAACGTGCATGCGTTCTTTTTCCTTTTTAAGAAAGTGTAACACCTGCTCGTAATACACAACAGTGTTAGCTGAATGTTTGACTCAATGCCAACAATAGTAGCTAATTTTTTTTCAATGCACTGAGCTGGATCAATGGGCCGATCAGAAGATACAAAGCTCGAAGGAGGCAAAGCATACACAGCACACAAGTTTGGGATTTCAGATTTTGTTCTATTTGCTATTATATATTTTCTTCTTTTTTTTTTTTTTTCTGATTGAAATGTTGATGTGATGATCAGTAAATGATAAATGACAAAGATAAATACAATATGACCAACTGTAATCAAGTTCTTACTTGAAAAAAATTAATAAACCACAAAAAAAAAAAAAACACAAATAAAATGAATTCAACAAAACCTTTCCTTTGTTGACTCTTTGATTGATAATTTCCCTCTTTTCTTTCTCCTGGCTTAGGTTTGAAAATTATTGGTTTTCTAATTTAAATATATATATATTTTTTTATAGATTAATATGTTTAGTTTCAATTTTAAGATTTCTAATTCTCCTGCCTTTACTGTAATTTGACTCTCTTGCTTCAAATGCAACTCAAATCAATACTTTAACCAAGATGATTCAATATCCATTCACATGAATGGTTACCTCAAAATTTACAATGTGTATATAACCAAATAACACTTTTCAGAAATATATACATAAACAAAAATTGTAAATAGTGTTCACCTCAGTTCGGAAAAATATACCTCAGTCCATTCAATATTAGAAAAAAAAAATAGTCCATTCGATAAATTCAGTTCAAAAAAATATACCTGAGTCCATCAGAGTTCAGAAGGAAAAAAAAAAACAAACGATACCATGAAGTGGATAAGGTGATAGGAAATCAGAGATCCAAATTCAGTCTGGGGGGCTCGCCATCTTTCTTTTCTTTCAATGCGGCTTGATGAATCCTCACCATGCGCGTGAATCACAGCGGAAAATCCAAACTTCTACACATACAACAAAAACTGGCCGATTCCTTTGAATTAAGTGTTTTGTTAATTTTTTCTTTTCCAGATTGCACCACGAACTACAGTGACGACGGTGACCAACTTTGGCTCGAGGCTCCGGATCAACAAGGCCACAACAAGCTCTTTCACAAAACTACTCAAATTTCGGTAAGCAATTTAACTCTAAATAACTTTTATATACTTTGTTTTGTAGTTGTTCACTAATTATTTCTCAAAATTAGATAGTTTTAACTCAGAATTCTTAAGCTTCGTTTTCATGCGTTTCTGTTTCTTCTCTATCTCGTCTGCGTCTCTTAGTGGGCGGGGTCAGCATCACTGCTGATCGTACTCAATTGGACGATCTACATCCGCAGTGCAGATTCCAACTCTAATTGGATAAATGTTACTGCAGTAATTTGCATGTTACTGATTTAATTAATAAAGCATTTTATTATTTTATCAATTTTCTTTTATCACTGTTTTTTTTTTTCCACGCTAACAGTTTTACTGGAAGGGTAAATATGCCAAAAAATAAAATAAAAAATGTATGGACTGCAAATGGACTAATTTCAGTCAGGGTTACACCCTCCCCTCCTAGAAGTATGCAAGTCCCTTTGCATATCACCAACAGGTATATAACCCCGAGTTACAGGGGATCCTACTTGAGAGAAATCCTGCAGGGACTCCGAGAGAGCAACATTTAGTCCTTGAAGAAGGGACTGAACTATGGTCACCAGAGGATTCCCCAGTTCAGGGTAAGTCAAGATTTTGGGTTTCTCTCTATGTCGGACAGACCTTCTCAATTCAGTTTCATCCTTGTCTACATTATTTGCTTCTTTGCCTTCAATTGTCTCCTTTTCAGCTGAACTGTCTTCTGGAATGAATAATTTTTCATGATGATTCGGATCCTGCACCACCAGGGTAGGTGGACGACTCATTTCAGCATCTTTTTCTTTTTCAGGATGGACCTCAGGATTCACAGGTAAGTTGGCTCCAGGATTCACAGGTAAGTTGCTTATGGGGTTTTCAGGTTCAATCACAGATAATTCATCGATGTCCTGAAATTCCCTTTCAGGTATGTCATGTTGAACTCCATGGTCGATCTCCAAGCTTGCTTCAAGTGAAGGAACAATACATTTCCTGTTTGGGTGAGCTACTTCAGAAAGTGTGAACTGTAAAAGACTCCTTCACAATATCAAATTGAGGTGTTACACAATAGCGTTCCTCTTCATCGGAGTCAGGAATTTCTTCCGTCTCCTCAGAACGTCTACAGGCTGTCTCACTGCGAGTTTTGCGCTTGGGAACTGGACTCTGGGTCTCACATTCATGTATTTCAGATGGAAGAGTTCCACATGGGAGTAACAAATCCCGATGTAATGTCCGAATGGGTCCTGTTTCAGTTTCAGGGCATACTTTGTACACTGGCAAATCACCATGTTGGTCAATGACTACATAAACTACTCCTTCCCATTTGTCAGCGAGTTTTTTCTTTCCCCTGAGTCGAACACTTCTGACTAAAACACGATCTCCCTTGTGCAATGTTGATGCTTTCACACATCTGTCATAACGGGTTTTGTTCCGTTCCGCCATCTTCTTTGAATTTTCGCTCGCAATACGGAAACTTTCTTCAAGATGTGACTTGAGATTCTTCACATACTGTGAATGTGTCATGTCTCCCTCATTTTTTAAAGGTAATCCAAAAGCCAGATCTACAGGAAGCCTAGGCTGACGCCCGAACATCAACTCATAAGGGCTGAACCCCGTGGTCTCATTGCGAGTACAATTGTAAGCATGTACAAGAGGCTTTACATACTCTTTCCAGCAGCTTTTCTTTTTATTCTCTAGAGTCCCAAGCATGCTTAACAACATCCTATTGAATCTTTCAACAGGATTTCCCCTTGGATGGTATGGGGTTGTCCTGACCTTTCGCACTCCAGCTACTTCACACAACTCCTTGATTAAATGGGATTCAAAATCAGGGCCTTGGTCACTGTGAAGGCGCTCTGGGTAACCATAATGGCAAATGAAATGCTCCCACAGGCACTTCGCAACAGTTTTGGCCTTCTGGTTAGGGGTTGGGATCGCAAGTGCATATTTAGTAAAGTGGTCAGTAATTACTAACACATCTTTGGTGTTACTACGGTCAGGCTCTAGAGATAGAAAATCCATGCACACAAGTTGCAAGGGACGAGTAGTTGAAACATTCACAAGAGGTGCAGCCTTTTCAGGTGAGGTCTTTCTTCGTATGCACCGTCCACAAGTCTTGACTTTGTGCTCAACATCTGATGCCATCTTGGGCCAATAGAATCTGTTTCGAACTAGATCTAGTGTACGATCAACACCCATATGTCCGAGGTCATCATGCAGGGACTTGAGAACATCTAGATGGAACTTTTCAGGTAAGACCAGTTGGTATGTAGTTTTCTCAGCAAAATTCCTTCTTCTGTATAGGATTCCATCGCGAAACACCAGGCGGTCTTTCTCTCTGAGGAGGTAAGGTAATCTGGGAAGAGCAGCCCGTAAGGTACTAGAAGGAGTTTCCCCGGTTCGAAGTTGTTCAATAACCTCTCGGATACAAGGATCGGCTAACTGTGCACTTTGAATTTCAGAAGGGGAGAGGTGAGAAATGGTCGGTAGTCCTCCGCATTGATCTTCCTGTGCATAAGCATCAGGTACAGCAGTTTCGTGCATCGCCAAGGAACTGACGAAGGAAGCAGGTAAGTCGTTTGGACACTCCGGCCATTGAATGAGACGACTGTCACAGATGGCTTTTACCACATCATCACTAATTTCAGGTTCACCAGAATTCATAGTAAGCTGTTCAGTGAAATCAAGAATGCGGGCTTGTTCTTTCAGAGAGACATCATCAGCTGGGAGCTTTGCGTGAGGTCGACGAGATAGCCCATCTGCATCAACATTCTGCTTCCCCGACCTGTACTGTAATTTGAAATTGTAGGTCGAGAGTGCAGCTAACCACCTATACCCAGTTGCGTCAAGTTTAGCGGTGGAAAGAACATAGGTAAGGGGGTTACTGTCTGTCACCACTGTAAATATGCCTCCATAGAGGTAATCATGGAACTTTTCGACCACTGCCCACTTAAGTGCCAGAAATTCTAATTTATGGGCAGGGTACTTGGACTCGCTACTCGAAAGCCCCCGGCTTGCATAGGCGATAACTCTAACTTGTCCATCCTGCTCCTGATACAAAGCAGCGCCCAGACCTGATGTGCTTGCATCAGTATGCAGAATGTATGGTAACCTGGGGTTAGCAAAGGCCAATACTGGCGCAGATGTGAGCTCATTAATGATCAATTCAAATGCGTCTGTACAGGAGGTCGTCCATCTGCCATTGAAAAGCTCTTTGGGGTTCCTGTACTGAGCATTGCTCTTTAACTTAAGGTACCGACGGGTAGGGGGATACCCTGAAGTTAACTCATTTAAAGGCTTCACCTTCTTGGAGAAATCTTTGATGAAACGTCTGTAATATCCCACAAACCCAAGAAAGGAGCGGAGTTCTTTCAGATTTTTAGGAATCGGCCAGGTTTTGACAGCGGCTACTTTATCGGGATCAGTTTTCACTCCTCGGTCTGACACTATATGGCCAAGGTACTTGACTGAGGTTTGTGCAAAAACGCATTTCTCTGGCGCAAGTTTAAGACCATATTCTTTAAGCCTGTTTAGGACTCTGACAAGCCTTTCCTCGTGTTCCTCCAAATCCTTGGAAAAGACTATTATGTCATCTATAAAGACAAGGACCTCACGAAGATTGATGTCTGCCATACACTTTTCCATTATTCTTTGGAAAGTGCTTGGGGCGTTAGTAACCCCTTGTGGCATACGGTTGAATTCATAAAATCCTAACGGACATACAAAAGCCGTCTTCGCTTTGGCAGTTTCTTCAACCTCAATTTGGTAATAACCAGATTTTAGGTCAAGTACCGAAAACCACTTGGACCCCGTTAAGGCCATGAACGTGTCTTCAAGTTTGGGGAGTGCATACGCATCCTTGATGGTCTTTTGATTTAATTTCCGATAGTCAATGCATAATCGAATGTCACCACTCTTTTTTCTGACCACAACAATGGGAGAGGAGAAAGGAGACTGAGATTCTCGTATGACTCCCGCATCAAGTAACTCCTGAAGGTGCTGTTTTACAGCTTCCAGATCTTCTGGATGTATGGGTCTTGCCCGATGTTTAAAGGGTGTTTCATCCACAAGATTTATTTGATGTTTGACCTTATCTGTGCATCCAAAGTCCTGGGAATGTAAGGAAAATACTTCTGGCATTCCTTGAAGCCGTTTGGTAAGCCTACTCTTCCATTCTGGTGAGATGGGGGAATCACCAAAATTAAACTCAAGAGTGGACTTTGGAATGAAGCTTGGTTTGCTATCATGGTCATTACGCTCCTCTGAACACACAGACTGAACTGCCTTTAATTCAGCCAAAAACACATCTAGGAGGGATTTTGATGTCATGTGTGGTAGGGTTGGCGATTACAACAGGTAAGTGGCAATGCCTCTTGTCTTCAAGCGTGGCCATGCATGTCTTAACTATCAGGCCACAAGGCAGAGGGGAAAAAGATGGATGTTCGACAACTACCCATTTATCTAAATGGGATACAGCAACAGAGGCCTTTCCACAAAGAACTGCACTTTGTCCAGCAGGTATCACCTGCGAATGGTTTTCAGATAGTCGCACTAGTCCAACATTTCCTTCTACATTCTGCCTCTGACGCAATTCCAGAATCTTTAGCACTTGCTTATATCCATAAATAGGAGAAAAGTATCTAGTCTCTTGCCGTGAAAAGTCTTTGTACAGGTTGTCCAAGGTGTTCGTGCCGATCAACACAGAAGGCTGAGAAGTAGAAGGAAGATCAGGGACAATCAAAGCTAAAGTAAGTACCTCTGTGTCAACTCCCACAAAGTCCTTGGGAAAAGTGATGGTCAGCTTAACATAGCCGAGGTAAGGGACGTTTTGACCATTTGCCCCCTCAACTTCCAAAAGATCATTTAAGGAATGAATTGGCTGATCAAACAGGTTCTCGTTGTAAAAGGATTTTGTGATGGTTGTGACCTGTGAACCAGTGTCAAGTAAGCAGTCACACATTACTCCTGCAACATCCACTTGCGCAGTGCATTTCGCTCCAATTAACCCCTTAGGTAAGACAGATTGTCGTGACCTCGCTTGTGCGCGGGCTGACAGTGCCCTAAAAGACTTGGGACACTTTGATTCAATCCCAGTTCCCATTCGTCCCGCAACAGGAACTGCTGTCAGTTTAAATGTGGCTTAGTACTGCCATTCCGCAAGTCCCATTCATGTTGTCTCTTTGCAAGCTCATCTCGCTTCTCTGACACCAAGGCTGGATTCGGGTCATTGGAACAAGAACTGGCAATGTGCCCATCCTCCCCACACCGAAAGCAATAGCCTGGTTTTGGTCTAACTGGTTGGGACTTGTCTTGGACTTTGGGTTTTCCTTTAGGACTGATAGCACTCTGCTTACTTGAGGACTTGCATGTGTTCAACTTGGGGTTTGGTTTGTCTTTAGACTGCTTCGAGGTTAACAATGCGAGCTGATTTTGGAGTTCTGCTATCTGACTAGCCAACTGAGCAGTGACAGAATTAAATTGAGTCATATCATCTCTAGCGGCTGTTTGAGACTGCATTATGGCACGCTGCTTAACACCTCCCAGGTGTTGCTTCATTCGCGCACTTTTGGAAGCATGCTTGCTCTCCTCGGTTCGTAATAAGGTCATTAGCTCTGCAAAGGATGGGGGAGCATGCCTTTTCTGCTCTAACTGCAACTCTAGAATCAGAGAATTTTCCCAACATCCTCTGCAAAACTGCTTCAGCAGATGCTTGTCAACTTCTGAGCCAAGGACTCCACCACGGCGCATGGTGGTCTGTAACGCAACATGCAGTCGTTGCAAGTAAGCAGATGGGGTTTCTCCCGGGTTCTGGAATATGTTCAGGAACTTGGCGAATAACTCATCGCCATCCTCAATTGGCGCGAAAGCAGAATCAAGAAGCTGAATATAAGTTGAAGGAGATGCCGCCGGGCCAACAGATTTTACTATGTCTGCTGCCGGGGAAAGAAGGCTCTCACAGATTCTGCGCACTCTGTGGAAATCAGAGACTGTTGGGTCTTGGAAAAGTAGTTCAGCGCTAGTGCGCCAAGTCTCATAATCAACCTCGTTGGGTGGATGGGGAGTTCGCCCAGAGAAAATACGGAGCCGTAATGGTGAGTTTCCAGGTATGGCTAAATCACTGGTGCGTACAAGATGCTCCACCACAACTTTCTGCACTCCAGGTGGATTTAAATCACTGACGGTGATTGACGGGGAGCCTGGGCTTGTGGCTGACACTAGTGGAACAGAGTGATGTTGTGCAGCATTTGCAGTTACCTGGGACTGCTTAAGGGGGGACTCAGTCAAGGATGGGTCTGCTGAATGAGCAGGTAAGGTGTCATCAACTTCGGCAAGGACAGGTAAAGGACATGGCTTTGGCACCACTGTCTCATGAATATGAGCTAACATGCCCTTTAAGACATCCTCAAAATTCTCTCCACTGCGACTGGCCAATTCTTTCAGCTCGTTAAGGTAAGTTTGGGTTGTATTTCGTCCAAGCTTCTTTGACGTAGACACTCGATAAGGCTGTCACATGGAAAGAGACATCAGGATTATTCTTTGCATGCTGGACATATGGAAACATTGTCTGAAGGGTTTGGACTGCTAGTCCAGAGCTGAACTCAACCACCAAGGACTTCTGCGATTCTAGGCAAGGATCACTGATTGGGATGATTCTGTTAATTGACCCATACTGCTTTACAAAGTCCAATATTTCCTCATCCACTTCAGTTTCAGTTATGCCGCTAATTATGATTGCGTTAGGGACTTTTACACCCTTTTCCTCTATAACTTCCATTTTGTTTTACTTGTACACTTATTTTTCTTGAGAGGGAATTTCTAAAATCAAAAATAAAAGTTAATGTGTGCGTTTCTCTTTGCCTCCTGGCTGCTGGCTCGCCACTATTTATGTAACACCTGCTCGTAATACACAACAGTGTTAGCTGAATGTTTGACTCAATGCCAACAATAGTAGCTAATTTTTTTTCAATGCACTGAGCTGGATCAATGGGCCGATCAGAAGATACAAAGCTCGAAGGAGGCAAAGCATACACAGCACACAAGTTTGGGATTTCAGATTTTGTTCTATTTGCTATTATATATTTTCTTCTTTTTTTTTTTTTTTTCTGATTGAAATGTTGATGTGATGATCAGTAAATGATAAATGACAAAGATAAATACAATATGACCAACTGTAATCAAGTTCTTACTTGAAAAAAATTAATAAACCACAAAAAAAAAAAAAAAACACAAATAAAATGAATTCAACAAAAACCTTTCCTTTGTTGACTCTTTGATTGATAATTTCCCTCTTTTCTTTCTCCTGGCTTAGGTTTGAAAATTATTGGTTTTCTAATTTAAATATATATATTTTTTTATAGATTAATATGTTTAGTTTCAATTTTAAGATTTCTAATTCTCCTGCCTTTACTGTAATTTGACTCTCTTGCTTCAAATGCAACTCAAATCAATACTTTAACCAAGATGATTCAATATCCATTCACATGAATGGTTACCTCAAAATTTACAATGTGTATATAACCAAATAACACTTTTCAGAAATATATACATAAACAAAAATTGTAAATAGTGTTCACCTCAGTTCAGAAAGATATATACCTCAGTCCATTCAATATTAGAAAAAAAAAATAGTCCATTCGATAAATTCAGTTCAAAAAAATATACCTGAGTCCATCAGAGTTCAGAAGGAAAAAAAAAACAAACGATACCACGAAGTGGATAAGGTGATAGGAAATCAGAGATCCAAATTCAGTCTGGGGGGCTCGCCATCTTTCTTTTCTTTCAATGCGGCTTGATGAATCCTCACCATGCGCGTGAATCACAGCGGAAAATCCAAACTTCTACACATACAACAAAAACTGGCCGATTCCTTTGAATTAAGTGTTTTGTTAATTTTTTCTTTTCCAGATTGCACCACGAACTACAGTGACGACGGTGACCAACTTTGGCTCGAGGCTCCGGATCAACAAGGCCACAACAAGCTCTTTCACAAAACTACTCAAATTTCGGTAAGCAATTTAACTCTAAATAACTTTTATATACTTTGTTTTGTAGTTGTTCACTAATTATTTCTCAAAATTAGATAGTTTTAACTCAGAATTCTTAAGCTTCGTTTTCATGCGTTTCTGTTTCTTCTCTATCTCGTCTGCGTCTCTTAGTGGGCGGGGTCAGCATCACTGCTGATCGTACTCAATTGGACGATCTACATCCGCAGTGCAGATTCCAACTCTAATTGGATAAATGTTACTGCAGTAATTTGCATGTTACTGATTTAATTAATAAAGCATTTTATTATTTTATCAATTTTCTTTTATCACTGTTTTTTTTTTTCCACGCTAACAGTTTTACTGGAAGGGTAAATATGCCAAAAATAAAATAAAAAATGTATGGACTGCAAATGGACTAATTTCAGTCAGGGTTACAAAAGCATTTTATTTATTTTTTCTGCTGCGTAGTTTTTCACCTACATTTAACAGCGCTTCGACCAATGTAACATCCCGCCTTACACAAATACAACAGCTATTTTTTAAATCCTATCCAGTGGTTGAAAAGAAAGGAGTAAACACGGTCATTAGTTGGTTGTGATGGCTGTCAATCCAAATGTGGAGCAGAGTTGGACTTGGTCAGAACTGTTTAAAAAATAGAGAGTTTTGCAGGTAAACTACTGCACAATGACACCCGCTAGAGAATGAGGTGTTTAACATCATTGGTAGTGCATTCGCCTCACATGCCAGCAGCGATCGGGCTGGGGTTCAAGACTGACTCAGAGCAGGGTGGTGACTCAGAGGTTAGGATTGGAGTGTGAGACCCTTATTCCTCGTCTGGTATCGTTTAAAGCCCTGTGAAGCTGCACTGAAACTGTAATTTTGACCTTCAACCGTCTGGAGGCCATTGAAGTCCACTATAAGGAGAATAATCCTGGAATGTTTTCATCAAAAACCTTCATTTCTTTTCAACTGAAGAAAGAAAGACATGAACATCTTGGATGACATGGGGGTGAGTAAATTATCAGGAAAAGTTTATTTGAAAGTGAACTAATCATTTAACCACAGAACACACAATGAATGCAATGTACAAAATATATTAAGACTAAAATATATATTTAGTGTACAAAATATATTTAATTATACATACATGTCTTTTTATTTATACATATCAATCTATTATTTATCAATTTGTATTTATCTATATAGAAATATTACTTAATCGAGATGTTAACCGCTTAGCCTCTAACACATCTCTCACACACATGACACACACACTTCACCACCATCTCACGCAATGCACTCCCCCGTTAACATCATTCTAATAAACTACATTTACCAAGTTGATAACACGAACTAATGGTCAAATATAACATCACATGGAATTCTTTCTCACATTTGATCATTTAAACATGACATAAATACTTATAACACAATTTAAAGGGTTAGTTCACCCAAAAATGAAAATTCTGTCATTAATTACTCACCCTCATGTCGTTCCACACCCGTAAGACCTTCGTTAATCTTCAGAACACAAATTAAGATATTTTAGTTGAAATCCGATGGCTCCGTGAGGCCTTGACACTTGAGGGAGCAATGACACTTCCTCTCTCAAGATCCATAAAGGTACTAAAAACATATTTAAATCAGTTCATGCGAGTACAGTGGTTCAATATTAATATTATAAAGCGACGAGAATATTTTTGGAGGCCTCACTGAGCCATCGGATTTCAACTAAAATATCTTAATTTGTGTTCCAAAGATTAACAAGATCTTACGGGTGTGGAACGGCATGAGGGTGAGTAATAAATGACAGAATTTTCATTTTTGGGTGAACTAACCCTTTAACATTTGATGAACGGATCTCATGAAATCGTACCTCTCCTCTCTAGTGTCATTGCAGGAAAGAGGACAAACTTCCGATTGCGCTGCGATTTGAATTTGAACCCCTTACTTATGTATGACGTCAGCTGACGTACATACTGATATTTAATAAGAGCACGCAAATTTTTCAAAATAAAATGCCCCAAAACAATAATAAAACGAATATATATATATATATATATATATTATATATATATATCAGAGCCATGTTGTTATTTCATTTTAAAACACTTGCAGTCTGTATAATTCATAAACACAACTTCATTTATTATAAATCTCTCCAACAGTGTAGCATTAGCTGTTAGCCATGGAGTATTATCAAACTCATTCGGAATCAAATGTAAACATCCATAAAAATGATTACCATACTTACGTGATCTGATATGCTGCATCACAAACACTTTGTAAAGATCCATTTTGAGAGTTATATTAGCTGTGTGAACTTATTCTATTGTTTATGCCATGTATTATAGAGTTGCGACTCTTATGAGCTTGGGGGCGGGGAGCGGGGAGCATTTAAAGGGATACACACTGAATCGGTGCATTTTTAATTATGGCCCAAAATAGGCAGATAAAACATTGTATAATAAAAAAATCTATGGGGTATTTTGAGCTGAAACTTCACAGACACATTCTGGCACATTCTTTAGACTTATATTACATCTTGTGAAATAGTGTTCTAGGGCACCTTTAAATTACACAATATGCATGAAAACAGATGTTACATTTTATTTAGGTCCTTTCAAAAGAAGGGAATTATAGAAGGAAATTGTGAATAAAGGCATTACACTATTTGAAAAAAAAAACAAACAAACAAACAAGATAACAAATTACAAAATAAAAGACAAGGAACACCACCAAAACCCTCCAAATCATTCTATATATATATATTAAAAAAAAATCTGTGGCATTGTATTGATGAAGCTCACACACCGAGTACTGTTATCAGAATGCGTTTATTCTTGTTCTCCGGTCCTAACATAGAACTGAACTTAGCTGCATCACTGCATTATACTGCCATCTAGTGGCCATCATAACATGGCAACACACACATATCAATACATCTTCCTTTTTTCTTTTTCTTTTTCTTTTTTTTTAACAATATTTTATAACTTTATACTCAACATTTGATCCTTTCTAAGAATTACAAAATAACTCATATATCACCATTCACAATTCTTAGTCATCTCCACTTCAGCTTTAAACTTAAATTCCTTTCTTTCTTTCTCTGTTATGACCTTTACATCTCTTCTATCAATCTTTTTTGGTCTGTTTATTTGTCTCTTTGGACGTTCTGTCAGTGTCTCAACATCCTTTTCTTTATCAGTCCCTAATACCTTACTTTCGTCTGGCGTTTCTGCTTGTTCACTTTGTTTTGAGATTGCCAGGTCATGTGTGTCACTTTCCTTGATTTTCATCTCTCTCTGAGGCACTTTCAGCAGGTCTTCTGTTCCGCCTCATTATCTTTCCATGTTCTGTTAACACCTCATATGACCTGGGTGTAGTCTCTTTTATCACTTTAGCCAGCGGTCCCCACTGTCCATCACATCTCACTCGTACTACTTCTTCTTGAGCCAGTGGACTTAGTGGTTTGGCTGCGCTGTTGTAGTATTTCATCTGCCTCTCATTTGAGGAATGCAATGCACTCCGTACCATGTGATGCTTTGCTGATGGAAGTCTTGTCCGCAGTTTCCTATTCATGAGCATTTCTGCCGGCGATAGGCCATTCTCCAATGGTGATGTTCTGTAGTTAAGAACAGCCAGGTGTGGATCTTCCCCTGTCTCAATGGCTTTTTTCAGAAGGCGCTTTATGATCTGCACTCCTTTCTCCGCTAAGCCATTGGATTGCGGGTAAAGAGGACTTGATGTTATGTGCTCAAAGCCGTAATTTCTCGCAAAGTCCTTAAAGCTCTGGCTTGTGAATTGTGGTCCGTTGTCACTTATTACAGTCACTGGAATACCATGACGTGCAAATATAGCTTTTGTTTGTGCAATAACCTGCTCAGTTGTTGTGTTTGACAGCAACACGAATTCTGGGTAATTGGAATGATAGTCCATGAGTAACAAGTAGTCTTTGTCTTTCAGCTGAAATAAGTCCATTCCAACCTTTCCCCATGTTCCATTGGTTTGTCGTGTGGTTTCATTGGCTCTTTTGGTTGCTGATGTCTGTGCCGTTGGCATACTTCACAGTTCTGCACTAATGTCACTATGTCTCTGTGCATGCCCGGCCAATACAGTACCTCTCGTGCCCGCCTCTTGCATTTCTCCATTCCCAAGTGTCCCTCATGCACAAGTTTCAACATCTGTTTTCTCATTGAGATAGGCACAACAATTTTTGTTCCTTTTAGCAGAACCCCATCAAGCACTGACAGTTCATCTTTAAAGTGTTGGTATGGATTTCTCAATGTTCCATCCCCAGGCATGTGAATCACTTCAATCACTCTCTTCAAGTGTTCATCTTTCAGTGTTTCGTTAGCTATTTCAGCCCACTTTGTGGTTGACACTGGCATCTGTGCTTTGATAGAGTCCACGTGAATCTGCACATCTTCCTCCGTAGTGCTTATAGTATTCCGCAAGCTAGCCCTGCTCAGGGTGTCTGCTACTACTAAATGCTTGCCTGGTTTAAACTCAAATGTCAGATCATACTTTTGTAGTCGTAGCATCAGTCTTTGTATGCGTGGCGGCACTTCTCCCAGTGGTTTTTTTGATATTGCTATGAGAGGCTTATGATCTGTCTCAAGGATCACTGGTCTTCCGTAAACATACTCATGAAATCGCTCACAGCCAAACACTGCACCAAGAGTCTCTTTTTCTATTTGCGCATAGTTTCTTTCCGCAGAAGTCATTGTGCGGGAGGCATATGCGACTGGATACCATTCTGTGTCATGCTGCTGGAGTAAGACGGCTCCTAAACCAGCTTTTGATGCATCTGTTGAGACTTTTAGTGGTTTATCTTGGTCGTAGAATTTAAGAACTCTAGTTAAACTGTCCTTCAACCACATCCATTCTTTTGTGTGCTCCTGCTTCCACTGCCACTCTATGTTTGATTTCAACAGGCTTCTTAATGACCTTGTATTTGCTGAAAGATTTGGAACAAACTTCCCCATGTAGTTTACTAACCCTAAGGCTCTTTGTAGGTGTTTCTTGTCTCTTGGTTCCGGCATTTCTTCAATTGCCTGGATTTTTCTTCTGTCCGGCTGTACACCTTCTTCAGACTTCAGTCTCTCCCCCAAGTATGTAATTTCTCTCACACCAAACTGACACTTGCTTTTATTTAGTTTTAACCCTGTAATTTGTGCTTGATTTAGGACCCTGCGAAGTCTTACATCGTGCTCTTCTTTTGTGCAGCCCCAGACTATGACATCGTCTATGAAAACTCCTACTCCTTCTATTCCATCAAAAAACTGCTGCACAGTTTTGTGGAAGACTTCTGGGGCTGAGCTGATGCCAAACGGTAACCTTAGGAAACAATGCCTTCCAAATGGTGTGTTAAAGGTGCATAGCTTTGCGCTTTCCTCATCTAGCACAATTTGATAAAACCCAGATGAGGCATCCAATTTAGAGAAGTAAATGCTCCTCTCATTGCAGTAGTTATATCTGATTTTGTTGGAAGTTTATAGTGCTCACGTTGAATCGCTTTGTTCAAGTCCTTCGGATCTATACATAATCTTAGATCTCCATCAGGTTTCTCCACTATGATGAGGGAGTTCACCCATTCTGTGGGTTCTTCTATTTTCCTGATGACTCTTTCTTTTATCAGAGTGTCCATTTTCTTTCAGTCTTTCCTTTAATGCAACTGGCACCTTCTTGCTGGGTGAATGACAGGTTCTGCATCTTCTTTTAGTTTATCTTATATTCTCCTGGTAAGCGTCCTCTTTGTATTCTTTTACCCAGTCACAGTGCATAACTCCTTTTGAAGTTGCATCTTTAGTCTTCTCGTGCGTTGTCACTTCTTTATTTATGACATGGACTCTCTTTTAAACCGAGCTGCATGCACATTTTGAGTCCAAGTATAGCTTGTTATTAGCACAAAAAACACATCCTTCTTTTTTCCGTTACAGGACAGACTGGCTCTGCAAACTCCCTTTGTGGGTATGGTCTTGTTGTCATACGTTTTCAGATTTACTTTTCTGTGACTTAACTTGGGCTTTTTTCTCAGTCTTTGAAAGTCTTTCATGGGCAGGATGTTAACCTGGGCCCCTGTATCTAGTTTTAATGAAAGGTCAGTACCATTTACATCCATGTGTGCTATCCATTCATCAGCTGAAGCAGTTTGTCCATCTTCAATGGAGTCCACGAAGATTGGTGCTTCTTCATCCTCACTGTCACTCCTCTTTTCTAGAAGCTGCACTTTTTTCTTTGAATAACAGCATTTAGCAAAATGATTCCTTCTTCCACAATTCCTGCAGTCTTTTCCGAAAGCTGGACACTTTTTTTAGTGCATGTTTACTGCCACACTTTCTGCAGCCCTTGCTCTCTTGGCTTGGCTTTTGTTTTTTCTTTTGTGACATCGCTCTTTCATTAGCACGTCGAACTGCATCCACTTCGGCTGTCTTCTTCTCATCACCGAAGGTCTTTAGCTGTGCCATTGCACATTCCGACGCTTGGCAAATTTTTATTTGCCTTTTCTAATGTGAGGTCAGTCTCTTTCAATAATTGCATCCTTACTCTTTTATCTTGTACTCCGATTACTATTTGATCTCGAATCATGGAGTCACACAGCATTCCGAAATTGCACGACTGGCTCTTCAATCTTAAATCTGTAACATACTGTTCAATGGATTCTGACTCTTTCTGCAGTCTATTTCTGAAAACGTACCTTTCGTAGGTCTCATTTTTCCTCGGTGTGCAGTATTGCTCGAATTTTTCAATCACGGCCTCATACTTATCTTTTTCTTCTTCCGTGAAGACAAACGTATTATACACATCCAGTGCGCTGCGTCCTGCCACTGTTAGCAGCAATGCTATTTTCCTCCGTTCATTTCCATCCAGCCCAATGGCGAGTGCATAAAGTTCAAAACTTTGTTTGAAAGCTTTCCAGTTTTCATTGACATTACCAGTCAATTTCAATTCGTCTGGTGGATGGATGGAATTCATCATCTTGTCATAATTTATCCTGGTACCATGTATTGATAAAGCTCACACACCGAGTACTGTTATCAGAATGCGTTTATTCTTGTTCTCCGGTCCTAACATAGAACTGAACTTAGCTGCATCACTGCATTATACTGCCATCTAGTGGCCATCATAACATGGCAACACACACATATCAATACAGTATATCCATTTTGAAGCATTGGTTGTAATGAGTCATTGTGACAGTAGATGTGTTTTCAAATGTTTTTGTTCTATTAATATTATATACAAGAGTTATCTTAGTTATGCTGAGGGTTTTTAATACAAAAAAATACACTCCAGCACCAGCTGCTGCTGCTACCAGAACTGCACCTCCTGCTGTTCCTATTACTGCTGCTTTTCCTACAGTTAATGCAACTGCTCCTGCTTTAGCAGCTACTGCACATCCTGCTCCTCCTAATACACCTCCTACTCCTCCACCTTTTACTGTTCCAGTGAGACATTTTATGCGTACAATTTTATCCTGAGTCTCCTTATAGTCCTGCTCAGTGTATCTCCTGTATCCAGGAGTTTTCCTCAGTTTGTTGATGTCTTTCAGAAGCTCAGTGACCTGAGATCGATCTTTATCTTTGTTGTTAAAAACATGATAGCGTCCTGAATGCTGATCAACTATTGACTGCAGTTTTTCAGATTTATTCAGGTATCTCTCCACTGATATATGTAACTGGTCTCCATGAGTAAAGAGCAATATTGTGTGATTTAAGGCCTTTGCTCCAAAATTATCCTTGATCCACTGCACTATTTTACTGTCCTTCTCTGTGAATGTCTGACCCAGTTTGATGACCAGCAGAAACACATCAATACCATTATTTGTACTCTGTAATATCTTCTCTATTTCAATTTGAACATCTGTAATTTTCTTCGATGTATCATAGAGTCCTGCAGTGTCGATCACTGTGATTGTTTGTCCATCCACCTCTGTATGTACTGAATCACAGAATCTGGTTACAGACTCAGGAGAAAAATCTTCTTCAAATAGTTTTCTATCTCCACCTATGATGGTGTTTCCTGTCGCACTCTTTCCTGATCCAGTCGAGCCCAACAGCATAATATTCACACCTGACACTGTAAATAATACAGATGGATGTATTGATGGATGGATGGATCAATGGATGCATGAAGAAATGATGGCTTGAAATATTCAATACTTACTTAGAGGAAGTTCCATGCTGTTCCTCAGCTTTTTGCCTGTGAATTCAATTAGATTTAAAAAAATAAATAAATAAAATAAAATAAAACAAGGTTTGTTTTCATAAGTACAGTGATATATCTTCTAATAATGCATTTCTCTGTGTAGTTCATGTTGGTGTCTGTCGAGTCTACACAGCACAATAAATGGATCCACAAACGTGGTTAGGTATATATGAGTAGAGTTCATATTACTGCCTGGGCTGACACACATTCATGCTTGCTTATGTCAGCTGGGCTTTAAAACTGGTCACACTAGAAAAACAGCATTCTCTCAACAAACAGACAGGCCTCAAAGCATTCTGACTGGCTAAGCGAAGACAAACTACATCTGTGCTTGTGATAAAAACTAAAAAAATAGCCAAGAAAAGGCAATGAATTAAATTATGTAATAAAACAGATTTTTATTTGAAAACCATTGGTCAAACTATATGACTAATTATGAGTAAATTATCACTGCCATTCCTTCCTTAAAAAATTTTTTTTCTGATATCAAGGACTAGATTTAATCTTTGACCAGGAAATCCATACTTACTTATTTAGTTGAAGAATGTTGACAGTTCAGCTGAACCTGAACACAAAACGTGTTAGTATTTTGATAAGATTAAACCAACACAGAACATGAGGAAAAGTGTACAGATCAATCAGTCATTGTCTCAATAATACTTTGGTGAACTACAGTCTTGCATAGTTTTGTTTCAACCCGGCGCTATTTTTCTTGCATTCCTATGAAGGATCCATTATTTTGGCAAGACCTAACGCATAAAACCTTGATTAGATGATTCAGATGTGTTTAATTAAGGCTGAACCTAAACTCTCCAGGACTGACTTTAAGGGGCTGTTTACACAACACCGTTTTCAACTCAAACTGGAAAACTTTTTATGCAATTTGGCCGTTCATTTACATGACAACAGTGTTTCGGGGCTTGAAAACAAAACGTTTTGAAGATGGGTTTCAAAGTGCAAGTTTTTGAAAACAATATTGTTATCTTTACAAAGTGACATCGCCAACTACTGGCCAGGCATGAGTAATACAGTGTTTTTAGTTGTTTTCGTGGATCTGTGTGAATGAGGATCATTTTGACAACATTGTTGTGTGTACATGAAAAACGCAAAAGAAAAACTTTTTCATTTTTAGCACATCCTTGTCGAGTGAGCAAGAAAGAATACAGAATAGACACAATACAATCAACAGCAATATGTATCTAGACAAAAGTGTGCATGCTTCTTAGTTACAGTCTTTCCCGTTAGAGGAGCTCTAATGACTCAAGAGGAATGACTTGGGTAAAGTTGGTTTTATATTCGCACATTCGGACATCCGTATTCAATAATCACACTACATTGGACATTCAGTGGACATTCACAAGTAAATATGCCATTAAAACAATACTTGCCTATTTTGATCGACTGTGAAAAATGTTGTAAGTTGACAATCGTTGGTTGTCAATATCATGTCGCTGCTTAAAATTCGCAAACATTAATTTATTGCACATTTATTGTAAAGTCTGAATTTATCAGAAGTCTGAATGTGCGAATATAAAACCAACTTTACCCAAGTAGAGGAATGTTGTATTGAGAAACAACCCTGACTATGTTTCTCATTGTCAACCTTAAGACACCAACTGACTAGTTATTGTGTAGGATAGTTAGGACAGTTAAAAAACAAACAAACAAACAAATATATAATTTATTCTTTTTGATTTATTTATTGTACTTGTGACTGTTGCTTGTGCTAATAATTTTCCATTGTCAATTTAGCTTCAAATGCAGTAAGATGATTTAATGATAATAAATGCAAGTAACTAAAATAACAATAACCATTATCATCAATCTGAAGCTTAGGTTATCTGAAGCTGTATGTTCTGATTGTGTCCTGAAGCTTGAATACAATGGATCCCTTTAAGCCATGCCAACCCTGCTCAAACACACCTGCCCGTGATTTTCGAGTAACCTTTATATAATAATCGCAGCATATAGTTGCAGTTTTTTCAAAAAAGTACAGAGCTGCTTACTGCTTACTTTTTTTTATGGGTGTGTATTCAGATTCAGGCAAACAGAATAAACTGACAACAGTTTTTGGTTTGGCCAATTTTGATCATATTTCCCATTGTTTTAGAATGTTTATTATATATCAGGACATGCAGTACATAAATCTTTTCTAACAAGAACGATCACTATTTCTGATCATATATATATATATATATATATATATATATATATATATATATATATATATATATAGTATATAAAATTCAGGAAGCCATAAAAATTCTGTGCCTTTGAAATATTGTGGCAGTGGTTTTAGAAAATATTCAGCAGTGACATCGCAGATTTTTGTCTCCATAACTTTATAGCAAAATGAGTCAGACTAAATAATTTAAATGAATAAAATCATTCAAATGCATTTTATCTGAAAAGCTTTCAAATTCACAGTTAATTTGTAAGCATTCACATGTCATACATATAATTCAATACAAGCATGTTTTTACTTTAAGAAGTATGAATAATAATAATAATCTTACTTGATATGGTTGGATTATTGTGTAAAATGTTGCCTGAATGTGAAGTTCAGCTCAGTGGAGAGGAGAGGACATACGTATGAGTCTAAAAGGAAAGAAAGAAACACATTTACCCCTCCTACTGACCTGATTTGAATAATAAACAAACATGCCCGCATATACACATTCCCCACAGTAAAAAAAAAAAAAAAAAACTGTCCGTCATTGTTCTCTTTTAAAATAGTTTGAATATCAGTTCCCTGGTTTCCTGTTCTTGTGTTTGTTTTGTTGTATGTTTTAATAAAACCTTGCACTTAGATCTGCGTCTCTGCCTCCCAGCTAACAGAATTTTGTTAGAAGAGTGTTCTCCAGATATTCAATGTTGGTTCTGGGAACGTAAAAAAACATCCAGTTGTATTGACCTTAGAGAAACGTTTTTTAAAAGGTATGATGTTCCTCAAACATTTTTTTCAATTTAAAAATCACAAAAGGTGCGAGTTTGGTCTTTTATATCACTGTACGAGTCCATTAAGCTGTGTTAAGAGTTTTATATGTCCTGATGGCAGGGGAATCCTATGAAGTATGAAGTATTACAACACAGCGCTGCGATATAAAGTTAAGGAAACTAAACAACAGAGAGAAATATGTCTACCTCAGATTTAATGTTTGATCTGTACATCAGCATCGGGCAATAACGTTATAATCTCGTTCACTGTAGAGAAAGCTGCTTATGTAGCCTACACAGGGAAAGTAACCATAAAGACACTGAATTAAACATAAATGCAGCTTTTGTGTCTTTATCAGCTTTTCTGCATTTATACTGGCCCTGATAATCATCACACATTCACTTACCACTTGCTCCATTTCTGTAAATCCATTTTATGAATGAATGAATGATGACTTACTAGCCGTTGCTCTGGTCTTCGTAAACAGCCGCTAGCGGCACCTGCTGGTCAAGTCGACTAACAGCAGATGGAGATCATGCATTGGTACTCGACTGCTTTTCCTGCAGTTCCCGGATGTGAAATGTTTAATTTTCTGCCAAATTTGAACCACTGAATTTGTGGAAGCGAATTTGTAAAGTGAAATAAAATGGACTGAAAATTGCTAGTCGAATTTTATAGGTTGTATTTTTAAACAGAATTAATATTTTGGAAGTGAAATCTGAAAGGTGAATATAAACTATTAAATATTTAAATATTTTATTAAATATTTTATTCAAAAACATTTGGCATTAATTCACTTCCATAATGTTGCTACAAATATGCTTCCATAAGAAATTGTAACTGTCCCTTTAAATGAACAGTTTTATTTGTGATTGTCTCATATGTGGTTGTTCAATCCCTCTAACTACCACCAGAGGTCACCATCTCCTGCTACTGACATCAACCTTGATGAGCCTCACCTGTAATCACAATTTTTCATCTTCATGTGTTGTTAGATCCTGTACTGTTTTCAAAGTCCTTAATATGTTTGTATTACAATTCTTTAGTCTGTTCGCTTTAATAGCATCTCTTTACATCATTATTTGAAGGTTTTCTCTTGTATTTCCCACTTTAGTGGGCAGTTGTGGCCTAATAATTAGAGAGTCTGACTTGTAACCAGAAGGTTGCGGGTTTGAGTCTCAGTATCGGCATGCAATGTAGGTGAGGGAGTAGCTAAATGAATAGCGCTCATTTCCACTCTCATTACCCACAGCTGAGGTGCCTTTGAGCAAGACACCGAACCCCCCAATCGCTCCCTGGGCTCTGCAGCAAAAACGGCTGCCCACTGCGCTGGGTTGTGTGTTCAATACTCACTGCTGTGTGAGTGCACTTGGATGGGTGAAATGCAGAGCAGTTTCCAAGTATGTCTCACACAGTCAGCATATGAACCTCAACAATCTCTTTTAGACTCGAGTCCCCTGACACCACACTCTAAACCTTTTGTAAGAGATCTAGGGGGCAGTCGTGGCCTAATGGATAGAGAGTTGGACTTGTAACCCAAAGGTCATGGGTTCGAGTCTCAGGTCTGGCAGGGATTGTCGGTGAGGGGAGTGAATGTCCAGCGACTGATACCACGACTGAGGTGAGACCCCTGAGCCAGGCACCGTACCCCCAACTGCTCCCCGGGCGCTGCAGCAATGGCTGTTCACAGTGTGTGTGTTCACTTGGATGGGTTAAATGCAGAGCCCAAATTCCATGTCATTATCACTTCACTGATAACAAAAAAAATCAAAAATTGACTTTTTTTATAATCTGCGCTCCTTGTATTTTGGTATCAATACAGTATTTCTATTTCTATCTGTGCAAAATGCCATGGTATGGTTTTTAAAGAGGTTTTTAAATATGACCCCACTACCCCAATATTAACCACTTTACAATAGCTACCAGTTCACATTAGAATAAGGTTTCAATTTTTATTATTTGTTTATAAATATTTAAACACCTGCTTTTAACAAGCAGAAAAAGTGAAGGACACTGTTGACTCTTGAGTTTTTCTCTGGTTGCTTTGACTGTGTATTTCTACATTTGTTATAGAAAAATGACTTAGAGAAAATCTGGTCAGATGTTGTTGATTATGTTTTAATATAATCATCATGCAGTGATCAGTTAAAATGATCCTCAGATCTGGTCCTGGAAGGCCTCTGCCCTGCAGAGTTTAGCTCCAACCCCGATCAAAACACACTCAAGTAAGCTAATCAAGGTCTTTAGGATCACTAGAAAATCATAGGTAGGTGAGTTTGCATTAAACTCTGCAGGACAGTGGCCCTCCAGGACTGGATTTGAGGAACCCTGCTATAGATATAGCATGAATAGCACCCATAGCACAAAAAAGGTTGTGCATACACATGCAGAACAGTCTGTTTATACATTTCTAATTATATTTCTCACTGTTCACATTAGTATCAGATTAATACGGAGTCAAAGCAAAGAAAGCAAACAATCTAAAAATTCAGTTCTTACTAAACTGCTGTCTGTGATTTGAAATGACAACAGAGACTACAACATAATATACATCATAGGAAATAAAAACAACAAATGAATAAAGCTATAACATAATAACTGCTTTTTTAAGAGAACGTTTTCCTGAATGACCATAAAAATCAATGTGTAATCTTAAATTAAAAAATAAATAAATAAATAATTGTTTTGGTAATTATATTGACAGTGCAAGGAAAATATCTATAAAACACACTTTAAATAGATTTTTTTTTCCAACCTCTGTTCATTTGATCAAGGTATCATGGATCATAGTCTTATACAACTACCAGAAAAGATTGCCCTCTCTCAAACGGCATCTGTCCAGATTGTTCTTCCACACTCCACTTCCCATGCTTATAGCTTTTGAGAACAACATCATCATCAAAACGAGGACTGTAGTAAAATGCAATTCCAGTTTGGTGCCGTAGAATAATCTCCATTCTGTTGGAAAAAGAGGAGGATATTTTTTTTCAAAAATCCCCCAGTTTCATTGAACAGATATGGAAGATGTGTCATTATGACATTTCATTAGTATTAGAGAATATTTGAAACCATTTGAAAACAGAAGATGTATTATCTTTTCTTTATCAGAGCGAAATAATATTGTCAAACCTATTGTCAAGCCCTTGAGGAGTGATGACTCCTTGGAGGATAATGACTTTGCCAGGCTTCACTCCACCATGGATGATGCCTTTGTATGGGACCAACTGATTGTGGGTCAAAGATTTTAGATTTTAGATTTTTTTTTTTTTTTTTTTTTTTTTTTAAGATTTAAGATTTAAGATATTTATTAAATACTGCAATATGATTATATTAAAAAAAAATATAAATAAATAAAAGTGTGTTTAAGTTGTTTTATCATAATATTCATTATTATGGTGAGCTCTGTAAAAAAAGGACACAAAAAAAAAAAAAAAACAATCCTGTATCGCCAGAAAGAAAACAGAAATTAAAGTAAGGACAACACTGCATCATTGCATTGTAAATGTTTAAGGGAACTAAATGTGTTTCTAAAGTACTAGAGAGATTCAACCTATTCCAAAATAAAATCTCTACAGACTCTACTGTCAGTCTGTAAGTTTCAGTTTTCAAGGAATTTCAGTTTGTTTTCTATTGTCACGTGTTCCTTTGTTCTGTTTTCCCACTCTTTATTATTAGTTTATTTTTATCATCTGTGTCCCATTAATTACCCTTGTTATGTTTGCTACTTAAGTTCCTCCCGTTCACTCAGTCTTTGTCCGATCACTCTCCGTGCATGTTGTGTTGCACCTGATTGCCTGCCTGTTGGATTGTTCATTAAAACCTGTATTTTGGATTTATTTTCTTCGTCTGTGTCTGCCTTCCTGCAACCCAGTGTGACAGATGATCGGACCGCCTAATTTTGATAAAGTTCATCACCGTGGCTCTCCTGGGATTTTTTTTTCTTTTACTAAGAACTTTTGTATTTTGGCCAGCCACAGCATGCTGGAGGATGAAGCACTCAACACCCTGTTCTGGATCGGAGCCAACTTCCATAGCACCATCCACCTTACAGACACCACCGGACTTAAAGGTGCCATCGAATTGAAAATTGAATCTACCTCAGCATAGTTGAATAACAAGAGTTCAGTACATGGAAATGGCATACATTGAGTCTCAAACTCCATTGTTTCCTCCTTCTTAATGTAAATCTCATTTGTTTAAAAGACCTCCGAAGAACAGGCGAATCTCAACATAACACCGACTGTTACGTAACAGTCGGGGTGTACGCCCCCAATATTTGCATATGCCAGCCCATGTTCCCAACATTATGAAAGGCATTAGACAAGGGCAGCCAGTATTAACGTCTGGATCTGTGCACAGCTGAATCATCAGACTAGGTAAGCAAGCAAGAACAATAGCGAAAAATGGCAGATGGAGCAATAATAACTGACATGATCCATGATATCATGATATTTTTAGTGATATTTGTAAACTGTTTTTCTAAATGTTTCGTTAGCATGTTGCTAATGTACTGTTAAATGTGGTTAAAGTTACCATCATTTCTTACTGTATTCACGGAGACAAGAGCCGTCGCTATTTTCATTTTTAAACACTTGCAGTCTGTATAATTCATAAACACAACATTAGCATTAGCCGTTAGCCACGGAGCACAGCCTCAAACTCATTCAGAATCAATGTAAACATCCAAATAAATACTATACTTGTGCGATTAGACATGCTGCATGACGAACACTTTGTAAAGATCCATTTTGAGGGTTATATTAGCTGTGTGAACTTTGTTTTTGCAATGATAGAGTCGAGAGCTCGGGAGGGGGCGGAGACGGGCGGAGAGCACGAGCATTTAAAGGGCCAGCAGTCTGAATCGGCTCATTTCTAATTATGCCCCAAAATAGGCAGTTAAAAAAATTAATTAAAAAAATCTATGGGGTATTTTGAGCTGAAACTTCACAGACACATTCAGGGGACACCTTAGACTTATATTATTTCTTGTAAAACCCTTTTTTGAAGGGTCAATTTTTGTACTGTTAAATAAAGGTACAAAATTGTCTCCAAAGGTACAAAACTGGTCTCTTAAGGTACAAATCACAAGGGTACAAATTTGTACCTTTGTACCATTGTACCCCTAAAGGTACAATTTTGTACTTTATTTTCTCAAGGAATAGGCAAGTAGCATAAACACATGTAACATACAACAATACCGGAAGCTAGACTGAAGACAGGGGAACTTAAATACACAAACTAATGACAAACAGCTGAGGGTGTAATCAGTGTCCATGGTGACTGATGAGTGGCAGGAACAGAACACAAAGGATCGCATGACAGTCAATGACAACCTGGACGAGACGGTGAATGTAACAACTACTATATGTTTTATAATTACCTGAATTAATCATGAATTACAGCAGGAATAACAATTTAGTTAAATGAAGAAATACTTTAACCTGTCTGATAATAAATAGACTGTGTGAGAGAGAGTCAATATAGAGGATGAATAATATATAGATGTAAACTGGTTTCTTTTAGCTTTATAAGGTAAGCATTTCCCAAAAGTGACAAATTGGAAACAAGCCTGACAACATTCTCGAGCCTCAGCCTGAAGGTTGGATGATGTGACAGATTTTTGTAGTCAATGTGTTGAAAACTAGTCACAGATTGTAAACATTCAGTTACAATAGACTTTACAGTCTATTTATTTCTATTTATTGACCTCAGGGCAAAGAAAACTCAAAGTATTTCAAGAATGATGGAAATTCTTGTTCTCTCTCAATCTCTCTCTCTGTTCTTAATCCAAATTGTTAAAATGTACTGTGCCTGGTCTAACAAAGAAGGGAAAAAATAGAGAATGAGTGTATGATATGACCAGTCTGTTTTATGATTTAATAGTCTAGCTTGTGGAGTGATTAAAAATGTGGAATTTGATTTACTCAGTATATGCATAGTAGAGATATAAGGTGAAACAATCATAAAGAAGTGAATATGTAACCTTGCTATTTTGTGCGTTCCTTGACATTTAAATGTGTGTGTAATTGTTTGTTGAGTTTCTCTGTCTGCTAAAGTATCTCCTGCTAATAAAAACAAATTGGGAGTCATGTCTGGTAATAAAAATAATAGTTGAAGTCAAGTCACCTTCGTTTATATAGCACTTTTTACAATACAGATTGTTTCAAAGCAGCTTTACAGTGAGAACAGGAAAACAATGCAGACAAAGTTTGTTTTTCGGCTGTACAGCAGCAGAGATAACTGGGCTTATATGGTCATACTTCCTTTTTCTAGTAAGAACTCCAGCTGCTGCGTTTTTGACCAGCTGGAGTTTGTTTATTAAGCGTGCAGGGCAACCACCCAGTAGAGCGTTACAGTAATCTAGCCTTGAGGTCATGAACGCATTAATTAACTGTTCCGCATTTGTCATTGAGAGCATATGTTGTAGTTTAGATATATTTTTAAGATGGAAGAATGCGGTTTTACAGATACTAGAAATTAAGCCTTCAAATGAAAGATTGGTATCAAAGAGCACACCCAGGTTCCTAGCTGATGATGAAGACATTAAAGTGGCTTCTTAGACAGGACATCATACCCACCTTAGGTCAGGTACTTTCTATGACACTAATAAGCTATTAGTATATTCTGTATATGATGAGTTTGCTAGTTTGTTGAATTCTCACATATTATTTAATGAAACAAGTTAGTCACAATGAGCTTCTTGATAAAGACAGAGGTCAAGAGCCTGTAGAGAGAGATGTCAACATCTCTGAACATTCCTGAAATATACCGGGGGTATTTTTTTTTTCAGGCACTTCACTTTTTACTCCAAAATCATGTGACTAGTTAGATGGAATTTACATTTTTAAAATATTTCTGTCCTTGACACAAGTAATTTTTATTTGAATAGCATGTTTCACAATCAATGCTGTTTCAAAGCATATTTATTTAAAAGAAATTTAAAAAAATAAACATAGAAAACATAGTCCATACAATGCAAGTGAACGGTAACCAAAACTTTGTCGCTTCAGAAATCACATAACACTGCATAAATTTAATTTATACTCTAGTTGTTTAATCCATGTCTTCTGAAAAGGTGTTATTGGTTTGGAAGGGAACAAACCAAAATGTAAGTCATTTTTCATTATAAATCTTGACATAGTCTTTCCCAATCTTTCCACCATCTGCTCTGCAAAGAGCTCAGCAAATGTTCAGTGATGTTTGACAGCAGGGAAACAGCTGAAAAACTTACAGTCTGAGCTCAGATGTCAAGCAGAGCAGTGAAACACTGAAAATGCCATTAATGGTCAGAACAGTAAAAGAAAACTAAAATTACCAGTCAATCCTCTGGTAATACATTCTTTATCTACACATGGCCTATTTTTCCTCCACAGGAGACACACTTTTGTAGTGGTGAGTTCATGTAGTGATGGGTGTTTTTGAAACAGCGCCATCATCTATTAGATCATCTGTCGCGATTAGATCCCATACTGTTCCGAAATTTCTTTGGTTTCAGCTGATCTTATAGGTCAGTTTTATAATTTAGGTTCATTTTTACTGACAAACACATGAAATGGAAAAATTAAGTGATATTATGACAATGTAGCCTGTACATTTCCATAACAACATTTGGAGCAAAATGATTCAAATGCAATACTATAATATTCATTTGCTATTTCCTACACTAGTTTTAACATATAATTTAAACATATTTGCAAAATTAAAATTAAAATGTATTACAGAAATGATTAGATATGTTTAACATGCTGAATCAAAAATTGTAGCAAAATGATCATTTAAATGTTATTTTTCTTAATTGCATTTACACACTTCACGCAATTTACATGCAAGTGCATTTTCATTAAATGTAATGTGATCAATGTAGCAAAACTCAATGTGGATTTGAAAATGCATTCCGACCCGATCATGTCCCTGCCTTGTCATTCGGATGAGATGTCCTGACCGAGGTCCTGACTCTCTGCGTTCATTAAAAATCCCAGAATGTCCTTCGAAAACAGTAGGGGTTTAACACCGGCATCCTGGCCCAATTTGCCCATTGTCCTCTGTCCATCATGGCCTCCTAATCATCCCCATATACTGATTGGCTTCATCACTCTGTCTCCTCTCCACCAATAAGCTGGTGAGTAGGGGTGCAATATGTATAATATCTGGGCTGCGTTCAGCCCCGACAAAACGTTGCAAAACTTTTTTTAAACGGAAACGGTGGCGCGTTGAACACCCTGTTGTGATGACGCAAGCGTTGCAACTATGGCAACTGAGAAGGCCATTCTTTGTGTTCTTTTTGAAGAATTTTTGGAGCCTGATGATATCGATATAAATACATGTTTAATACTGCAAAGTACCCTCGATGTTACAGCCACTGCCCTTGCCGTCCAGAATAAAAGAGAGAACATCTCAGTCGAGTGAAGGGATTTGTGAAAACTTCTAATTATTTTGATACAACATTTGCCTTGCATCTCAGGATGAAAAGACAAACATTTCAGGTGAAGGATAATCCACTTCTTACCTCCAAGACTGTGTTATGATCTATATTATTTTATTGTTTAATAGGCTTATCATTATTGCTGATCACTGTTGTTGTGCTTTGATATTGTAATATTTACCATTATATAATCAGAGGAGTATAGAAGTTTATTAAAGTGTAACTTCACAATACAACACTAAAATATATAAGTAAAGTATTTTTATGTTACATTAATACCCAGTGTGCGAGCTGTCTCTTTAATACCGCGTGGGTTATATACATCTTGCCGCTGATTGGGCTGACATTTCTGACACACCCACCAAACAAGAGAAAACGCATCTCAAACCCGTTGCACACCGTTGCAGACCGTTTCCAGGAAACATGTCGTTCAACCCGGAAACCGTAGCAAAACGTTGCGCACCGGTTTGAGCTTGAACGTGCCCCTGGTGCAATATGGCTGCAATCACCTCATCCAGGTGGCACGAATCACGTGACACAATAACCAAAGCTGTCCAGCAGGGGGTGACAGACAGGCTGTGAAAAAACAACAGTTAACCTTCATAATGAGGGTGAGCAGAAAGACACTCAATACATTATGTAAAACAAGACTGTCAAAATTAGTCATCCTTATCATTTTTACCTAGATGTAAACTAGGGCTGGGCGATATATCGCATGCAATTGTCACGCACATTTCGTCAGTAAAGCCGGTTCTGATAAGCCACGCAATATCGCGTTCATATCGCAGATGTATCGCCTTCGATAATGAACGCGATATTGCGTGGCTTATCAGTGATCTACGGCTCTGTCTATTAAATGCCGCACCATTTGAAAGCAGGTGATGGCCATTTAGCGGCAATCAGGGAACCGGCTTTACTGACGAAATGCGCGTGACAATCGCATGCGATATATCGCCCAGCCCTAATGTAAACTTGTCAGATACAGTTGACTGCAGAATTACTTTGCTTTCTGAAAGCCAGAATGATTAAAACTTCATTTTTTTTTTCATACTGTGGGATGTTGTTAAATATATAGAGTTAGTGGACAATAACCCATGAATTTAAATTTGACAGATAATTATTTTTCTTTAGAGAGTTTCACGGTTTGTGTAACATTAGCAGCTCATTATTAGCTGTTTGATAACATAGTCTAGCAAAAGGCTAGTCATATTATGGCACTTTTCTACTGTCTGCACAGCATGTCATACACCGATCAATCTGCGCAGCACCACTTCAAGAAGACCACACCTTTTGTTTTGTTTTTTCTCACATCTCTCTCTCTCTCTCTCTAAAGAGGAAACTGCATTCATGGCCATATTTAGACCCGGTTTCACAGACAGGGCTTAGCCTAAATCAGGATTAGGCCTTAGTTCAATTAGGGCATTTAAAGGATTAGTTCACTTCAGAAATAAAAGTTCCTAATAATTTACTCAGCCCCATGTCATGTTCATGTCTTTCTTTCTTCAGTCGAAAAGAAATGAAGGTTTTTGAGGAAAACATTCCTGGATTTTTCTCCTTATAGTGGACTTCAATGGGGTTCAACAGGTTGAAGGTCAAAATGACAGTTTCAGTGCAGCTTCAAAGAGCTCTACATGATCCCAGACGAGGAATAAGGGTCTTATCTAGTGAAATGACAACAACAACAAAAAATGACCGAGGGTCAGGGTACTTCATCAGAGATGACATTAGACTAAAGTAATAAATGTGAAACTGGTGAAACTATATATATATATATATATATATATATATATATCCAGATGCTTATCTTGCACAGAGCAGCAGAAAACAGTGATGTCATCGTCCAGCTCAGTTCAGTTCACATATAATAGTGTCAATGCAGGCAGATCACCAATATTGTTGAATATTAAATATGCATATTTGAAAACATTTTAACATTACATCTTTACAGACTGAGTTTCATGAGTTTAACTTTTATTACTTTAGTCTAATGTCATCTCTGATGAAATACCCTGTTGCTATTTTAAACTCTGCTTCTGCTATATGTGTCATATCCTCATGGTAAATATAAGGTGTTGATCTCATAAAAACCCACTGCTGGTTTCATCCTGATCATTTGTCACTGGTCATGTTGGCGAAACAGGTAAGAGCATCATTTACTAATCGATCTTTACATTGAAACATGTTATAGGGGAAACGTGGGGCTAGTTGTCACAGTAACTATAAGGTTTAAGGTCAACAGTTCAAGTGGTTTTAAATTGGTTCAAAACTTTACATTAAAAATTACACTATTACTGTATATTTTAACTCCTCTGATCACCTGGTTGCCTCTAATGGACCGTAACTGCTGTACACGTGACACAATGATCAAAGGTGTCCAGTAGGGGGCGATAGACAAAAGTGGACAAAAATTTACTTTTTTTCTAAAGGCAAAAACATCAACTAATCTTCATAATAAAAGTGAAATATTCAGCAGAATGTCAGTTTGCACAACCCTCTTCTCTAAATATCTCTAAATATATTTAAATAACTTAAAGAAGATATCATTACTTTTCTTTAGTTAGTAGTTCAGTGATTTTATCTTGTTGAGAGAGGAACAATGATATTACAGTGACTGTGTGTAAAAACAGTGTTAACCACAGTCTGTCAGTCTAAAGCTAAAGCGCTTGTGTTAAAACAGTCAGTCATTTGGTTGCTGTTGATCTGATGAGCTTCAACACGGTAAGACAAACACATTCATACTTCAATAAAAACTGATGATTATTTCTATAGATGAAGCTCATATAACACATGATTCCTGACATGAGAAATATCTTCTGTACATCTAATGATCAGTTCATTTACACACACTGATGTTGAGCATTAATAATCTTCAGATGAGCAAAGATCTTACTAACACTAAGAGCTGTTTAGAGTGATGAACAGACACTGTTTATGAGTATATGAGTGATGATTTATGCTGTATTATAGATATATTTGATGCTGATGTTGGTCAGAATGGCTCCTGCTCTTCCTCTGATCTTTCTGCTCATGATTCACAGTGAGTCTCTGTTTCAAAACATATTTTTAAATGTAATTTTATTTAAAAAAAAACAAAAACAAAAAAAAAAACATAATGAGCAAATAAACAAACAGTTTTTTGTGCTATATTGATATATTTCCTTTTGAAACAGGAAGTTTGGGTGAGGCGTGTCAATGGGCTTGTTCATTTTATAAATATCCAATAGTTTTTAGTTACGTCACAGTCTTGAACATGAATTGCTAATTTTGTACTGTCTAGTCAGTGTCAGGTGGTTTAGGGGAGGGACTTTCTCACTCATCAGAGCATTTGATTGGGCAAACATCAGTGTATCACCAGACAGAAGATCTTTTCTCAGAAGATTGTGTGGAGATATTGTAGAGGTTTATGTGTCAAAGGACTTTGTTTGCATAGAAGATATCAGAGCTGACTGACATGAAATAAAAGGCATAAAACTCACATTTTAAAAATTCACATTTTAAATAATTTATGAAAGATTTAAAAATGCATGATAAGATAAAAAACAATTTGAACAACTGTCACTTAGACAAAAAGAGACATCAAGAATCAGCATATGAATCTCAACAATAGTGACAATCAAAAGCTTCATGCTGCAGCGCATGCTGGGTACCTACAGTCTTTGTGCAGTGAGTGCACTTTGACCTCACATTGTGACCATAGTATGAGCACACAGTAAGGTTACAGTTTTATCTCATTGTAACCACATCACAAGTATCCTGGGAACTCATGCTGAGATCACTGTGAGATCAAATTGTTGACAGGGATGTTATAAACATGACATTCATTATGTGATTGTAAACTGGGTGAGTGAGTCTGAGCCCTGAACATTATCAGGAAGCTTATTCCAGAGAGTTTAGGAGCCAAATGTGAAAACGCTCTCCCTCCTTTAGTGGACTTAGATATCCTAGGAACAACCAGAGGCTCAGATCAGTTTTGTGATCTTAAATCCCAGATAGCAACACTGTGTCGGCCCAAATCCGGCCCCACATCTGGCACATGCGGAATGATGATCTGGCCCACATGTGGCAGGAATGATGGCACTTGGGCGGACCGCTCCTGTTTGCCAGATCTGGACCACAAGCAGGCCATAGAAATGCCAAATGTCAGCCAAGAGCAAAGAACTGGACCTTATCTGATCCACAAAATATTTATATATTATTTATAGAGTCATCTCAGCATTAACAATCCTGTTATCAAGCAGAATCACTGAAGGAAAGAAGGAAACAGAAAAAAAGAGATGAGCAGAAACACAAGAACTACAACTGACTTCAGTCACAGCCTTAGAGGAAATCAACTAAAGATAAAAGACATGAAATCTCTGAAGATCTGATTAAACAACTCCACAAACAGCATTACCAGCTTCACTTATTACTAACCAGACTGACTTTATTTCTGTCACACGTCTACAGAAGTTCCTGCTGAGAATTAACAGAAGTTTAACTCTCATGTTTGTTTCATTTCAGGTTACCATGATGGTGATTGATGTTTCCATTAGTTGGCCTCTTAACTTTTAACATATATATTTGTCTTCTCTGGCTGCTGTGGTAGTGTTTCTGTCAAACACATTAGCAGTAGTAAAGACAACTGAAGCATGATCATGTGATTATTGTTAACTATTGATGGTTTTGTAATCATCATATATTCTGTGAACAACACTGTGTTCAACAATTAGCTATCAAATAGCCTGCTTCACTGAAGTCATAATAATTGAATATAAATGTTACTGCAAAATGAAATCCAGATGTTTTGCAGAAATCACTTAGAAGATGAAAATAAATAAAAACACAAGAAGGAAAACTATGTTGACAAACACAGATATCAGTAATCAGCATATGAATCTCAATGATGGTGACAATAAACAAAATATTTAGACAATCAGATCAGCTGCATAATGCTCTGATGCATTCTGGGAGTTTTGTACTATAGTACCCAGCATGCATTGCGGCTACATGATGCTTTTGATTGTCACCATAGTTGAGATTCATGTGCTGATTCTTGATGTCTTAGTGTGTCATCTCAAAGTACTTTTTAAAAAAAATAATAATAATTATTATTTCTGCAATACAGCTCAAGCTCATGTCACAGAAACACAGGGTTTGTAATGTTAGTGTATTAATGGCACAAAACATTTTTTTACATCTAAACAACATCATTGATTAGTTAAATCACCAACGGCTAACAGCCAATACCTGATCTCATTTCAATTTTTATTGCTGCTGCTAATGTGTTTGGTAAACACACTATCACAGCGGTCAGAAAAGACAGTTATATATGTATAAAGTTAAGAGGCCAACTAATGGAAATATCAATCACAATCATGGTAACCTCAAATGTAACAAACGAGTTAAACCTGTTAATTCTCAATAAGAGCTTCTGTAGACGTGTGACAGAAATAAAGTCAGTCTGGTTAGTAATAAGTGAAGCTGGTAATGCTGTTTTGTGGAGTTGTTTAATCAGATCTTCAGAGATTTAATGTCTTTTATCTTTAGTTGATTTCCTCTAAGGCTGTGACTGAAGTCAGTTGTAGTTCTTGTGTTTCTGCTCATCTCTTTTTTTCTGTTTCCTTCAGTGATTCTGCTTGAAAACAGGCTTGTTAATGTTGAAATGACTCTATAAATAATACATAAGATTTTGTGGATCAGATAAGGTCCAGTTCTTTGCTCTTGGCTGACATTTGGCATTTTTGTGGCCTGCCTGCTTGTGGTCCAGATCTGGCAAAGAGGAGCGGTCCGCCCAAGTGCCATCATTCCTGCCACATGTGGGCCAGATCATCATTCCGCATGTGCCAGATGTGGGCCGGATTTGGGCCGACACAGTGTTGCTATCTGGGAAGAGCGTGAAGGATTGTAGGGTGATAAAAGAACGGTTAAATACACATGAGCTAAACTGTTTAGGGCCTTATAGGTCAGTAGCAATACTTTATAATTGATATAGAACAGGTAACCAGTGATAACATTGGTGTTATCCCTGCAAAAAAGCCTGCATTGGCCCTTTACAGGCCCACTTAGGGCTGTCAGCGCAGGACCCCTGAGAATTTGCTCATTGGCAAAACGTTGGCCCTTTAGCGGTGGCCCTGCATGAGCAGCCCTCACTTAACCTCCAGGAAGCCTTAGTGCTGTTTTATTGAAAATAATGAAGTTTGAAGTCACCATTATGGAGGTAAGCTGCTTTAGTTGGGTTGGGTTTTTTGGTTAAAAATTATCCAAAGCCAATTTTTGCCAGACAGTGTTCAAAACTATCTACTTATCTTAGCTCGATTCACAACGGTAAGCCTGTAATAATGTTTTGTAATAAATCGATACTGGTGGATTTCAGCGGGAAATTCAAGAATGCAGCTGTTTGTCTTTGCGTCTTTACATCACGTCTGTAAACAGAAAGAAAGGAGTCCCAGCTAGACTACGCATATAGGATGCTGCTGATAGTGGATCATTTATAGCCTTTTCTCACAGCAGCTCCAATAATTAAACTTATCATTTTGATGGCGGATTATAATCCAGAAAGGTCCAAATGACAACTGGAGATTCACCCGTAGTCAAAAGCAAAAGACTTGCGGAGTGGCTACAGACATTGAAATCTACAGATAACACTAATACACACTAAATACACAGTCACGCAATACTGATGTTGTTAACATTAACAATTTGAGAACAAAGTATTACAGTAATAATAATTTGCACGGTTTGGCATGATCTGAGCTAAGCGATCGTTAAATTTAATCACCATTGGCAGCGCGATTTATTGTAGGCCTAATGCTTTTCCCCTCAGTTGGTCAGGACAAAAGTGGCAGAAATGTTACTTACTTGTTCAGATGACATTTTCCGCTGAAAAATCCTACTTTGGTCATACTTCAAGTCTACTGTCTGTGATTCTGAAGTACAGTATCCACACCGGTGTGGTGACTGACACCAAACATAGATTCATCTGTGCTGAGGAGCCGTGCCGAGGCACAACCAAAATAAAGATAATAATTCCGCATATGACTGCAATTGCAGGTTTCAAACAGAGAAGGCGACAAAGAGGCAAAACTTACGGACAACAGCTTTAATGTTTCTCCGGCTGCTGTAACTATATGTTTCTGAAGCATATTTGTTGAAGCAAAAGTTTTGAAAAACACACATGATCTTCATGATCTTCTTTGCTAATATATATATATATATATATATACAGTATATTTTACAGTTTTGTAAGTTGATGGTCCATTGTAACTGATAAAACAACATGTTCATCTTGATGAATTCTGTGTTTCAGGGGGTTTCTAGTGCTGGTTTGGGTGTGAGTTACAGTCCTTCACACATCTGTGCACTAAAGAACTCATCAGTGATAATGAACTGCACTTATAAATACCCTACTGGACATCAGATCAAGAGAGTGCTCTGGACCAAAGGTCCTATACAAAAGGGTGTAGAGCCTCCAGATCTGTCTGAGGACCCTGAATACAGTCAGAGGCTTCAGTATCTGGAAGATAAACAGAAGATCTGCACCATCAGACTGAGTCATGTGACACTGAAGGATTCACACATGTACTATTTCAGATTCATCACTGATAAAGAAAAATGGATTGGTACTCCAGGAGTGACTCTTACTGTCACAGGTGACTTTCATGAGGTTTCTCTCTTCTTCTGTGCATTATGTTGAATAATAATCAGTGTATGACAGCAGCACTAGATATAATGTGTGTGTTGTGTTCAGATCTTCAGGTGGAGTCTCCTGAGAGAGTGACAGAGGGAGATTCAGTCCGTCTGACATGTAAAAGCAGCTGCACTCTGACTGACAGAGCAACATTCATCTGGTACAGAAACTCACAGCCATTAACTGAGAGAAGAGACAGAAACAATGAACTCCTGCTGCAGTCAGTCAGAAGAGAGGATGCAGGCAGATATAGCTGTGCTGTACACGGACACAATCACATCTCTCCTGCTGTTCAGCTCAATGTCACGTGTGAGTACAGATTCAGTTGTTCTTTTTATGTATTGAGTTTATATTTGGAAATACACTTTCATTTGTCTGTTTTAGACCCTCCAAAGAACGTCTCAGTGTTGATAACTGGATCTGGTGAAATAGTGTCAGGAGATTCAGTGACTCTGATCTGCAGCAGTGATTCAAACCCTCCTGCTCTGAACTTCAGCTGGTTTAAGGAGAATGAAAGCTCAGCTGTTGGATCTGGACAGAGTTTCAGTGCACTACAGAGTGGACGCTTCTACTGTCAGGCTCACAATCAACATGGATCTCAGAGATCAGACGCTGTAACTGTCACAGGTGAAGCTTTTATTAACACACTCCTGTATCTTCACATCATTCATCAGTTTGGAGAGTTAATCATGATGATCTTCCTCTTTCAGTTCATCATGGTGCTGGTAGGAATGTGATTGTGATCGCAGCGACATCTGGAGGATTATTCATCATCATCATCATCATCATCATCATCATCCTATTTATAATGTGAGCTTGATTAAAAAAAAAAAAAAAAACATTTTGGTTTGATGTGGATATTTTTAATGTAATACATTTGTTCTTATGCTGTTAATGTCTGTCATTATAACAGAAAGAAACGAAGGAGTGATAAAACTGAAGATCTCACAGTGAAACAGGTAAATCATTCAGACACACGACTTTACAGAAGCAGAAAATCAATCGATCAGCTGTTATCTGTGTTTCAGACTGTGACTGTACAGACTGATGGCAAACTAGCATTATCAGTCTTTATTAACACAATCCAGAAAAAATGTTCATGAACTAATATTTCTCTCTCTTTTTAGATCAGTGATTCTCAAACTGTCAGTGTGAATGTTTCACTTAAAACACTCTTCTGTCCTTTTCTTCTCCTACAATTAAGTGTGAATCAGTGAAATATTTCAAAAATATTGTTCTGATGTGACGCCTGATCTGAAAAGTTTGAGACCAACTGCTCTAGACTGAGAATCTAGACTTCAGATCAAACTGATTTACATTTTTTAATTAATAATTACTTATTTTCTTGCATCACAGAGAGTTTCAGTCCATGATGAGCCTCTTTCTGAACCGGATTCAGCCAATGACGCTCCGTATGCCAGTGTGAAACCAAAGAGATTCAGAGGAAAAACTCCTGAATCCAGAGATACTGAGGAGATCCAGTACGCAACTGTCCAACATCACAGAAAGAAAAAGATGAAGAGATCAGAAGAGAGTGAAAACCAGTACGACAATATAAGAGTTCATCAGCCTGATGCTGCTGTGAGGTGAGAAACAAACAACTTCATATCGCCTGTAACATTGTTGTGTTTCTTTTTTTTCTGTTTTTAGGCAATCAGCTGTTGAAACTGTGGAAGACGCATCAGTGATCTACAGCAGCGTCAAATGAGTGACAGACCGTCATGAAGCCTGTGTTCAGACATCAATCTGGACTGCTGGGAAATGGAGGATTGTGTAGTTGTGCAATAATTTACCCATCTGTTCAAACCACAACCAATACACACAGGTTCAACACCCACATTAAGACTCATTTATGGAAATAAGAATATGCAATTTATAACTCTTTGCATAACAATATTACATTTATTAAATAATAAAGGATGTTTTTACAAAACATAAGCCAAAGAAAACAATCCAGTTATATCTGTACTGCTTATCAATATTGAAATGCATAATTTTTTTTAATGCATTATGTTGTATTGTGTATTTTATGAAGAGTTTCCTCTTCATGTTTTACCTTGTATGTTTTTTATAACTAAGGCCAATGCTTCAATAAACCATATTATTATCCTCATGCAGTAATGTCTCTGTGTCTGCTGGTTACACTGGTAGGACCTCTAGTGGTTGATGACAAACCGATCTTTCAAATAATGTGCAAAAAGTTTAAAAGCGGAAAGGGAAATGGTACTGTCCCTTAAAACTGAGTGGTAATAAAATGATTTAAAAAAATAAATAAAAAATAGGTCCTCTCACTTATGTTTCTGGTATCAAATCCGTCTGATGAAAGGAAATGTGTTTTAGATCAAAATAAAACACAGCAGAAGAAATTGATCACTATTCCACACAAAACCACTCCAGACTGCTAATATTTATGTAGAGAACAAATGGATCACCACAACGTGAACGCGCATTTAAAATCATTCTTGTCGGTTATTGGCTGGAGCATGTTTATTATGATTCGTGGTCCAGGCTGCATCAGTTTGTTTTTATTGCCGTTTTCGGAGCTTGTGGCGACTACAGAGACCGCGTTTATTACAGTGTGTTCAGGGGACAGGCAGCTAGCGGATAGTGAGGAGATGTTTGCTGTATGTGACAAAAAAATGTTTTGGCCTAAAAATGCGTGACATCGCTTAGAGCACCTTTAATTGCGGGTGCAAAAGTGATATTGATTCAATGCGGTTAACGATGACACATTAACATTGATTTAATATTATTTCGGTCATTGTTTGCTATTTGGGAAGGCCACATGTATTTATTATAATGGGTTTATGTGAAGATTGTTTTAAGTTCACTTAAATTAAAAGTTATTTTTCTAAAGCTTAATAAATGTTGAAATAAAAATAGCTTTCAGTTATACTGTAATGTTGAATGTCTAGCATTAATGTTTTTTTAAATCAATTTCATAGAGACATCAGCAGCAGTATTAGTGTCAGTGATTCTAGCCTTCATTCAGAGATGCCATTAAACAAATATTTAAAATATACGGTCTTAAAGTTGTTACTACATTAATTTAGAGAGAAACTGTGAAATTATTACAATATAAAAATATGAAAAACTATTTAATTGCAGTTAATTACAAAAAAGTGATTAATTAGTTTTATATTAACTAATTATATTAATATATTCATTATAAAAACTATATTATAATATATAATTATATATATATATATATATATATATATATATATATATATACACTTTAACAAAATAAAAAAAATAAACATTCATTGTACATTCTTTTTATTCGTCAAGAATTCATCATAATTTGTCAACAACTTTTAAACTGCTGAGTACTGAGAAAGTTTCTCATGATCAAATTTCTGAAAGTAAACAGAGCTCTGGAGGAAAAGCCCTGATTTACAGGAAAAGACATCAGAAGTGAGTGTGTGAGAGTGTGTGCATGTGGAAATATTTTTTGGGGACATTTTTTTGAAAACAGCCTATAAATCATACTAAGTAATGTTTTTAAAAAATATACAAATGTAAAAAGTTTTCTGTGATGGGTAAGTTTAAGGTTAGCGAATAAAATATATACAGTTGTAATAAAGACCTTAGACCTTAGTTTGTACAGTATAAAAATCATATCGTCTATGCAAAGTCCCCATAAAACATGAAAACCCAACGTGCATGTGTGTGTGTGTGTGTCAACAGGATAGTGTGCTAAATAAACACAGATGCAGAGCATAAAGTGTTTGTTCATCAAGGATGTGGCTGCAGATAAAATGCAAGGAAAGGATGCAAGTAAAGAAAATGACGACAGAGGAATCACAGGAAAACTTATTTTTTTGGAATGTTCTTTGAATTGCTCAAGCGTCACTTTAAAGCGCCATCAGCTGCGCTCAAGGAATCTGTCCTTATGTTGTTGAAGCTGTTAATAATATTCTGTAGACTGATTCGTCTTTTATTTTTAGGAACATAAGGATCAGAACATGACTTGCATCAAACTCAAACCTGACGTGAGTGTCAATCACTGAGATGTTTCTATTTTCCACATTCCCTGATGTTTCTTAAACTGTTGAGTTGTAGATTCAAGGAGGAGGAGGAGGAGGGAGGGTCTAGCTAGCCTCTGTTTTGTTTGACAACACTTCGAACGTCAACAGGAAGTTACTCCACCCAGGATCACTTAGAGCACCTTTAAGTCCACTAAAAAGAATATTACTAAAGTAAAAATAACCAAATTAAACAAAATCATCAAAACTTGAAACATCACGACAGCTTAAATCTCTTGCAGATAACTGCTAGCTGTGCAATTAAAATTAGTTAAGAAATTGTCACTGCATCAGCAACAGTTACTGCCTTTAAATAAAGCAACATGCAGCATAACATCAGTGTTTCTCAGCTCATCATTGACTGAAACACAGGCTCTACTCTCAGCACAATGGTGACCCTCAAAACTCAGAAGTTCATATTTGTAAGTCATACATAAATGAAACAGGTAAGATTTATGGAATTGTACACAGCAAAACGTCCATGTTAAATTAACACTGCCGAGTGTTCGTGTGTACACACTACAGAGTTAAAGTACCATTGAAGCAGCACTGAAAGTTAATGAGATAATTAAGTGATGATTGAGCATTAGTTATGAACACCTGCTGTTAACAAGCAGAATCAGTGAAGGAAAGAGAAACACAAGACTTCAGCTACAGCCTTTGATGAAATCAACTGAAGATAAAAGAAGACATTAAATCTCTCAAGATCTCAACAGAGGAGGATTAAAAACACCACAAACAGCATTACCAGCTTCACTTATTACTGACCAGATTGACTCTATTTCTGTCATTTATGTTTTAATGAAACTAATAGTTTCATTTAAAGTCACCATAATGGAGGTGGCTTTAGTTGGGCTCTTGACTCTTGCCTTTTTAATATTAGAAGAAAAGCCAGTAGAAAATGTTACCAGTTGATGTTCGCTGCGAGACGCCCTAACCATAAATATCTATGGTTCTAGTAACGTACTCGTTCTGTCACTGACAGATGTGCATAATCTTCAGGAACATTGTCATTTCTCTGTTCCTGCTCAGCTTCATCTGCCTGTAAATGCCTCACTCTTTATATCTCTGTTGTCACCATGCTTCCAACACCTGGCCCCGCCTTGACACAGTGATTGACAGGGCGGAGTGGGGACGTGATTGGCTTGGAATGCATTTTTTAAATCCACATTGAATTTTTTCATTTCCACCCCCACCTACATGGGGAACCGTCACTGCTCCTGACATCAACCCAGGCCTCACCGTAGATGTTTCTTTTGTGTTGTTAGATCCTGTACTGTTTTCAAAGTCCTTAATATGTTTGTATTACAATTCTTTAGTCTGTTTGCTTTAATAGCATCTCTTTACATCATTATTTGAAGGTTTTCTCTTGTATTTCCCACTTTAGTGGGCAGTTGTGGCCTAATAATTAGAGAGTCTGACTTGTAACCAGAAGGTTGCGGGTTCGAGTCTCAGTATTGGCAGGCTGTAGGTGAGGGAGTAGCTAAATGAATAGCGCTCATTTCCACTCTCATTACCCACAGCTGAGGTGCCTTTGAGCAAGACACTGAACCCCCCAATCGCTCCCTGGGCTCTGCAGCAAAAACGGCTGCCCACTGCGCTGGGTGTGTGTTCAATACTCACTGCTGTGTGAGTGCACTTGGATGGGTGAAATGCAGAGCACAGTTTCCAAGGACATGTTGCATTATTTGAATATCAATTCTGATTGGTCAGTTTTGAAATGAGAGGAGTTTATGCTGTCAGCCTCCTCTGGCATCTGTTAAGTAATTAAAACTCATCTGGGCTTCAGTGAATGAAAAAAATAAAAAACATCTTTAAGAAAATATGTGTCTAAGTTCTGCACTTTAGTAAGTAAATCATCTATCTGATGTCCTGCTTGTCTGTAGTGGGCATCACTGCTGTGCGAAGCATTATATCACGTGACACAGTAATAAGAGATGTCCAGTAGGGGGCGACAGACAAAAGAGGACATCATTATTTTTCTTTAAATAGTTTAGTTCAGTGATGTTGTTCTCTAGTAGAGGGAGGGACACTGATATTTCCAGCACTGGTCATTAATAAACAGTGTTAACCACAGAAAGTCCTTCACTGTGAAGCTAAAGTGCATGAGTTAAAACAGTCAGTCATTTGGTTGCTGTTGATCTGATGAGCTTCAACACGGTAAGACAAACACATTCATACTTCAATAAAAACTGATGATTATTTCTATAGATGAAGCTCATATAACACATGATTCCTGACATGAGAAATATCTTCTGTACATCTAATGATCAGTTCATTTACACACACTGATGTTGAGCATTAATAATCTTCAGATGAGCAAAGATCTTACTAACACTAAGAGCTGTTTAGAGTGATGAACAGACACTGTTTATGAGTATATGAGTGATGATTTATGCTGTATTATAGATATATTTGATGCTGATGTTGGTCAGAATGGCTCCTGCTCTTCCTCTGATCTTTCTGCTCATGATTCACAGTGAGTCTCTGTTTCATTCACATTAGAAACACTGTTTTTATTTTATTTTATTTCAAAGACGCCATAATGAGTGATTAATGAGCAGTTTTCTGTTTTGTTGATGTATTTCCTTTTGAAACAGGAAGTTAGGCTGTGTAGCAGCAGATCATCAATATTTTTGGCCATAAATGGATTAACAAGAACTAAAAGCTGCAAAACTCACATTTATTTGTCATTTGCTGCATTATTTGATAGAGCAGCATGTTGTTTGTCGCTGATTTCTTGCACTGTTTTCACACGTCTGTCTCTTTTCATTTCCGCTTTTCTGCAACACCTTCCTTCAAAGCTGATGAAGTCATTCACACTGAGATCCTTTATTAGATTTTAAGAAGATTAGCCTGTACTTTCTTCTGTAACGAGGCATCATTTTCATTTAATAAAAGTATTCATATGCTTTCCTAAGTTTCCAGGGTCTGATGTAACTGATAAAACATTTTCATCTTGATGAATTCTGTGTTTCAGGGGTTTCTAGTGCTGATTGGGGTGTGAGTTACAGTCCTTCACACATCTGTGCACTAAAGGACTCATCAGTGATAATGAACTGCAATTATACATACCCTACTAGACACATCAGGTCGAGAAAGTGTTCTGGACAAAAGTCTATAAAACAGGTGTTGAGTCTCCAGATCTGTCTGAGGACCCTGAATACAGTCAGAGGATTCAGTATCTGGGAGATAAACAGCAGAACAGCACCATCAGACTGAGTCATGTGACACTGAAGGATTCACACATGTACTATTTCAGATTCATCACTGATAAAGACAAATGGCTGGGTTATCCAGGAGTGACTCTTAATGTCACAGGTGACTTTCATGAGGTTTCTCTCTTCTTCTGTGCATTATGTTGAATAATAATCAGTGTATGACAGCAGCACTAGATATAATGTGTGTGTTGTGTTCAGATCTTCAGGTGGAGTCTCCTGAGAGAGTGACAGAGGGAGATTCAGTCCGTCTGACATGTAAAAGCAGCTGCACTCTGACTGACAGAGCAACATTCATCTGGTACAGAAACTCACAGCCATTAACTGAGAGAAGAGACAGAAACAATGAACTCCTGCTGCAGTCAGTCAGAAGAGAGGATGCAGGCAGATATAGCTGTGCTGTACACGGACACAATCACATCTCTCCTGCTGTTCAGCTCAATGTCACGTGTGAGTACAGATTCATTTGTTCTTTTTAAACTGGAAATTATCTTTGAATGAGATGATTTAAGGATGCAATTTTGGTCCCTTTTAGATCCTCCAAAGCGTCTCATGTCCATCAGTCCATCTGGTGAATAGTGTCAGGAGATTCAGTGACTCTGATCTGCAGCAGTGATTCAAACCCTCCTGCTCTGAACTTCATCTGGTTTAAAGGAGGAACGTTTGTAGGATCTGGAAGAATCTTCATCTCAAAGATCAGCTCTGATGACAGTGGAGAATACAAGTGCAGATCCATCAATGAACATGGAGAGAAATACTCTGATGCTGTGACTTTAAACATCATGTGGATTAATACTGCCCTGACGAAAACTAGTATACTTCAGTTCATTTGATCAAGTATACTAAAGTAATGTTCAAGTATAATATCAATGTACTAGTAGTAAACTTGTAAGTGTACTATTTTAATACCGCTTGGGACTAAATTGGCCCAATTGAAGTATACGTTTAAGTGTACTATAAGTGTAACAGTAGTAAACTTTAACTAGTTCACAGTTTCTCATTTGTACTGCATCTGTACTAAAAGTGAACTTATACTAGTATACTAGTAGTTTACTATTTTAATACTAGTAGTAGCTACATTTTTAGTATACAAAGTACACTTTGAAATATACTCTCAGTAAACTGCTAGTTTAGTGCAAGTATACTTTTAAGTTTCTTTAAGTGAACATGACATCACACTTATAGTTTACTTTTATATATTTTTTTGCACTTTAAGCATACTTCTATGTTCCTACACAGCAAAAACTGCAGTGTTAAATTAACTCTCCAGGGAGTACAGGTGAGACCATACTCAAGAGTGTTAAAGTTAATGAGATAATTAAGTGATTAATTGAGTGATGATTGAGCATTATTGAAGACACCTGATGATAACAAGCAGAATCACCAAAGGAGAAATCACAATTTTTAAGCCACCATCGTGGAGATGAGGTTTGCTTTAGTTGGGCTCTTGACCCTTGACTTTTAAAATAATTTGTTTTGGGCTGTTTTAACTGAGTTATAACATCCAGACAAACAAATGGAAAAATGGTCAGGTGATGTTGGTTATGTTTTCACATAATCATTATTTGGTCTGAATATCTGAGCTCATTTAGAGTCCAATCTCTGAGTTAGATTTACGTTATTGATTACAGCAGCACAAGATCCGCTTTATCAACATAATCTGAAGGATTTCACAAACAGTTGTTCTGAGCAAAAATATATATATATATTTCTCTTAGGCACACACAGACATCAAGACAGCCTGTGAATCTCAACGGTGACAAGCAACATATTCTGATCAAGATCAACTCTGAACATTAGAAAACAAGCTACTAAACAAATAAACAACACAAAATAAATAAAGATAAAAAAATTACTAAGACAATTCAGCTCATAATTTATTCATGCAGCAATGCATGATGGGAGCCATGGATGAATTTTGATTGGTGGCTCCCAGAATGCACTGCAACATGCTTTATTATTCTCACCATTGTTGAGATTCACAGGCTGATTCTTGATGTCTGTGTGTGCCTAAAAGAAAGATTTTTTTTTTTTTGCTCAGAACACTGTTTGTGAAATCCGTCAGATTATTTGATAAAGCTGATCTTGTGCTGTAGAATCACAGTGCTGCTGTAATCAATAATTTAATCTAACTCAGATTGATCAGATCAGTAATTGATTATGTGAAAGCATAACCACACCACCTAATCATTTTTTCCATTTGTTTGTGTGATGTTATAACTCAGTTAAACAACCCAAACAAAATTTATTTTAAAAAGTCAAGGGTCAAGAGCCCAACTAAAGCAAACCCTCATCTCCACGATGGTGGCTTAAAAATGTGATTTTCTCCTTTGGTGATTCTGCTTGTTATCATCAGGTGTCTTCAATAATGCTCAATCATCACTCAATTAATCACTTAATTATCTCATTAACTTTAACACTCTTGAGTATGGTCTCACCTGTACTCCTGGAGTTAATTTAACACTGCAGTTTTTGCTGTGTAGGAACATAGAAGTATGCTTAAAGTGCAAAAATAATATATAAAAAGTAAACTATAAGTGTGATGTCATGTTCACTTACAGAAACTTAAAAGTATACTTGCACTAAACTAGCAGTTTACTGAGAGTATATTTCAAAGTGTACTTTCGTATACTAAAAATGTAGCTACTACTAGTATTAAAATAGTAAAACTACTAGTATAGTATAAGTTCACTTTTAGTACAGATGCAGTACAAATGTGAACTAGTTAAAGTTTACTACTGTTACCTTATAGTACACTTAAACGTATACTTCAATTGGCCAATTTAGTCCCAAGCGGTATTAAAATAGTACACTTCAAGTTTACTACTAGTACATTGATATTATACTTACTACATAAAGTATACTTGAACATTACTTTAGTATACTTGATCAAATGAACTTGAAGTATACTAGTTTTTCGTAAGGGTGGTTTTAGTGACTGTGATGTTAAATCCTTTAACAAAGTCTGTGATGTAAAATGTATTTTGTTTTCTGTTTCAGACCCTCCCAGGAGTGTCTCAGTGTTGATAACTGGATCTGGTGAAATGTCAGGAGATTCAGTGACTCTGATCTGCAGCAGTGATTCAAACCCTCCTGCTCTGAACTTCAGCTGGTTTAAGGAGAATGAAAGCTCAGCTGTTGGATCTGGACAGAGTTTCAGTGCACTACAGAGTGGACTCTTCTACTGTCAGGCTCACACTCACCATGGATCGCACGAGATCAGACGCTG
>JAOTNS010001385.1:0-17571 GCA_028476615.1 Culter alburnus
AATTCCAGTGGCTTGTTTTAATTCACTCAAAAGCTGATAGGGTTCTCTAGCGATATCCCAATGCGTCGGTCACTACTGACGTACGTCGAACGTGACCGACTGAAAGGGAACTTTGTCTTCTGCTTGCTTTTTTTTTTTTTTTTTTTAGTTCATGGTATTTTACCTGACTCTATCTTATCTGTTATGTTAGTGCCTATTATTAAAGATAAAGCTGGCAAAATAAATAGTATGGATGATTACCGGCCTATAGCTCTGGACATATTTTGTCCAAGGTCATTGAGAAGACGTTACTGAATAAATTGGAACAGTATGTCCTGACCACTGACAACCAGTTTTGGTTTTAAACCTAAACATGGCACAGATATGTGTATTTTTGCTTTAAAGGAGATTTTAGATTTGTATAACAGGCATAATTCCACAATATTTATGTGTTTTATTGATGCCTCTAAAGCCTTTGATTGTGTAAATCATGAAAAATTATTTTATAAGTTACACAACAGAGGAGTTCCTAAATCTATTGTGAGAATTCTGGCTTTTTGGTATGCTCAGTTAATGTATGTGAAATGGGGTAACTCGGTGTCTGCTCCTTTTAACTTAATTAATGGAGTTAGACAGGGAAGTATTTTATCTCCTTTTCTTTTCAATGTTTATATGGACGATTTATCGGAGTTGCTGAATGGTTGTGGAACAGGTTGTATGGTTGGTAACACTATCATCAACCACTTGATGTACGCGGACGACTTGGTGATTTTTTTTTGTCCATACAGTGCTGGCCTTCAACAGTTACTGAGGGTTTGTTCTCAATATGGCTCAGACTTTGACATTAAATATAATGCAAAAAAGAGTAATATTATAATTGTTAGGAGTAGGGAGGACAGGAAACTGTCATTTCCTGACTTCTCTCTGTCTGGTATTGTCCTTAAAGTATGTGATGAGTTTAAATACTTAGGACATTATATAAATGATGACCTGTCTGATGATAGGGACATTTACAGACAGTGTTGTATGATGTATGCACAAGCTAACGTGTTGATTCGTAAATTTAGTATGTGCTCAGAATCTGTGAAGACGACACTTTTTAGAATTTATTGTACCCCTATGTATACTGCCCATTCGTGGCAGGTGGCGTTATAGAAAGAGCAGCATGCAGAAACTCAATGTAGCATATAATGATGGAAAGAGGCTGCTGCTTAAGGTGCCACGATGGAGCAGTGCAAGCCAAATGTTTGTCAGTGTTGGCGTGCCCACTGCCCACATGCTCTGCTGTGCTGCGTAATATCATGTACAGATGTATGTGTAGGTTATCAGACTCTGCAAATAGTATAATCTCAACACTGACTAACCCGGCACTTAGTTCAGTCAGGTTCTTCTCCAGTATGGGAACCATTGGCGTTTAGCCTATATGTAAATATATGATATTGTGGACTCTGTCTGTCTGTTCCCTTTTTACTGAAGAGTAGTAGTTGCAGTTTCATCAGCAGAAGTCAGATTCAACACTCACAACAAGGGGTTTGCAGGCCACTCTGCCATACATTTTCAAGACAACAGCAGTTAAACTCTACACAAGTCTCTAAGCTACGTCATCATGTCAGGTTGAATGATTCTGATTGGTTAAGACACAGATAAACTTCAAAATCCAGGTTTATGCACAAAGTGACGCTGTAGCAATGCTACAGTAATAACTGCACATAATGTAAAAACTGCACATAATGTAAGTACTACATTATTATTGTAATAAAATGTTCATAATGTAATAATTTTCTCAAAACGTAATAAAAGCTTGAGCTCATAATGTAATAACAATTTTTACATTTTTTCAATTCAGAAATTTATTACATTATAAACTCACCAAAAACTTGTATATTTTTCATAATTGTAATAGCTTTTAATATATATAAAAATTGTATTCCCTTACAGTACATTTGCAACACACACACTTCATTGCTATACAGTGTCCTCCACAAATATTGGCACCCTTTGTAAATATGAGCAAAGGCGGCTGTGAAAATAAATCTGCATTGTTTATCTTTTTGATCTTTCATTCAAAAAATTCACAAAATTCTAACCTTTCATTTAAGTAAAACAATTGAAAATGGGTGGAAAAGCTCATTATGAAATAAATGTTTTACTCTAGTTCATGTTTGCCACAATTATTGGCACCCAATTATTGCAATGTCCTTTTCCCAAGATAACAGCTCTGAGTATTCTTCTATAATGCCTGATGAGTTTGGAGAACACCTGAGGAGAGATCAGAGACCATTCCTCCATACAGAATCTCTCCAGATCCTTCAGATTCCAGCTCCATGTTGGTGCTTCTTCTCTTCAGTTCACGCCACTCATTTTCTTTAGGTTTCAGGTCAGGGAACTGGGATGGCCATGGCAGAAGCTCATTTCGTGCTCAGTGACACATTTTTGTGTTGGTTTTGATGTTTGTTTTGGATCATTGTCCTGATGGACGATCCAACTACTGCCCATTATTGGATTTCTAGCAGAAGTGGTCAGGTTTGATTTTTTATCTGTTAGTATTTGATAGAATCCATGATGCCATGTATCTGAACAAGATGTCCAGGACCTCCAGCAGAAAAATAGGCTCACAGCATTAAAGATCCAGCAGCATATTTAACCTGGGCATGGGATACTTTTTTATCCATGTGTGCACCAAACCCATCTGGTGGGTTTGCTGCCAAAAAGCATTTTTTTAGTTTCATCTTACCACAGAACCGTCCCATTTGAAGTTCCAGTCTTGTCTGACAACTGAATATGCTGGTGTTTGTTTTTGGATGAGCAAAGAAGGATTTTTCTTGAAACCCTCCCGAACAACTTGTGGGGATATAGGTGCTGTTTGGTAATTTTTTTTTAGGCTTTCTGAGACTCAAGACTCAACTAATTTCTGCAATTCTCCAGCTGTGATCCTTGAAGAGTCTTTGGCCACTCAAACTTTCCTCCTCACCGCGCATTAGGATGATTTAGACACACGTCCTCTTACAGGCAGATTTGTAACATCTTTAGTTGATTGAAACTTCTTAATTATTTCCCTGATGGTGGAAATGGGGATTTTCAATGCGTTAGCTTTTTTCTTATACCCATTTTCTATTTTGTGAAGCTCAACGATCTTTTGCTGCACATCAGAACTATATTATTTGTTTTTTTCATTGTGATGAATGATTAAGTGGATTTGGCCTTTGTGTTTACACATATTTGTACTCCTGTGGAACAGGAAGTCATGGCTGCACAATTTCATGCTCCTATACCCCTTTTCCACCAAGGCTGTTTGAGTGCTGGTTCGGAGCCAGAGCCTAGTTTCAAATCAGTTCTTTGTCTTTCGACACACAAAGCACCAGCTCCGAACCAGGAAAAGTGGTTCGTAAGTAGCACGAAAACGTAGCTGGGCTAGAAGTAAGAACCGCTTGCGTCAGGGGCTGGGGGCGGGGTTACCGTGACCAACAAGACACCTGTGACCGCCATTTTTGAAATAGCAGCTAATCGAGCTAATAGCAGCTCGATTGTAATCTCTGTCTTTATACAAATTACGGCGAGCCGTGTTTGGATGCCGTTGTAGGTTCGCAAAGCCATGAGCATCAACAGTAGTGAAACATCCGCGATTGTTGATAGAAGGCTTGTTCGAGATGCATCGGAGCAGCGCGGACCGATTCGGCGGGTGCCGCGGATCCGCGGGAGCCTTTGTAGAGCATACGACTCCTTGTGCTTTTGGATCGTTCTCGCGGAGCTTTGATGTAATGCGCGATCGCTATGCGAGAAGCCGATGCATCTCAAACAAGCCTGGTGTGTTTGTGTTTGGCGCTGCAGCGCTAGCTTTGCTGTGAAATATGAGACGTATACAGTGACGTAAGACCTGGCTCTGTGCTGCTCTCTAGCCCGTGGAAAGGCAAACCGGTTCTTAGAAGGCTCGTCAGTTGAACCAACTCCGAACTGGAACTGGCACTAGCACTAGCTCTGAACTAGCACCCGGTTCGTGCTGGTGGAAAGGGGTACTAGTCACCCTGGTATGCTAAAAAAATGTAAATGTGAATGGGAATATACTTCAGAGATATTTTACTCAGAAGAATTTCTAGGGATGCCAATAATTGTGGCAAACATGTATTGAAGAAAAACATTTATTTCATAATGAGCTTTTTCTCCCATTTTCAATTCTTTTCCTTCAATGAAAGGTTAGAATTTTGTGAATTTTTTGAATGAAAGATCAAAAAGATAAACAATGCAGATTTTTTTTCACAGCCACCTTTGCTCATATTTACTAAGGGTGCCAATATTTGTGGAGGGCACTGTGTGTGTATATATATATATATTATATATATATACTATAATAATAATAAGTAGTAGTAGAGTAGTAGTATATCTGGTGGATTTTGAGGCAGGTTAAGACTGGATTTAGATTTTTAAAATTTACTGTAAAAGGAATATCATGCTTTATGTTTAATAAAAATCTGAGAATAATAATAATTATTGCATGAATATTTAAATTTTGAATTTTGCGGGTAGTTTAAGACTGGATTTAGATTTTTAAAAACGTACTGTAAGGGAATGCTATTTTTTATTTTTTAAAGCTATTACAATTATGAAAATATGACATGCTTTTCATGAGTTCATAATGTAATAAATTTCTCATAATGTAAAAATTATTACATTATGAGCTCAAGATTTCATTACATTTTGAGAAAATTATTATATTATGAACGTATTACAATAATAATGTAATACTTATTACATTATTTGCAGTTTTTACATTATGTGCAGTTATTACATTATGAGTTGGTACAGATGCACTGAGGTCACCAATCTGAGTTTCCAGGCTCCAATGTCCTGTCAGATTTTTCATTCGATAAACCAATATGTCTTACTAGGTTGTGCACAGATGCAGATGTCAGATGTTTGTCCTAATTAGCTGCACTTTACACGTCTGCAGGTTCTCAATCTCTAGGCGAGAAGACGAAAGAGGAAGTTATGACATGTAAGGAGGTATTTATAGACAGACACATCATTATGGTCACAGCTTTTATACTAGGTTCTCGACAAAGAAGAGGAAAGGAAGATATTCCACTCGGTTAAGCTCTCTGACAGTGTGACATCATCTATAACTGTGACATAACTGTGACAGGTAGGGATGTCAGATATTTTAAACCATGTAAAAGATTTAACAACCTAGATCTAATTATTTAAAATAATCCAATTATTAATATTATAAAGGTATTGATTAATTTTTAAAGGAACACCTACATGTATGAAAAAAACAAGGAAGAAAAAAAAATTAACAGCAATTTTGAGCATGAAAATAATAAACATAAATGACATTAATTTGTAAGTCTGGAACTTCATTGTAATAAAGCTCAAATCCAGAATGTGCTGAAGCAGACTGAACACAAATGACTCATTGCATCTCCTTGGTGGAGGTCTGTGCTGTACTGAGTACATTTTCTTGGTTTCTTTTAGTCAGATTTGATTTAAAAATAACAATTAAATAAAAGTGTCTCTCAAAGCAGTTTACAATCTACATTGGCTGTAAAACTAAGAAAGTAAAATATAAAAGTATTGAAACATTAGCATATGCTATCCATCTCCCCCACCCTCACAGACAAACAAACAGATGCCAGCAGAATCGGCAACCACGCAGATGATGCAGCCCTTCCTTCCAACTGTGTTTGAAGTACACAGCAAAGTACAAAGTACACTGTCTTGGTGTTTAGGATGTTCAGATTTATATTCAGATCATACAGCAGACACTCTCCTTGAAGCCCTGAAGGAGATGGTGTCCAAGAAATGGGGACTGGACCTGTCAAAAATGGCTGTCATAACCACTGACAATGCCTTTAACAACATAAAGACATTTGAGAATTATACCTGTTTATAATGTTTTGGCCATAAAGTTCATCTGGCTGTAGGCAAGGCATTAGGCCTGGTCCATGTCTCAAGTGTCTTATCCAGGCAACTGTGTGTCAAATAAAATGACGAGGAAGGTGAGGGAGAAACAGAAGCCCTTAAATCTACCTGTGCAAAAGCTCATTCACGATGAGCGTACAGTACATGCTGGAACTCCACTATTGGACAGATATTTTATACAGCAACAAGCAGTCTGCTGAAAATTGGAACAAGTGGCATCTGGTGCCTAAAGACTCTAATATAGCAACACTAGAAATTGTTAGAGAGGCCCTTGGACCACTAAGCAGCTTCACCGATGTGGAGAGAAATATATAAGCTGGAAAGCTTGCTGCTTTAAGGCTCCATATAGCTCTGTTTTGAATCTCTGTTTACCATCATTCCTTCTTGTTTATATTGCATAATATAACTTAATCATCACCATATATCTGATATTGTCTAATATTGCATTAATCTGACATCGCTAGCTTTAATCTAAAATTGCTATCGCTAGCACAACGCGTGGTCATCCGTGCTTACCATCTTTTTTCTCTCATGCGCTCTGTTTTCTATGAGTCTATCAAACAATCGTGGTAAGCCAGAATCAGTTTACAAACATGGTGAGTCATGTCATCGTCTCCTGTTATTGTCGCCTGCACTGCCTGCCATGTTTAGCATAGCATTCTCTGTCAGTGACGAGGGTTTCACATGTCATAAATGCAGGGAAACAGACAGGCTGATGGAGAACTACAGACACATATCCAAACTTCAATCGAGGATAGTAAGAATGCAAAGGATTTAGACACTGCTTTGGATGTAACTAGCTCAGCGATCCCCTTACATGGTTCAGTTGCGGCTGTAGAGCCCGTGCAGCAGGGCAGCTGGGTGATTGTGAGAAGGCATAGTCGCAGGACAAAACACAGAAACCTGACTAAAGTCAGACGATTACATTACTTTAAATGAGTCCACCCCCAATATTACTTTTATAAACATGAGCCCTGTCTAAAAGGCAAAAGAGGAGGTGTTGCTCTAATTTATAGCAATATCTTCAGTATTACTCAAGTCTAGTTTCAAATATAATTCTTTTGAATGGTGCTTTATGTATGCTATCTACTGTAAGTGATAAATCCCGTTTGACATTTGTACTAGCTACTATATACAGGCCACAAGGGCACAATACAGACTTTATCAAGGAATTTGCTGATTTTCTATCGGAGTTAGTACTGGCTGCGGAAAAAGTTCTAATTGTTGGTGATTTTAATATCCATGTAGATAATGAAAAAGACTCATTGGGATTGACATTTACTGACATTCTAAACTCAATTGGAGTTAGACAACAAGTGTTAGGACCCACTCATTGTCGTAATCATCTCTAATATTGTCACATGGAATCGATGTTGATGCCATTAAAATTCTGCAGCAGAGCAATGACATCTCAGATCATTATCTAGTCTCATGTTTGCTACATTTAGCCGAGGCTGCAAAACCGACTCCCTGGTACAAATATGGTAGAACTATCATTTCTACCACTAAATATTGCTTTATAAATAATCTTCCTGATCAGTCCCTGATTACGTCATGACCAGGAGAGTACATTGCACCCTGAGACCAAACAATGTTAGCTTCTGTTAGGCCGAAGCAAGTCAGTCACAGGCATGCAGGAAGTATGGCAAAGCGCTGCAGGGAACCATGGTTACATGAGTAACCTGAGATGTTCCCTTTCGAGGGAGCTCGCACTGTGTCAGAGTTTTCAACACTGTGGGAATGTTTATCCCCATGCCACCATACTTGCAAGTGCCTGTCTGTGTGAAATCATAGTGAGCACAACCAAGAAAAGGACAATGAAATATGGCCTCACCAACCTCAGTTGAGAGACCTGAACCTATGAGCTGGGCCCCATTAGATGCCAAGCCAACTGTTTCCATAACGTCAGGCGAGGGAGAAGCATTGAGCCCTCCACCGGAGAGAGAAGATCCCTCCTGATGGGAATCTCCCAAGGAAAGCCAGCCGAGGAGGGACACAAGGCCCAAAAAACAAACTTGGCCCGGCCATAATGGGGCTACTAACAGAAGACAGGCCCCATCCTAGCACACTCTCTCCAGAACTCTTGTGAGCAGAGCAATCAGGAAACTGAAAAAAGCACAAATGTCAGGGCATATCAAAACTTCTCCAGGGCCCCAAATCAGCCTCAGACTCCAGAGGGTTAAAATATACTCATACACTAAATGTATCATATGAACAAATTCAAAAAACAATTCAAACTGTCAATTGGTCTATGCATCTGATTACGGCAAACAAAGTGTAAAGCCGGGGACACACCTAACGATTCGCTGAAACATTCTAAGACTGAACTGAACACACATACCGATTGTTTCCTTCGACTGGAGCCGATTTATATACTCACACATGGAATTTGAACACCGACTGTAATCGCAGACTGAACGCAACTGGCTCTGACTGGACGCGTTTGAGCGCGATCAGTCATAAGTATCAATTTACATTCATAATCGGCCTTACAATCGTTAAGTGTGTGCGCGGCTTAAGTGTATGATAAAGTTGCAGATAAGTATGTTGTTAGTCCGTTCTTTATCTAATTCTAGGTGGAGGTGGGCAGGGTCATAACAATCCCTCCTGATTCAGATGGTTATAATGGAAACCAACTGAAATCAGTGAGCAGCAATGGGAAGTCCACAATGTATATAGTTCCACTTCAAAAAAACAAACAAACAAACAAACAACAACTTGACACTACTCCTTTGCCATCTGATGCAAAGGAGTTGGAGAACATGCCCAAAGCACAATGTTCAGTGTGCAGTGAAATGTTCCTCTGCATTGTCTTCCGATGCATATAAAGGAATGCAAGGATGACCATGTGATTTCATTTACATCAACTGATGAGGTAAGTCTTAGGTAGCAATTTTGGTCATTTTAAATTATTATAAATTCTGAAAACACCAGGGGCCGTATTCACAAAACATCTTAAGACTAAAAGTAGCTCCTAACTTGCAGATTTAGGAGAAACTCTTAAAAATAATGGGCATGTCAGTCCTAATTTTAGGAGTCCTAAATTTTGCTCTAAGAGTATTTCACAAAGCATTTTAGCGCTAAAACTAGCTCCTAAGTCTGTGAGACGTTAGAAGTAGTCAAGAGGACTCCTAAGTCACTAAGACTAAATCACAAACAGTCCTAATCCACCCAAAGACACTGTACACCATTGAGGCAATAGCGATAGAGCCTTGGGTGCTGAACCTTTTCTTCATAAATGCAATACATTTTGATTTATAGATTTAAATCTACGATGAGATGGCAAAAAAAAAAAAAAAAAAAAAAAATCTTTAACAAATAAATAAATATTGTCTGATTACCTGTGGCAGTGGTATTCATGAGTTCACACTTACAAATGAATAGAGTAAAAAAAAAAAAAAAAAAAAAAAAAAAAATATTATATATATTATATATAAAATAAGCGTATTTGGTGTGCTGTCCAAGAGGATTGAGGGCTCCGAGCTTGGAATTCAGCCCAAACCCAGAGTTCTCCCCATATCCCCAGCAGAGAGTGAGTAGCGGGGTGGCGGAGGGATACAGAAAACTGTCAAAGTAACTATAGGCGAGTCGGCTCTCATCTGTGCATATATTCCTCTTCTCAAGCTGATTAGAAAGACTGTTCGAATGTGTTTCTCCCAAACTTTGTTTATAAATACTATACTTGAATTACTTGAATTCTGCATTCTCTTGAGATGAAGACATCCAGGAGGTGGACAATTAACTGTATATACTAGTTTAATTAGTGACACTTAGCCTACATTTTAAAACCTTTATGGAAACAATATGGCAACATTTTATTTTGACTATGGCAACATTTTTATTAAAAAAAATATTTATTTGAATAGGGCAACATTTGTATTTTAAAACCTTTATTTTAATATGGAAACATGACACCTCATTCTACAATATTTCTATGATTAAATTGTTGACTCCTCCCCCATCAGCCAATCACTGTGTGTACACTCCATAGCAATGAGGTCAACCCCACCCTTACTCTTAGCTTAAGACTTCAGTCTAGTCCTTAGTAAAAGTTGGTCTCAGCAGCTTTGTGAAGGTTTTAAGAGAAAACTCTTAGCTAAGAACTTTTACTGCCATTTAGGAGAACTCTCAGTGGTAAGATAAAATGTTTTGTGAATACGGCCCCAGATATATTGTACCCTGCATGAATTGGAGAGATCTCCAGAAGCCGACAACTCAAATTCCATTTTGACTGAAAAGGTAAGGAGTACTATATACAGTATATAGGTATATATTTATTATTTAAAAAACAAACAAACAAACAAACAAACAAAAAACATGTGAGCAAAATCAGTAAGGTTTACTCAAATTATATAACATTAACTAGTAGTTTTTGTGGGGAGGGGGGAACCTCTCTTGGTCAAAATGACTTGAACACAACCAGAGGGTTAACCCTTAAATGCATACCTCGGGTCTTTAGTGACCCGGGACATCATTCACTACCCTCCTCCTCATTCATTTTTTAAAGTTAGACCTCAACCTTCTTGGTATTCCTCAATCGATTCATTATAAAGAATATAACATGAAAAAAATCATAAAATTATAAAAGAATGCCTATTTTGAATTCATTTTTTGTAAAAATTGTATAGGGTCACTAACGACCCGAGGTGTGTATCAGTGTACGTATATTTTTTCTGCACAACAATAATTGAATCTTAGATGACGGAATAAGTGCAATTCACCTTTATTCCACAAGGTGGCAATGTCTGATACACAATGCTGAAGTGACGACTCATTTAGACAGAAAACTAAATAATAAGAAAAACATGAAATGGCTCAGCGATTTACTGCAGAGCAAGGACTAAACGCAATCAAATATGACTGTAACTGTTACTAGATGGATCTGGTGAAGCTGTTGGCGATCGGAATATTGATTTTGAAGATGTTAAAAATTATATAGTTCTGAGAATATGTTTGAGATCGCGAATGGGCTCATATCGTGACCTCAAACATAAAACTAGCCTATTATTTTGCTGAATTTACGGGAAATGAGCTCTGACAAGGACAGTGATGATGGCATAAAACATCTGCTCAAACTGAACCCTTTCAAGCTCCAAAAGGTAACAAAATATGATTTATTTTATTCTTCTGTAATTGCTACTCTAATATCAGAGGAGTTTTATATTATCGCGACAGGTAGAGATCCTTCCGTGTTAGATATAGATCCGGGTCGATAAAGACCCGAATATGTAAGAATGATTGGCGAAACAGTCATGCATTTAAGGGTTAAAGTTCTTTTTTAAGTTATAGTTTTCTTTACTTTTGTAGAATTTGAAGAAGTCCCCACTACAAGAAAATTCTATGGACATTTTAACTGAAAATATGAGGGACTGTGTTTTCTTATGTTTGTTGAAAGAATTTTGTTCAACTAAACTTGCATAAACTAAACTTTTATGTGTAAATGAAATTAATGTAGGGATGCATCAATACTGATATCCAGTTATGTAGAATGACATCTGTCCATTTATTTATTTATTTATTTTTTACCTTTACACAACTGTAAATTGTAAATAACTTTTATTATCTCCATATCAAAATGTTTTCCATGTTTCAGAGTAACTGGTCCAAGTTATAAACAGAAAATGCTCATTACATTTTTTTTTTTTTTTTTTTTAACTCACAATAACTGAATTCTGAATCTTAAAATTAGATTTGTTAACTTCTTGGATACTCTCATTAACATTGGCTGAATTCTGAAAAGCCTAATGTAAGTGTCATTTATATTATGGATCAAAACTCATTGTGGGGTCATTCTGAAGAAGCTTGAGAAAATGATCTGGCACACTAATTATGTTTACATGCATCCAAATAATCCGTTAATAATTGTATTGATCGGACTGAGTGGTGTTTACTATTTTATGTAAACACCACAATCAATCCGACTGAGCTTGATTCAAATATAATTTCAATTGGTTTGAAAGGGGTGGTGTAGACCTGAAGTAATCTGGGGCCGTATTCACAAAACATTTTATCTTACCACTAAGAGTTCTCCTAAATAGCAGTAAAAGTTCTTAGCTAAGAGTTTTCTCTTAAAACCTATTCACAAAGCTGCTGAGACCAACTTTTACTAAGGACTAGACTGAAGTCTTAAGCTAAGAGTAAGGGCGGGGTTGACCTCGTTGCTATGGAGTATACACACAGTGATTGGCTGATGGGGGAGGAGTCAGCGATTTAATCATAGAAATATTGTAGAATGAGGTGTCATGCATCCATATTAAAATAAAGGTTTTAAAATACAAATGTTGCCCTATTCAAATAAATATTTTTAATAAAAATGTTGCCATATTCAAATAAAGGTTTTAAAATGTAGGCTAAGTGTCACCAGTTAAACTATACAGTGAATTGTGGACCACCTCTTGGATGTCTGCATCTCGGAGCCCTCAGTACCCTTGGACAGCACAACAAATACGCTTATTTTTTTAAAATTTTTTATTCTATTCAATCATTTGTAAATGTGAACTCATGAAACCACTGCCACAGGTAATCAGACAATATTTATTTATTTGTTATAGATTTTATTTTTGGTCTCATCCTAATTTAAATCTATAAAATCAAATGTATTGCATTTATGAAGAAAAGTTGCGGCACCCAAGGCTCTATCCTCTATTGCCTCAGTGGTGTACAGTGTATTTGAGTGGATTAGGACTATTTGTGATTTGGTCTTAGTGATTTAGGAGTCCTCTTGACTACTCCTAACGTTTCACAGATTTAGGAGCTAGTTTTATCGCTAAAATGCTTTGTGAAATACTCTTAGAGCAAAAATTTAGGACTCCTAAAATTAGGACTGACACGCCCATTATTTTTAAGAGTTTCTCCTAAATCGGCAAGTTAGGAGCTACTTTTAGCCTTAAGATGTTTTGTGAATACGGCCCCTGATCTGCAGGAAAAAATAAGCATTTAAAGCTTTAATACAAATCTTCTCATTTGGATTCAAAAACCTTGTGCACCAAAAATCCCTGTTATGTTTCATTTACCAGAATTCTTTTAAGATCTGTTTACATACTTTTTGCTTCTTATGAAGGTCTTTGTGTTTGTTTACATCTTATAAACTGTCGGAAACCAATGAATACTAACTAAATATTTGCTAAAAAAATCTCCTCAACATATGTCAGGATTCCTTTTAAATATGTCAGCAAGGAAAAAAATATAATTATACTGATGGGAACATTATTAGTCAATAGATCGTTGCATCCCTACATTAATGTTTTATGAGCTCTCAAAACACCAGTTAGATGTTTAATGCTACTTCTTTTGTAGGAATTAGAGAAGTTCCCAGAAATGGAAAATTTAGAATCAGGCACCTCTGACATCTGGACAGATAAGGTTTTTTTGTAATGTACATGCAAATTTGTGCAGGAGTAGTGCACCCAGACATCAAAATGCGACATTTAATGAATGTGACAGTAAATAATGGCAGAATTTTCATACAATTCTGGTCTCACTTTATATTAAGTGCCTTTACTGTGTGTTAACATTTAAATTAATCATTTGATACGTGCACTTATTGTGTACATACATTTTTTTCTCTCTTTTTTTAAATATATAATTTAAAAATAATACTTAAATTTGAATAAATTAACTAAATAATTATATTATTTTAATAATTAAAAAAAAAAAAATCTTGGTAGAGACCCTGATGATTAATGACATTTATTTTCTGTGCATCTACTGCTTAAAGAAAAATATTTTGTTTATTCACTGTGGTTTAGGAGTGCAGGGGAAATCATGGCAGTCAGTTTGGCACAAGATGGACCTCCCCCAGCTTTTTGCGTGAATGGTGTTTTAGATACCTCTGCTCTGGCGATTATGACAGCATACAGATGTCACAGATCTGGAGTTCTCACTGCTTATTGAAAAGGTACATTTTACATATGAGACAACTTGATGTATGTACAAATTTCAAGCATGAGATTCAAATAGATTAAAAGTTACTAAATTTAAGAATTTAATTTTACTGCATTCAGATTAACAACTCAACAGATGACTTGAGCGACCTCACTGATGAAATTCTGAACTGCGGGTACACTAGGGAAGTGTCTCTGAAAAAAAAAAAAAAAGAACTGCATCATCAGGTAGTTTTAACTTTTGGAACTCATGGTTATGAGAACTTGTTTATTTTTTAACTACAATTTTAGAGTGATTTGTATGCCAGTAATAACGAGCAGGAAGTTTACTGAATGATTATTTAATAATTAGTATTGTAAAGAGTAATGTTAAAACATTTTAGTAAACATTTTCCTGATAAAACATTTTAATATTACCTTTATTCTTTAAAGCCATTGTGCTTCATTCTACCTTGCGAGTTATCCCCATGCTTGATCAGCTTCGAAAAGGCTTGCAACTCCTGAGAGTTATAGAAAGACACCCAGACCTTTGTCTTCCAGTGGCTCTGTTTGAGCAGATGTTTTATGCCATCATCACTGTCCTCGTCAGAGCTCATTTCCCAGTAAATTCAGCAAATAATGGGCTAGTTTTATGTTTGAGGTCACAAATATGAGCCCATTCGCGATCTCAAACATATTCTCAGAACTATATAATTTTCAACGTCTTCAAAATCAATATTTCGATCGCTAACAGCTTCACCAGATCCATCCAGTAACAATTACAGTCATATTTGATTGCGTTCAGTACTTGTTATGCAGTAAATCGCTGAGCCATTTCATGTTTCTCTTATTATTTCGTTTTCTCTCTAAATGAGTCGTCACTTCAGCATTGTGTATCAGACATTGCCACCTTGTGGAATAAAGGTGAATTGCACTTATTCTGTCATCTAAGATTCAATTATTGTTGTGCAGAAAAAATATATGTACACTCATACACACCTCGGGTCGTTTGCGACCCTATACAATTTTTACAAAAAATGAATACAAAATAGGCATTCTTTTATAATTTTATGATTTTTTTCTTGTTATATTCTTTATAATGAATTGAGGAATACCAAGAAGGTTGATGTCTAACTTTAAAAAATGAACGAGGAGGAGGGTAGTGAATGACGTCCCGGGTCACTAAAGACCCGAGGTATGCATTTAAGGGTTAACGTTAATGAAAATACAGTTGTTTGTTGTTTGTTCATGTTAGTTCACAGTGCATTAACTAATGTTAACAAGATTTTAATAATGTATTAGTAAATGTTGAAATTAACATTAACAAAGATTAATAAATGCTGCAGAAGTGCAATTCATTATTAGTTCATGTTAACTAATGTAGTTAACTAATGTTAACTAATGAACCTTATTGTAAAGTGTTACCAATTATTTTTCTTCTGTGGAATACAAGGAGAATGCCTGGGGTCAGCACTATATGGTTAGTTCTACCACTAGTTGACGTGTTGGGTCTGTGTCGCCTAATCATGGATTATGTGACAGTCCTTTGTTCATTGCAAATATATTTTCAAAGCACTTTAGAATCACACTAAAAGCAATTTGTGTTTACAAAGCACAAGTGATAAACACATGGGACATTTTAAAGTTCTTGCAACAAAATTGTGTGATCGATAACAGAGTATATTTGTCTTACAGTTTGGAATCTTATGAGGGTGAGTAAATGACATGATTGATAATGATCATAATGATGCAGGGTTTCTGATGGTCTTAAAAATAAGTGTAGAATAAATAAGAATAATTTAGAGAATTTATACATATGGTTGCCTTTAGTGTATTTTTTACATTTTCATATCTTAAAGGGTCAGTTCACCCTAAAAATCAAAATTGTGGATGAGCATGAGTAAGACTTGTGGTCCGAAAAAGAACTTTAGAACAACTCCAAGGTGAACTATCCCTTTAAATGGACCTTCATAAAACCTGCAGAAACCCTGTGATGATTTCATTTGATTGAACTATCTGTTCCAATACAAACAAAAATCTGTTTATGTCTGTGATGCAGCAGTCATTTTGGAAAACTGCCACCCAAGCTTAAGTGAGAGGGGCTCTGTAAAGAAGGAAATTAATGTCATGAACTTTTTCCAGGACTTCCTACAGGAAATGGAGGATAGTGGTATGTCTATGACAACATGTACAGATGGTACTCAACCAGGTCTTTTGCTGCCATGGGTACCATCTTATTACTGCAAGTTATTGTCCAGATAAAGTAAGTTTTTGATTGTTGTCACCAAACTTCTCAAGATCCAGAAAGGTACTCAAAACATACAGGCCATCACTAGATATTGTTGAAAGTCATTATTTTGTTTTTTTTGGCATGCAAAAAGTATTCTTGTCACTTCATAACATTTAGGTTGAAGCACTGTACTCACATGAACTGTTTAAAATATGTTTTGAGTACCTTGATTATCTTCCATTGTAAAAATCATTAGTTATTAAAGGGTTCGTTCACTCAAAAAATGAAAATAATGTCATTTATTACTCACTCGCTGCAGTTTTTGTGGCAAATGCATTTGCATCTTTTGACCTCTAAGTGGCGCTTTAAGTGGCCTCATTATACCATGGTCTGTTTGAGTTAAATGGTTAGTTCACCCAAAAATTAAAATAATGTAATTTGTACTCACCCTCATGTCGTTCTACACCCGTAAGAACTTCGTTCATCTTCAGAACACAAATTAAAATATTTTTGATAAAATCCGATGGCTCAGTGAGGCCTCTATTGCCAGCAATTTAATTTACACTTTCAGCGTCCAGAAAGGTACTAAAATGACCACCATAGGAAATAAATCAAATGAAAAATACAGAGAAAAAACCCCAAAACAAAACAAAAAAACAACTCTTTCAAAACATCTTTTGATGGTACAAACTACAAATCAACCACCATGCAGAAAAAAAAGTGCACAGCAATGAAGGGGAGACACTCTAAAATGTCAAGAGTGCAAAAAAGACACATTCACCCCCTCCCCCCACACATATTTATGAACTAGCCGGCTATAACACAGAGCAAGTTTTTGCAAATGTGTGAAATAAAATAAATAATTCAGCCACAATGCAAAAACAGCAAGTAAGAGATTACACAAGAGTACGAAACACACAAACACACAAATTAACTGGTGATGAGTATCAAGCCACAACTTTGACAGAGACTCAGAAGAAGCTGAAAGAAATGGAAGAAAATGAAAAATTGAGAAATGACAATGGAAAAGTAAGAAAAATGCTCATTAGAGGCAAGTATTAGTTATTTTACTGTTGTGGCGAATCAGCAACCAGCTATAAAACGGTTTGGTGGTTTACTGTCTTTGCACTTCAGACTACTTTTAAATTATTTTTGAACTGCTATTCTGTTTCAATATTATTATTATTCATGATGCCCAATGTCACTAGCTTAGCAGAAATGCATAATCATGTTTCACTTGGTCTGCTCAAAGTCGCCTTTTCTCCTCTCCTTTTCTCTTTGGTTCAGAGGTCAATCTATCACTGTTTTCCATGTTTGTAGAGTTAGTTCGGACCTGCATCTAGACACAAACATAATGCATCGCTGAAGTGTCAACAGAGATCTGTCAACTAGACTATCCCCTGTGAAGGCCTCATTGACACGACAGCCAATGGCACAGATGGAGTTTTTTTCTCCATACACATGATGGAGTTTGGGTTCCTTGCATCTGTCGCCTCTGGCTTGCTTAGTTGCTTAGAGGTTTATTTTCCATGTTATATCAAGTGTACAGTTGTACAGTTTCTTTTTTTTCCATCTTGAAATAAA
>JAOTNS010001386.1:0-91860 GCA_028476615.1 Culter alburnus
CCAGGCCATACGGCATAACAAGGTATTCATAGTGGCCGGTGGGCGTGATGAAGGCAGTCTTCCTCGTCCCCCTCGCGTATCCGGATGAGGTTGTACGCGCTGCGGAGGTCCAACTTCATGAACAGAGTGGCACCACGGAGATGTTCCAGGGCCGCTGGGACGAGAGGAAGGGGATAACGGAACTTGACAGTGATTTTGTTCAAGGAGCGGTAGTCTATACAGGGCCTCAAGCCTCCGTCCTTTTTTGCCACAAAAGAAGAAGCTCGAAGCAGCAGGGGAAGTAGACGGGCGGATGTATCCTTGAGCAAGGGCCTCTTTGATGTATTCCTCCATGGCCTTCTCCTTCAGGATGGAAAGGGGATTGGCACTGGCTCACCCGGAAGCAGATCGATGGCACAGTCCCATGGCCGATGTGGAGGCAGCTTGGAGGCTTTTTGCAGGCAGAAGACGTCACTGAAGGGGGCGTAGCATTCTGGAATCTCGGTGGAACGTTTCTCAACTGGACTCTCTATGGAGGTGGCACAGATGGATAGATCATGAGAGGATGGTACTCGAGGAATTGGAAGGTCAGAGAAACAGTTAGAGAAACAGGTTTCGCCCCAGGATCTCGCCGGTTTTCCAAGAGATGGTAGGGTTGTGCTGCTCCAACCAGGGACGCCCTAGAACCACGTCAGAGGTGGATTCCTCCAGAACCAGCAGATGGATATCTTCGAGATGAAGTATACCGACACATAACTGGATGGGACCCACACATCGGCGCACACATCTTCGGCTCAGAGGCTTTCCCGTGATTGAGTGGATCTGATAGACAGACGGAGAGGGCGTGGTCTTGAGTTTGAGCTGCCGGCAGAGGGCGCCGGAGATGAAGTTGCCGGCTGACCCTGAATCGAGGAGTGCCACCACTGGAAGGGTAACACCAGCAGCAGTAAGGTTGACAACAGTGGTGAGTGGTTTCATCTTATTGTGTGAAGGGATAATGGCACTCACCATAGGTCGTGGTGGACGAGTTGGGCACGCAGAGATGATGTGCCCAGGTAAACCACAATATAGGCAGAGATTCAGGGTCAGCCGTCTTTGGCGATCGGAAGGAGTGAGGCAAGAATTTTCTATGTTCATGGGTTCGTGGGCTGGTTCTGGAGGGCTGACGGGTTCAGGTCGGCGGAGGAGGTGGTGAAAGAGTGACTGGTCCTGGTGTTCTTCTATACACGACTGCATACGGGAGGCGAAGCGGATGGACAGCTGGATGAAGCGCTCGAGCCCGATGGAATCCTCGTATGCAGCGAGATGCAACCGCACCCAAGGATCCAACCCTTGTCGGTAGGTGGTTATGAGGGCTTGTTCATTCCATCCACTGGAAGCAGCTAGCGTTCTGAACTGCAATGCATAATTGTTAATAGTCATGGAACCTTGTTTGAGATTACACAGTTTCTCACCAATAGAGGAGTCGAAGGAGGGTTTACCAAACACCTCCCGGAAGTGGGACACGAAGGAAGCATATGATTGAATGACGGGACTATTTTGAGACCAGATGGATTCTGCCCACTGTAACGCCTTGCCTTGCAACTGGGAAATGATGAACGATGATGAACCTTGGATGTGTCGCTGGGGTAGAGGTGCGGTTGCATCTCCAGGACCAGTGCACACTGCAGGAGGAAGCCGCTGCAGTCCTCCGCCGATCCTGAGTAGGGCGCTGGTCTGGCCATGGGACTGGTGTGCGCTGGCGGAGAGGGAGAGGTGACGGTGTTTGCGGAAGTGCTGACAGGTGATGGTGGAGGTGCGCTGGCAGTGAGAGTTCGTCAGAGAACATCCACGAGTTCTTGAAAGGGATCCGGGTGCTCATACTGGCCTCGCGCTGTTACGGTCCGGTCTTCTGTTACATTACAGAAGGGACAGAGACCGACTTTCACAGGTAATGGAGCTTTATTGAGTACCAGTATGAGCAATGGCAGAAGTGCAGGTGAGTGAGCGGTGAAGTTGTGCAGGTTCTTATGATGGAGAGTGATGACAGAGTTCTTTTGTGGTTTCAGATACCGATGACCTTTGAACTGGAGACGCTGGAGACACTGGAGACACTGGAGACACGGAGCACTCACACAGAGAGGAGAGGACACACGAGGAGATTCTTGGAGACAGGTAAGTAGATCACGGGGAGTCCTTAAGGTAAGCAGACAGGTAAGTTAATGCAAATGAGACCGGACATTGAATGGTGTGTGTGAGTGCTCTTTATGCTGGAGGTGATAAGGTGCTTGATGAGGTGCAGGTGCCGGTGATCAGTATTCTGGTGATTGGGTACGCTGTGATTGGTGAGCGGTGGAGCCTGACGTGTCTGTGACAATTATACTTTGAATATTAATATAGATGAACCATCAGGTTTAATGATGATTAATATGGTGTTAAATTAACAATGAACTGAATTCCACTGTATCTCTGATGAAGACAGACAAATTGAATAACGTTCCATCCTTCCAAAACATTTATATTTGTTTCTACAAATATGGGCACTTTTAGCACTGTGGACACTTTAAAAAATAAACTCTCTTTAAACACATTCATAACTGCACTATTTTTGACTGACAAATTCTTTTAGTTTCTACATTGAATTAAATATTAATTTAAACTGAACCCTAACCCTTTATACAATTAATTTTGTTCAATACTTTTGTATTTAAAGAGGACCAGCTATCCAAATTAAAGAGAGTTTCATTCTTCTACTTTGCAGACATAAGGCAGGTCAGATAGTTTTGAGGTTGTGTGTCAGAGAGTGAGTGAAATCATTAGCAATGTATCAGCAAGTGATGATTTCAATGAAACATTAGCAGTGGGATGTGACAGGTGCAAAGAAAACAGACCTTCCAGGGCATGTTCATTTAGACATGATTGTGTGCCCACCAAATGACAGTAAAAGAAGTAAGATCGTTATTCCTAATCATCACTCACCAATAGGTTGATGACTTGTTCACCTGTTTCTCTGCTATTTTGAAATCCATTTAACATGTTATCAAACTCTGGGCACCACATGATTAAACATTAAGGTCAAGGACATTTAGCTGGCATGGACAAAACCTGATGATAAATAAATACATGTGTATGATTTAATATTACAATGTAGTCTATATTTAATATTAAATACACTGCTCAAAAATTAAAGGAACACTTTTAAAACACATCAGATCACAATGGGAAAATATCATGCTGGATATCTATACTGATATGGACTGGGTAATGTGTTAGGAACGAAAAGATGCCACATCGTTTGATGGAAATGAAAATGATCAACCTACAGAGGAGTGAATTCAAAGACACCCCGAAAATCAAAGTGAAAAAATTATGCAGCAGGCTAGTCCATTTTGCTGAAATTTTATTGCAGCAACTCAAAATGGTACTCAGTAGTTTGTATGGCCCCCACGTGCTTGTATGCATGCCTAACAATGTCGGGGCATGCTCCTTGAGACAACAGATGGTGTCCTTGGGTATTTCCTCCCAGATCTGGACCAAGGCATCACTGAGCTCCTGGACAGTCTGAGGTGCAACCTGGTGGCATTGGATGGACCGAAACATAATGTCTCAAAACATAATGTCCCAGAGGTGTTCTATTGGATTTAGGTCAGGCGAGGTCAGGCGAGCGTGGGGGCCATGGAGTTCCTTTATCCACCAGGAACTGCCATTGTCATGCACCAGGAGGAACCCAGGACCCACTGTACCAGTGTAGGGTCTGACAATGGGTCCAAGGATTTCATCCGATACCTAATGGCAGTCAGCATTGTCTAGCCTGTAGAGGTCTGTGCGTCCCTCCATGGATATGCCTCCCCAGACCATCACTGACTCACCACCAAACCGGTCATGCTGAATGATGTTACAAGCAGCATAACATTCTCCACGGCTTCTCCAGACCCTTTCGTGTTTGTCACGTGCTCAGGGTGAACCTGCACTCATCTGTGAAAAGCACAGGGTGCCATTGGCAGACCTGCCAATTCTGGTGTTCAATGGCAAATGCCAATCGAGCTCCACGGTGCCGGGCAGTGAGCACAGGACCCACTAGAGGACGTCGGGCCCTCAGGCCACCCTCATGAAGTCTGTTTCTGATTGTTTGGTCAGAGACATTTACACCAGTGGCCTGCTGGAGGTCATTTTGTAGGGCTCTGGCAGTGCTCATCCTGTTCCTCCTTGCACAAAGGAGCAGATACCGGTCCTGCTGATGGATTAAGGACGTTCAACGGCCCTGTCCAGCTCTCCTAGAGTAACTGCCTGTCTCCTGGAATCTCCTCCATGCTCTTGAGACTGTGCTGGGAGACACAGCAAACCTTCTGGCAATGGCACGTATTGATTTTCCATCCTGGAGGAGTTGAAAATGTGAATCTAGTGAGAAAATGCGAAACTAGTGAGAAACAGTCAGAAAAGATGAGTAGGGAAAAAAAGTCAGTGGCCTTCACCTGTAAAACCATTCCTGTTTGGGGGTTGTCTCATTGTTGCCCATCTAGTGCACTATTGTTAATTTCAATAACACCAAAGCAGCTGAAACCGATTAACAACCCCCTCTGCTACTGAACTGACCAGATCAATATATCCAGGGAGTTTAACTGACTTGATGCTATTCTCTGATTAAAAAGTGTTCATATGGTTTTTTGAGCAGTGTATAATTTAATATAGTGCACTATTCATTCAGTCATTACTTTTGGTCTCAATCTCCATGTCATTTTATTTCCAAGATAGATGTCATCATCACTCGGTTTCTCTTATCCTTTCTAGGAATGATGCTCATAAAAACCATTGATTTGATGCTGCCGGTCTGAACTATATCGTATAAAGAACAAAAGGTAACATTAAACTTTGACATATTATTATTCCTAATTTGGTCTTTATGGTGTTCTGTATGATATTTATGATATTATGATATGATATTATATTTTGTAAAAACAAACTTTAAGTTTTCTAATGACTTGACTAAATTAGACAATGTCATATTGTTATGTATTTATTTTGTTGACAGTTTATTATAACAAATAATCTTGCTTTGACTGCAGGAAACACTTTATTGTAATAGTCAGACTGATCTATGAGAATGGCTATGTTGTACTAGATTATTAACATGCCAATTACTTTTTTTTACCTGTGTTCTCCCATGATGACAACCACAAACATCGAAATGATCAGCGCTCATCACAGCCTCTACAATAACATCTGGAGTTCTGTTTTATGTCTGTGTCCTATTGTCTTTTTGCAATAATAACCAAGACAAAAATTCCCACAACAGATCTTTTTTTTTTTTCAGCCTGTTCTGGATCGCACACGACTGCTCTTGGTAAAATTCAAAAGCAGTGACCGCTCACCTCTGTTATATTCTCTGTTACATTTTCCCTTATAATATTTCACATGTACTTTTATATTAGGTGAGGCCAAGTTTTAATTGATGTTTTAGATTTATTCTTTTTTTTTTTTTTTTTTTGTTTTTTTGTTTTGTTTTTTTTTTTTTGTTTTTTTTTTTGGGGGGGTTTTTTATTTTTTTTTTTTATTCTTTTTTTTTTCATTTTTTTTTTGATTTAATTCTTAAAAACAAATTAAGGGTTTTTTTTTTTTTTTTTATTTTTTTTTTTTTTTTTTTTTTTTTTTTTTTTTTTTTTTTATTTTTTTTTGTTTTTTTTTATTTTTTTTTTTTTTTTTTTTTTGTTTTTTTTGTTTTCTTTTCTTCTGCAATTAGTTTGGATGTGTCGTCCCATAGGCATTTTAGCAAAATAAGCATGGAAAAAAATCGCCCTGTGATATTTATAATGCTAAATAGCCTCTTGGGATGTGTTTTTTGTTTGGTACGACGCACTAAAAGCGCAGGGGATGCTTCTCGTACGCTGGCACGCGAGCGTTTAACTCCACTGCTCTGTCTCAGGGACGGTAGAGAGCATGACCTCGCTTAAACAGGATTAGCTATAAATAGTGCTGCCTATCCGCTACTCTCGCGACGCGAGCTCCATCGCTAAACCCGCTGCACTATAGCCCAGGATTGATTGAGCATCCGTCCCTACCTCCATCTTTGCTGTATCAACCCCCTAGTGAAAAAGAAGTGTGCTTATTTGAATGTAATGTGCACTTGTAGTGTGCTTCAAAACTTGAATGTATATTTGTTAAAAAAAAAAAAAAAAAAAATTGCAGGCAGATAGCCTACTATTAATCAAATAAAATGCCACTTAAGTGTACTTAAAGAGAGTAGACTTCATGATGTGATACTTGTTAAAGGATAGTTCACCCAAAAATTAATAATTCTGTCATTATTTACTCACCCTCAAGTTGTTCCAAATCTGTAGAATTTTCTTTGTTCTGTTGAACACAAAGGAATATTTAAAGAATGTGTTAAACTGAACAGTTTTGGGGCACCATTGACTTCCATAGTAGTTTTTTTCCTACTATGGAAGTCAGTGGTGCACCAAAGTGGCCTGGTTACAAATTTTCTTCAAAATATCTTCCTTTGAAGAAAATTATACAGATTTGGAACAACTTGAGGGTGAGTAAATGATGACAGAATTTTCATTTTGGGTGAACTATCCCTTTAATTTGATACTGTTAGCAAACAATAAAAAATAAATAAAAAAGAGAGTATACTTAAGCAGTTTTAAAAAGTGCAATTAAATTAACTTTTTTAACTTCAAGTACATTTTAAATTATATTTTTATAATCTTTTGTCATGTTTTAAAGAAGTAGCTTACACAAATTTTTGATGTGTTGACTAACATATCAAAGCAGATGTTAAGTAGGCCTACTTGATTATAATTAAGTGTAGTGTTAGTTGATGTTACATTTAAAGTTAATATATTTATAACTTTAAAAAAATTAAACAAATTAACACAGTAAAATACCATTTTCCATTGGAAACAGTAATATACTGTAAAATAAATGCATTCTGGGTAATATTATTTGTGGTTTTTGAGAAAGTACCCTATAGGATACTTTCTCGAAAATAACAAATATTACCCAGAATGCATTGTTTTTACAGTATATTACTTTTAGGGTGACCACCCATCCCGCATTTTGCGGGACAGTCCCGAAATTGGGAGCTTGCGTCCCGCAAGATGCAAGTAGTGTCCCGCATTTCTGTATTATTATCTTTTTTCACAGCCACACCAGCAAAGATTGCATCTCACATACTGGATAAGAACCTCAAGAGCTGCTCAAAGCTGCCCAAATTGATGATTTAAAGCATGTAATTATCCATCCTGATGGCAAATATTTCCAACGAACAAAACACGAGATATTCTCCATTAATTTAAACAATAAAAAATTGATTGCAACTTTTAGACACCACTTTCTTCTCACATTAATAGTTCATTTAAGGTGGTTTCTCTATGGCGTTATTGTAATTACAAATATCAAGAGTGCATTATTGTAAAGCGAGGGCGCATCAAAGGAAGCTCTCCGCTCACAAGCGGATTCCCTTCTCGCACAAAACTGGACACGCGCCCTCTCTCGCTTAGAAATTACATGTGCGTGCTCAAACTTTGTCCTCCTGCATGTGCACTCGTCAATCTAGAATAGTCTTCGGTAACACTTTATTTACAGTGCCGTAGTTACACGTTACTACATGTACTTATATAGTAATAACAGTAAATTATGCATAATTACAAGTAACTAAACCTAAACCAAACCCTAACTCTAACTGTAACTCTATAGTAAGTACATGTAGTTAATTAATAGTACTCAGTACTTATTTGAGTAATTACAATGTAACTACAGCACTGTAAAATAAAGTGTAACCTAGTCTTCTCTCCAGGATTTAATGTTGCCAGAAGCGCAACATTATAGTGTGGGCACCCACCGGCATAAATATTAATCGGCGCATATATGTCAAGTTTGCCATCAAATGTAAATCAATATTTACATTGCATAATAGTAGTAAATTTATCTGTCTCACACGTGTCCCGCATTGTCCCGCAAAATCACATCGACTGTCCTGCAACAGATCAATAACCAGGTGGTCACCCCATTTACTTCTGTATATTACAATGCATTCTGTATATTACAATGCATTCTGGGTGATATTATTTGTCATTTTCGAGAAAGTAGCCCATAGGCCTCTTTTCTTAAAATGACAAATATTACCCAGAATGAATTGTTTTATGGTATATTACTGTTTCAGTACACAGTATTTGACTGTGTAAATTTTTTTTATACAGTTTTTTTTTTTAGAGTGTACTAAATTGCAACGTCATCATTTACATGCATGACCCACACGATTCAATAGTAATGACATTAAAGCAAGTTTACTATGCTTGTCAGCACATTCGGCAGTACAATTCAAAGTCAAAAGAAGTAAATATGAAATTACATACAAAGATGTACTTAAATCCTAATTAAATACTTAACTAATTGCATTTAATATAAACTATATACATTTTATGTAATTGTAAATAACATGCAATTAAGAAGTGTCCTAAAACATTACATTCAGTTCGCACTTAAGTATATTCATTTAAAAGTATATGTGACCCTGGACCACAAAACCAGTCATTAGGGCCAGTTTTTTAAAATTGAGATTTATACATCATCTGAAAGCTGAATAAATAAGCTTTCCATTGATGGATGGCTTGTTAGGATAGGATATTTGGCCGAGATACAACTATTTGAAAATCTGGAATCTGAGGGTGCAAAAAAATCTAAATATTTAAAGTTGTCCAAATGAAGTCCTTAGCAATGCATATCCACTCACAAAAATACATTTTTGATATATTTATGGTAGGAAATTTACAAAATATCTTCATGGAACATGATCTTTACTTAATATCCTTATGATTTTTAGCAAGAATTTTGACCCATACTTGTTGGCTATTTCTACAAATATACCCGCTCAACTTATGACTGATTTTGTAGTCCAGGGTCACATATTATGTCTATAAAAAGTACTCTTTTTTTAAAGTATGATGAAGTGTATTTCTTTTCACAAGTGAAGACACACTACTATTAATACACATTCACATTTTTTAAACCCACAATATCTGCAACATGAGACCATTTTTTAGATTTTTTCCATAATGGTTAAAAGTTGGAACCGCTGATCTGAGACTACTAACTATCTTCATCCTAATTCCAGTTTGTCATTACGAACCGGTCGTTCCCCTCCCCCATCCACGCCTCTGGAAAGTTAGAGATCAAGCCAAATGTCTTTCCTGATCCAGGCCCTGCCCTCCCGTATCACCTCAGCACGGCAATGACGGCTGATGATGTCAAACCCTGCCCACACGTGGAGTCGAGTGTGTGCCCGTGCAGCCGGCCATACGGCGTAAAATGATGCTAAACGCACAAGTCATGTATGCTTTAACATTGACGACCATTCACGTGCACAAATGCTCGCTGTCATAGATTACACTGAAGACACACACTTGAGCGAACACATACATGCAGACACACACACACCCACACACACAGCAGGATTACCAACAGAGTTCCACACAGACATAGCAAGATTACAGAGACACATACAACCCCCTCTTCTTCCCCAACACAGGATACAGACTGCTGGATTAGAGAGACACAGATTCAAAGAGGGAAATTACAATACAGTGCATGTCAAAAACCCTCTCAAATGCACTGTTGAGAATAAAAACACATGCATGCACCTATAAGATCGTAATTATACATAAATAAACATGTTAAATACACATCCGTATCTGATCCAGATGTTGATTTTAAGTAGAAAATGGCCATTTTGGTTGTTTGAGTGACAGATGCAACACTAATGTGATTCTGAAAGACAACAGCTTAAGGTATAATTGGCACTGATGGATTGATCAGCCTCTGTTGGAGTGCACACATTGATTGAGATATTGAATAGCATCCTTGCACAAACAAAACATAGAAGACCCAACCTTACACACTTCATGTGCACGCACGCGCACTCAAACACACCGTCACAAAATAACCTCACTAATCTTCTCTCAATGGTTTAAGCCGCTGAAGAAGCTTAATAATTTAAGAGGAAAACAGCATCAGTGCTTTTAAGGACATATGCACAGAGATTAGCCCCCTTGCTTTACGCTGGACAACAAAGGACACCCTTTCACATGACTGAATTGATGATGCAAAATGCATTTCGTTATCAATACAATAAAAGAGAGTGGGCAATATATCGACGGAACAGTTTTGCTCGTTCCACTTCTGTATGAGGTTCAATATGTGCCAGAAAGGAATCATTGCTTTTTACTATACATTTGTCCATTATGTACTTAAAAAAATTCTGTCGTTTGTGGAAATTACAGCATTCTGTTTGTGCAAAAAACAAAATCTGTTGGGGTGCTTTTACACTAGCACTTTTGGTGCACATCGGGTTGATTGACGTCAGAGTTTGTTTGGATGATGTGAACTGTTTTTTCTGAACTCAGGTGTGCACCTGCGAACTGTACCCGAGTCCACATAAAAAGGATGTCTGGGGTATGGTTCATGTGAACTCTGGTATGGTTCGATATGAATGCAATCATACTAAATTGTAGAAGTGAATCGCTATTGATGATGTATGATTTGATAAAACTGTGTATTTGTGTGTGTTCTCACTCACTTTCCTGACAAAAGTGAAGTGAAGTGACACTGCAAGCAGAGAATGTACAATGCTGCTTGAAAGTTTGTGAACCACTTGCAGAATCTGTGAAAATGTGAATAATTTTAACAAATAAGAGAGATCATACAAAATGCATGTCATTGTTATTTAGTACTGTCCTGAGTAAGATATTTTACATAAACGATGTTTACATAAAGTCCACAAGACGAATTTTAAAATATGACCCAATTCAAAAGTTTATGAACCCTTGATTCTCAATACTGTGTGTGGTTATCTGGATGATCCACGACTGTTGTTATGTTTTGTGATGGTTGTCCCTTGTTTGTTCTGAACAGTTAAACTGCCCAATATTCTTCAAAAAATCCGTCCCAAAATTCTTCAGTTTTCCAGCATCTTTTGCGTATTTGAACCATTTCCAGATTATTCCATCTTTTCACACTGAGGACAACTGAGGGACTCAAACATAAGTATTAAAAAAGGTTCAAACATTCACTGATGCTCCAAAAGGAAACACGATGAATTAAGAGTGCCAAGTGGCATTCTGTGTTGATGCTTTGAAACCAAAACCAAAATATTACAGTGAGGTATGCTATTCATTTTGCTACCATGTAGGGGTAAACAGTTAATGAAAACGTACCGCATTTCGGACCCAAATAATATAATGTGAACACAATCAAGCTGTGGCAGGGGGGCTGAATGTTTAGAACATGTTCCTGGATCAGCATTTTTGTTGATCCTGGAACAACATTCCTATCAACCAATCAGATTTGAGGGATAGGTTTACAGTCAATCTCCAGTTTAGGCTTAAAACAAGGGTTAGGGGCTTCTACACCATTCTTATTCTCCTATCTCTTTTACCTCTGATTTTAGAGATAAGTTATGGGTAGGGATAGGGTTAGGACAAGTCAGGACAGGAATGTTGTTCCAGGATCAACAAAAGATCAATCACGGTGACCTGCAGTGGAAGGGGGGAGCAATCGAACTCGGGTTCAGACCAGGCAGTCGAACCAAGTGCGAAAGCACCCTAAAACTATGATAAACATTATGATGGCGTATGAAGATGAAACATAAGGACTATAGGCCAATTTACACGGCACCGACAGACGGAAACTTTGCTGGTTTTGTTGGATCAGTGTCTGTCCGGTGTGAATTGGCCTTAAAGGGTTAGTTCACCCAAAAATGAAAATTCTGTCATTATTTACTCATCCTCATGTCGTTCCACACCCGTAAGACCTTCGTTCATCTTCAGAACACAAATTAAGATATTTTTGATAAAATCCGAGAGGTATCTGACTCCTCCATAGACACGACCACTTTCAAGGTCCAGAAAGGTACTAAAGACGTCATTAAAATAGTCCCGGCACCTGCATCAGCATCACACGCATGCATCATGCTGCTCACGTGATCAGCGTCGGCCAATAATGAGTCTGCGTTCTGACGTAGAACCTGGAAACACTGGACAGCATATGAGAATGACAGATGAGAGAAGATGTTGTTGAATGAAGTCGGTATTTTTGTTTTGTTTTTGCGCACAAAAAGTATTCTCGTCGCTTCATAAAATTAAGTTTGAACTTCTGCAGTCATATGGACTATTTTAACAATGTCTTTACTATCTTTCTGGACCTTGAAAGCGGTGATTATTTTGCTGTCTATGGAGGCGTCAGAAAGCTCTCGGATTTTATCAAAATATCTTAATTTGTGTTCCAAAGATGAGGGTAAGTAATAATGACAGAATTTTCATTTTTGGGTGAACTAACCCTTTAAAGATTATAGAACAGAAAGATAAATTTTGAAAGTTATTATTGAAAAAATGTATTTGCTTACCTGGATATCTGTAAAATGTTTACAAACAGAATGCCACACTTTCCTGCCTTTTAAATTCATCTGAACGTTTTATGCATTAGCTGCTTGGCAGATCCAAGTATTAACTGGGCCACATCTCCATCGTCCAATTAGTTGATGAATTGTATGTTGACACTCCATCCTGACAGGACTTGTTGACTGTTTCTTCATTAGGGAAGGAGTCCCCCTCTCTTATTAATAGTTTAGCAGAGGCTTGTAAAGGTCAAGTGCATTAGTTGAGATTTCAAACATGATACATGAAGATCTGGGTAGGATAATAGCAGCTGTTTATTTATGTAAAGAGTACTGTACTTATTTCATGAGTATAAATAAATCTGATGAGGAGATGTGACACTGTGCACATTATAAACCATCTCACAACATGACTTTGTGTAGAGTAATACATTGTTTCTTAATTTGGGCATATTTTTTATATTCTTTAACTTTTAAAATTTCAATTTTTTGTGGACAGATGTACTTTTTCATTTCCTAAACAACGTTCATCTGCTTATATTGGGATTTCTCATTTCTCACCTTCTCCATTATATGGAAAATGTTGCTTGTTTGTTTTCTGTGGGACAAAAGTGTCTTCCTCCAGGTGGCGCATGGCTGAGAACCGCAACCTCCACGACTGTGTTCAAATCTCAGGACGTTACATTTGTTTTACATTTGGATACATTTGTTCACTAAAAAGTATATTTGGTTAAATATATTAATTTGTTAACACTTAGCATGCAAAACTGACCCATAATCTCGTTTTTATATGATTAAACAAAAAAAAAAAAAAAAACAAAACAAAAAATAAATTATTATTAACAAATGATTTGATTGGTCAATTTTGATCATCGCTGAGAAAAGTAACAGCTGACACATGATTATATTGTCTTGTGGTGCCTGTTATTTTTCTCAGCGCTGTTTCGGGATATACCAATCACAGTTGTTTGCAATACTGCATGATTCAGTATGACAAGAATTTAAACCTAAAAATGACACTAAAATACACAGAGAATAGCTAAAAATTATTATTTATACATATAAGGACAACCTCCGGTCCAATAAACCACGCCCCGTTTAATGTTAATTTCCTTTCTTTGGTCTTTTCTACCCTAGTCAGTAACGTTAGCCATAGAAAGAGCTCTTTAGTGCGTTTGAGTTTAATATTTTAATCGCACGTAACAATTCTGTTTAGATCAAACTAGATTTTGCATTTCGAGAAGTAATTTTATAAGCACTCCAAGGACGCATATTCACTCCTTCAAAATAAGGGCACTTAGTAGGCAGCCTATCCAGGATGTGCTCGTACGTCGCCATTTTCCCTGGGAGGGAATGTTAACAGAAGCACACTGCCAACGTGCACTATTAAGGGCCCTAGAAATCTGTTTTACCAAGTGATATAAAATATGGATTCAGCGCGTCGACCACCTCTAAACTCATCTATAAAAGTAAGTCGTTCGTTTTTGCGCGAAACTAACTAGTAATGTGAGCATAAAGCTAACTAACTGGCTGTTTTATGTGCACTAGTGTCTAATGAGGATATCACAAAACTGATACAGCTGCGGTCGAGCAACTCAGCGCTTTTTGACGGGAGGAAAAATTCGTCAAAAACAGCCTGGAGGTGCGATTTGTAACCTTAGAATTTGTGTCTCTCACAGCCTGTATTATTTACAATAAGTTATTATTTTGTTTATTTTTCCCAGTGCAATACTCAGAGAAATGGGGCTTGAGGAAAAGATGACAACTGAGCAGATTGCCAAAAAGTGGGAAAACCTGAAAGCAAGATATAAGGTTGGTATCACTGCCAAATGTGTTTTTTTAAATGCCAAAAATATTCAGCAATTTCATAAATTTACCAATTCTTCACAAGGATGCGAAATATCCTCCCACCGGCGTGGAGAAGAACCCCACCTGCTGGAAATGGTTCAATCTCATGGACGATGCTCTGGCTGAAGAGTTTGATGAAAAGATCAGCCAGCAAGTGATCACCTCAGAAGCTGACAATGATAATGCACCTCATCCGAGTAAGAGGTTACGCCAGATCAAAGTCGAAGGGGAAATATTAGAATTTCTGGAAGAGGAAGTAACTTCGGTGAACTTGCCGCCAGCCTCCAAATCACATCTGATTAAGCGAGGAATACAAAAAAAGGCAAACAGACAGCAGAAAGCCATTCATTGGACATCATGAGAACCAAACTTCAAAGAGAAAGACAGCTTCTAGAGAAAGAACTCGGAGGTCTGGACAGAGAAAAAGCCCTTCTAGAGCGGGAAAGGGCCCTTGCGGATCGGGAAAGAGCAGCTCTTCAGCGGGACAGAGCTCAGGTAGAGAAGGACAAAGCTGCGGTTAACAGAGACAAAGCGTCATTGGAACAGGACAGAGCCAGACTGCAGAAAGACAGAGACGCTTTGGCCAGGGACAGAGCGGCCCTTGAAAGAGACAGAAGGTCAGCGGATTTCACAAATCACGTGAAAAGCAGTTGCAATGGACTGGACTGTCCTCATGAAAAGAACAGAGAAAAATTAATATTCTTACTTGAAAGAGTGATGGAAAAAATTTGAAGCAACTCTGATGAGAATGAGGCAAACCTCAGGGAAAAAAGGATACTGCAACGAGTTCTGTGAGCTTATGGGATATCTGAACGCTCCTTGGGTTTATGTCTTTGCAGTCTGAAGAGACATTAAAACATTTCATTTTTGGTCAAAATTTTGTTTTTGTACTTTTCACTTCTAAATCAGTCATATTGTCACAGTCTTGACTCATAGAATGGATTTACCACATACATTGGCAGGGTGCAAAAGGGCCCCTGAATTAAGATGTTTTTGAGATTTGTTTAATTACTTGTGAATGTTGACTAAGAAACACGGAATGTGACGCTTTATTTCTGATATAATGTAATATAACAGTATCTGTTAGTAAAGTATACCGTTTGTGCCATACAATAAATGTCAAAACCCAAGATTCACGGTCCGCTGAGTTTTCATTCAGATGTTTTTACTCAAATTGTTAACAAAACATGAAATAACATAAGAAATTTAAAATATTATAATAAATGTGTATACATGTAATGCAGATATTTTTTTTTTCATGAGAATAATTCAAAATAAAAGCATTAAAGGATTAGTTCACTTTCAAATAAAATTTTCCTGATAATTTACTCACCCCCATGTCATCCAAGATGTTCATGTCTTTCTTTCTTCAGTCGAAAAGAAATTAAGGTTTTTGATGAAATCATTCCAGGATTATTCTCCATATAGTGGACTTCAATGGAGCCCAAACGGGTTGAAGGTCAAAATTAGTTTCAGTGCAGCTTCAAAGCATTCTACGCGATCCCAGACGAGGAATAAGAGTCTTATCTAGAGAAACCATCACTCATTTTCTAAAAAAAAGTTAAAATTATATACATTTTAACAATAAATGCTCATCTTGAACTAGCTATTTTCTTCTTCTTCTCTATTCTTCTCTATTCTAAGTGTATTACTGCCCTCCACAGGTTAAAGTTTGAACTAATTGTTATATACTTGCACTAGCATATTGTATATGACAATTTAGTTCAAACTTTGACCTGTGGAGGGCAGTAATACACTTAGCAGCGTCTACACTGCTGGAATTCAAATAGAGAAGAAGAAGAAGAAGAGAGCTAGCTCAAGATGAGCATTTATGGTTAAAACATATAAAATTGTAATTTTTTTTTTTTTTTTTTAGAAAAGACCGATCGTTTCGAAGCTGCACTGAAACTATAATTTTGACCTTCAACCGTTTGGGCTCCATTGAAGTCCACTATAAGGAGAATAATCCTGGAATGTTTTCATCAAAAACCTTAATTTCTTTTTGACTGAAGAAAGAAAGACATGAACATCTTGGATGACAGGGGTGAGTAAATTATCAGGAAAATTTTATTTGAAAGTGAACTAATCTTTAAGACTTTTGGACCAAACTCTAGATTCTTTCAGAAAAATCTTAATGTTGACAGTGGGTATATTACTTACAAACTGTAGTCAGTTACTGATTCCTAATATCATGACAAAAATTGTAGTTAGTAGCGTAATTCATTACATTACACATTTAAGTTAATATAATCAGACTACTTTTGGATTACTTTTAGATTACTTTTGACCTAACTCGTTTATCACATTGATTTGAACAGGATAATCTTGTACCAAATTGATATAAAATTACAAAGAGAAAGAAAAAATGTTTCAGTCTTTGTTATGAAGAACATGAAGTGCATTAAATATCACATTACGTCAGGGTTTCTGGGGTTCATGATGAAACTGCAGGGGATTTGTGAGTTTAAAGAAAAGCTATTAAGTAATTAAATCATTTCTACAGTATATTTGGTCAAAGAGGTTCATCTGACAAAAAAGTTTGGAAATCCCTGCATTGCATGTAAATATGCAATGATGTGAAATTGTGAAGCCTTCAAGAGACAGTAATATATGGTTAAATAACTTACTGAGTGATAATTCAGATATTAATGAATGTGTTGTGTGTGCAATTCCACAAACCTGAGACCTTCTGAACCTATATAAGGCTTTTTTAGAAAGGAAGATAAAAAAAAGTAGGGTGAATCAATGATTTATGAATAAGTACTGGCATTGTGAGAATAACATGTAATAATTAATAACATTTAATTTTAAAATGTAGTATAATCTAATTACAAGTACTTCATTTTTGGAATCAGATTAGTTATCCAGATTACATGTAATCAGTTACTACCCAGCGCTGACTGTTGATCAGCATTATTTTTGTGTTTATAGTTTGATTATCTTTTTTTTCTCACTTTATTTATACATTTTCAAGTATTACAACTAGTGCTGTCAAACGATTAATCACGATTAATTCTAAATAAAAGTTTGTGTTTATCCTGGACCACAAAACCACTCATAAGTCGCATTGGTATATTTGTAACAATAGCCATACATTGTAAAATTATAAATTTTTCTTTTATGCCAAAAATCATTATTAAAAAGTATATGAAGATATTTTGTAAATTTCCTACCGTAAATATATCAAATGTATTTTTGTGAGTGGATATGCATTGCTAAGGACTTATTTGGATGACTTTAAAGGCAATTTTCTCACTATTTAATTTTTTTTGCACCCTCAGATTCCAGATTTTCATATAGTTGTATCTTGGCCAAATATTGTCCTATAACACCCTCTTTCAGATAATGTCAATTTCGAAAAAATTGGCCCTTATGGTTATGGTTATGTGGTCCAGGGTGACATATATATGTGTGTACTGTGTATATTCATTATGTATAATACGCACACATGCATGTATAAATTTAACAAAAATATTTATATTATATATAATATAAATTATATATAAATATAAAATATACATGCATACATGTAAATATTTCTTAAATAAATGCATGTATGTGATAAGAAATATACACAGTACACACACATATATTATGTAAACACAAACTTTTATTTTGAATGCATATGATATATTTCAAAAATACAGTTTAAATGAATAAGTTTGAATTAACTTTTATTTTTATATATTTTATTTCAGTTTTCATGCTTCAGCTTAAACGTATTTCAGTTACTTGCCAGGGAAACATTTCTAATAATCATTCTAGTAATAATTTTTAATTCAAAAATGTGTTTAAGTTTTTAATAATATTTATTCTTGTAATATTTTTATGTTGTGTTATGATGTATTTCAATTTTATTTTCTTTAACAAAAGGCTTTTAATAGTATGAGTTAAATATAATAATGTTGTTCAGTTCACGATTCAGCATTTTTTCAGCAGGATTCAAACTTGCAGATTTACTATCTATAACTGAAGATGAAAGATGCGCTTTCTGTTATCATAAAGCTGTTTTGCTCCTGACCGCTAGAGGGCAATGATCTGACATCATTCGTATGTCTGTTAGAAAAGGGAAAAGCTGTGAAGAAGTGCTGTTGTCCGCAACAGACACATAAACGGTTGATGAAGAAGTGAAAGAAATCAATAATATTCATGATATTACTATATATCTCATAAGAGGAGTTTGGCCACCTCTCTCACTTTAAGAAATGGCGCAACCATCTCAACAGTGTGAGTGTCATTCTGTAAACCTGCACTGTGTCTGCATGAATGCAAAACTTTCGCACATTTCTGTAACTCTCTTTTATTAGTTCTTATGGAATTCAGCGTGGATTTAAAACTAGTTTAATGTACTTGATGTGCAGTTACATTAGCTTAATAAATAAAGATTTATTTCTATATTTCAGACTGATGACAGTTGTCATTGTTTATAATGTGGTTTGACTGGGCTGTTTGTTCTGCATCAGATCCCATGTTCAAACCTAAAGTGAATGAATATTCACTGTATTGTTTGCACTGCGGTTCTGTTTCAGGGTCTCACAAGGACACAGAGACACTGATCAGGTGGCGCATGGCCCATGGCTATTTATTCTCAGGCTGGAGAAACATGCAGAAATGGCTGGGAGTATGTATTCATTGTGATCATTTTGCATCTGCAGTACATGTTGTTTGTATCCTCATTTTCTATGCTTATTTGGTGTTGCTAATGTTTTACAATAAAGAACAACTCTTAATCAAGGGGTTTTCTAAATGTTGATGCCATTGACCCCAATTTATGGTAACCTCCATTCTAATATATGACACATACTTCATAATTAATATCCCATTAATACTGTGTAATATTAACAATAAAAATATAGAGATAATATTTTTATAAATTATTGGCTGTATTATGTATAAATTATTTACATTTATTTTAATATTTTGTTACTATTTAGTTAAATTAAGTTTAAAGTTTAAAACCCATTTTAAAGTTTAAAACCCATTTTAGATTAGTTAAATAGCAATTACATTTTCTTCAGTTAAATACATTACATAACTTTAGCAATTTTCACAATAAATATAGTTTATATTGACCTACAGCACCCAACGAGCCAGATGAGGGCCACAATGGCAAGGAGAAATGCATTAGGAATAAACCGCACAAATAAAATGATCATGATTTCCATTATTGATTTATTTTTTTAAATTATTTAAATATTGAAATATGTATTCATATTAAAAATATAAAAATAAATATAGCAGTAAAAAAATTGTGTTAAACATTTAATTATTATCTTAAGTAAACACAATAAAGGGTTAGTTTACCCAAAAATTAAAATTCTGTCATTAATTACTCACCCTCATGTTCATCTTCGAAACAAAAATTAAGATATTTTTGATAAAATCTGATGGCTCAGTGAGGCCTCCATTGACAGCAAGATAATTAACACTTTCAGATGCCCAGAAAGCTACTAAAGACATATTTAAAACAGTTCATGTGACTACAGTGGTTCAACCTTAATGTTATGAAGCGACAAAAAAATTTTTTTTTGTGCGGCAAAAAACTAAATAATGACTTTATTCAACAATATCTAGTGATGGGCGATTTCAAACACTGCTTCATGAAGCTTTTGTTTCGAATCAGTGGATCGGAGCACGTATCAAACTGCCAAAGTCACATGAACCATTGAAATTTCGAAATGTTTCGAAACACTTATGACGTAACGAAGCATCGTTTACTGAAATCATTTGACTTTGGCAGTTTGATACGTGCTCCGAACCACTGATTTGAAACAAATGATTCGTAAAGCTTCGAAGCTTCATGAAGCAGTGTTTTGAAATCGCCCATCACTAGATATTATTGAATAAAGTCGTTATTTTGTTTTTGCCGCACAAAAAGTATTCTCGTCGCTTCATAATAATATAAGGTTGAACCACTGTAGTCACATGAACTGTTTTAAATATGTCTTTAGTAGCTTTCTGGGCATTGAAAGTGTTAATTATCTTGCTGGCAATGCAGGCCTCACTGAGCCATCGGATTTTATCAAAAATATCTTAATTTGTGTTCTGAAGATGAACACAAGGAAGGTGTTATGGGTGTGAAACGACATGAGGGTGAGTAATTAATGACAGAATTTTCATTTTTTGGGTAAACTAACCCTTTAACTTTGACAGCCCTAAAAATACTTTGTGTAAAAACAATAAATAGCTCAATTGTTTCACAGACATGGATTTTATGTAGAAAACCCCAGTCTTAATCTATATGCAGTGGCAAAAGAGAAATTGAGAGAGTTTTCTGTTTTTAGGCTATTCATTCAAGAGGCTAAATCAAACCTGGATGGAAATATTACTTCTCAAAGAGCAAAACGAAAGTGGGAGAATTTAAAATGCAAATACAAGGTAAGATGGATGCATAGGGTCTGTCTTTATTCTCAATTAAAATTATTTACTTGTATAGCTGCACACAAATCATACTTATATTCTTCAGAAAATCTAAAAATCTAGTTATAAATTAAATATATATGCATGCTTTTGTCCTAATGTAGTTTTCTCTACCCTCTGTGCCTAGGTTTTAAAAGCTCTTGCGAAGGATGTCGAAACGGTTAAACCTGAATCCTGGCGGTGGTTCAGACTCATGGAAAAGGCCGTAGATGGCGATCCTACTGACGTCGACCCTCCTAAACCGACCTTGCTGACCAACCTGGCCGATGAGACTGAATGTGCAGCCCAGCCCTGCAAGAAGATGTATCAGGTAGAAATGGGGAGTGATATTTTAGAATTATTAACACAATCAGTCATCGAGGTCAATACTCAAGCAACGGTAGCCGATGATGGACCCTCATCAGATACAGCAGAAAGTGTGAAAGGGAGACCGATGGAAAAAAGCCCCACAGAGACTCAAGATGAGCTACACTTTGAAAGAGCCAAACTCAGAAGAGAGCGACAGCTGCTGGAGAAGGAGCACGCAGACCTAGACCGAGAGCGAGTGCTGTTGGAGCGTGAGAGAGCCGTCGCCGAAAGAGAGAAAACGGCATTGGAGAGAGACAGAGCGCAGTTGGAAAAGGACCGAGCTGCAATTGACCGGGAAAGAGCGTCTCTGGAACAGGACAGAGCGAGACTGGAGCGGGACAGAGCGGCCCTTGAAAGAGACAGAGAGACTTTAACCGCCATGGCTCTTGAGACAAATGGCACAGGACACACTGAACCAGACTCGCCATATGCAGAGGACAGAAAACGACTAATATTTTTGTTCGAAAAGCTGATCGAGAGATTTTGAAATCATTCTGGTACACTGAAATGTTGCTCATTCTGAAGGTATTTAAAATAACTTAAGGTAAAGTGTTTCAAGGTTAAGTTGCTCCTTTTACTTAAGACACATTATTAAGAGGAAATGTGTTCTCAGCTGTGTTCAAAGCTTTATAGACCTAGTTCATTCGTTGTAGTTCAGTACAATGCATAATGGTTAATTAATGTTAAGTTTATTTAATTCACGTTCTTGGATGCATTGAGATTAAAGTTATTGTTTCAGTTTTTGTGCCAAATCTTTTATATTTATTTAGTGCCTTACAAAATCTAGACTTATGGTTATTTCTTTTTTATGGAGGACCAACATTAAAGGAACACTCCACTTTTTTTTTTTGAAAATAGGCTCATTTTCCAACTCCCCTAGAGTTAAACAGTTGAGTTTTACCGTTTTCGAATCCATTCAGCCGATCTCTGGGTCTGGCGGTACCACTTTTAGCATAGCTTAGCATAGTTCATTGAATCTGATCAGACCGTTAGCATCTCGCACAAAAATAACGAAAGAGTTTCGATATTTTTCCTATTTAAAACTTGACTCTTCTGTAGTTACATCGTGTCCTAAGACTGACGAAAAATGAAAAGTTGCGATTTTCTAGGCCGATATGGCTAGGAACTATACTCTACTCTCCGCCGTAATAATCAAGGAACTTTGCTGCCGTACCATGAGTGCAGCAGGCGCAATGATATTACTCAGCGCCTGTGACCCCCTGCTTGCACAGGGAGTGTGCCTTGCAACAATGGAGACATTTGTGAGAGCCACTGCGTAATATCATTGCGCCTGCTGCACCCATTGGACGGCAGCAAAGTTCCTTGATTGTTACGCCAGAATGAGAGTATAGTTCCTAGCCATATCGCCTAGAAAATCGCAACTTTTCATTTTTCGTCGTCTTAGTACACGATGTAACTACAGAAGAGTCAAGTTTTAAATAGGAAAAATATTGAAACTCTTTGGTCATTTTTGAGCGAGATGCTAACGGTCTAATCAGATTCAATGAACTATGCTAAGCTATGCTAAAAGTGGTACCGCCAGACCCGGAGATCGGCTGAATGGATTCGAAAATGGTAAAACTCAACTGTTTAACTGGATAATGAGCCTATTTTGAAAAAAAGTGGAGTGTTCCTTTAAGTAGATTATGTGTTTTCCTATTCTTTTCTTCATAGAGAGTTGCTTTTGTTTTAAAACTGCAAAGAATTGTGACTGAAAACCATTCACCAAAGGTGCGGTCACATGAGCAAAATTCCGCTGGGGAAAAATTGTCAGTAGCGTAGTGATGCATAAAGCCAAAAGACTTTACATATTAGAAATTACTATGAATAGGAGAAAGTGCAATGCTCAATATGGCGGAATAAGTCCCGCCTTTTTAAATAAAAGAGCCAATCGACAGTTGGTAAAGTCATTGTGTCACTGAGACAGTTACTTGTCAGATTCAATTGGTGATTTCAAATATGAAATGTAATTGTAAGCTTGTTGAACAGCTTTGGAGAATTTGATGGTTCCCCATTCTGTACTTGCATTACTGAAACAGCTGCTGAGAGGCGTTTCAAAGATGGCCGCCGAGTGAAATAACCTGCCTTAAAGCGACTTGATAAGCAAAGCTCACACAGAAGTCACTTACATGCAGCTTTCTGTTGAAATTTAAAATTGCCCTGCTTTGCAATATAAATGCATTATAAAATTAGAGTATGTTTACATGACAACAATGTACAAAAAAGGAAAAAATTTTCCTTTGCGTTTTTTGTGTATAGACAACAGCCTTGTCAAAATGATCCCTGCTCACTTGGATCTGTGAAAACGACTAAAAACACTGTACTCTGCTGCCAGGCCAGTAGTTGGCAATGTCACTAGAAACACTACACAAAACCTGCCCTTTGAAACCCGTTTTCAAAAGTTTGGGTTTTCAGGCCCCAAAAACCATTGCCGTTTAAATGGAACAGCCAAAACATAAAAAGATTAAAGGTACAGTCACATTTACAGATGTTCGGCAAATTTTCACTGGAAAATCCAGCATTTTAACAGGAATCTGCGCGAACTGGAATTTCACATGAGGGTGAACGATTTCCCCATTGCAGATTTCGCAATGGGTTCAAGTTGGTCACATGGATTTGCTGTGTTGACCAGCAGAAAGCTGCTTGGTTTGAAAGTGACTTTTCTGTGAGGCATGCTTCATACATCGCTACACTATTGACAATGGTCCTTTCTTGCCCACAAAATTTTGCCACTAGATGGACACGTCATGTATTTGGCCATTGCGTATTTTTGCTGACACAGTGTTAAAAATTCGTGCTCAAATTAAAAGTCGCAGGGAATCAAGCAGTGGAGAAGATGGTAGTTTGTTGAAATAGTATGTTGGTTGCAGATCTACAGTGTTTTTACAATACAATACATGATAAGTTTAATAACTTATTCTGCAACCCATAAACCGAGGGATAGCGAGGATAGCATTTTTTAACTGTATTCAAATAATTTACCGAAACTGCATGACAGGTTTGCATTAAAAAAATACGATTTTGCAATTCAGCTTTTGTGGTACTGCTTCCTCATTCAAGTCTCGTCAACAATATCATAGCTTATACAGCACAATGATTGTCTTTACATAATTGACTCATTGTGGAATCTGAGTCTGTTAAACTATTAAAAATAGACTAACAGAAGCACATGAAACGCACACTAATACAATGGCCATAAAAATCAACTAGTTCCCATAAATCAACGGCCCAAATTGCAGTATATTTGCATTCAGTTCTTCCCTTATTTTTCCTGAACTCAAGGTCAGTTCAAGTGCTGACCATAGCCTTTTTGAGAAATAAACTAAATTCTGCTTATGGTTGACTATTGTTGTCTGTGGAACACCCCACAAACCACAGGCAATATTAAACCTATATAAGGTTCATGGTATGCATTTGACACTGATTTGCCAGGACTTCATTTCTGACCAAACTTTACTTGATTCCTGAAATATTTTACATAAATCTAAACACATCTGCAGCTAAAAGAAAGCACTTTTTACATTTAGGAACAATTTGTGTGATTTAAATCATTTCAGTCATGGATAGCTCACCGGAAATATTGGATTTTGATTCTTCAGATGAAAATGGGTAAGGAACCTTGATTTTGACCAAGTTTAACTTTAGCTTTGACTTTTATATAAATTCAGTGTAACTGTTAAATGTGTGTTTTAAGTCCCGAGAACAGTGGGATATTTCTGCAGCAGCAGTGGGATGCACAGGTTCGGCCCTACATTGAGATGATTGACTTCATGAGGCGGATCGGCATTGAGAGGGAACTTGCGTTGCCGTCCATTGCAGTGGTGGGTGACCAGAGCTCAGGGAAAAGCTCTGTTCTAGAGGCTCTGTCAGGAGTCGCTCTGCCTCGTGGGAGTGGTATGTTGTACACCTAATACACTATACATATATATCTTATTTACAATCTTCTGCTTACTTTAAGAGGCATCTATAATTCTAATATGGTCCATACAGGGATTGTCACCCGCTGTCCATTGGAGCTTAAACTCAGGAAGCTGAATAGTGGGAGCGGCTGGACTGCCATAATCTCTTACAGTGATGTGCGAGAGACGTTTCATGATCCCGCACAAGTTGAAAGTTACGTCAGAAGGGGTGAGGCTATATATCAAGTTAAATATCATAAATAATCATTATAATATATAGTTTATCATTACTTAAAATATTACCAACATGATGAATGAATGTTGAGCAAGTATGTAGTATTTGTCTTTTACAGCACAAAATATGCTTGCTGGAGATGGAGTGGGAATCTGTGATGATCTCATCAGTTTAGAGATCACATCACCTGATGTTTGCGACCTCACGCTGATCGATCTACCTGGAATAACAAGAGTACCTGTGAAAGGGCAACCGGAAGACATTGGAGACCAGGTGATGCACTTAATTTCACAGTATGTGCACTTACATAAAAGTCATTTAAGGTAATTGCATGGGTTAAGGTTAGGTTCAGGGTTATTACCTATTTATTACCCTGTTATTACTATAATAATTACATAGTATGTACAGGACTGTAAAATAAAGTGCTACCAGAGAATAACTTTGTCAAAATTATACTTACATGTTTAGTACAAATACCATACACTGCAGAAATAGTAATTAGAAAGTAATTAACAAAATGTGCAATGACAACAGACCTACTATATGGAATACTCTATCCCACAATGCAATGTGACCAATTTGACCTTTCATTTCCAATGCCATGAACCAGAAGTAATTACAGACACAATTTTGTAATCTTTTTAATCATTATTTGAATGTCAAAAATAGCAAGACATATTTTTCTAAAGCTGTGAATTGATTAAAATATTTTATTATGAATACCCCATATTTTTATGCATTCAGTTTCTTTCTATAGAAAGGAAAATATTTTTTTAATTATTTTTTATTTTAAAAAATATATATATATTTTTTATTTAATTTTTTAAATTACTTTTAATTATTTTTTTCTAATTAAAAATAAAACAATTTAATATAATTCAATTTATAAAAAAATAAATAAAATGTAATAAAAAGAATAAATTGATAATTGGACACTACTTGCTGAATAAAACCTGCAACATTATTAAGTCACATTTGAAATGTGTTTCAGGTCTTCATTGTCATATAAATTAGCCTTTGATTAATTGCAGATTCGACGCCTGATACTGAAATTCATTGCAAAAAAAGAAACCATTAATTTGGTTGTTGTTCCCTGCAATGTGGACGTTGCAACCACGGAAGCACTTAGAATGGCTCAGGGTGTCGATCCTGACGGCTCAAGGACTTTAGGTATAAGTTTAATTTAAACTTTAAATTTTCACATTTGAGTATGCATATTAGAAATGTAGTTTTGCTTTAATTATTGCTGATATCACATATAATATCACAGCAGGCCATTTCATTCATGTCTGTTCAAACACTTTTTATTGCTTCAGCAATATTGACAAAGCCAGACCTGGTAGATAAAGGAGCTGAGGCTGACATCTTACAAATACTGCAGGGTAAAGTGGTTCCTCTCAAAAAGGGCTACACCATTGTCCGATGTAGAGGCCAGAGTGACATCAATGAAAACGTTTCTCTGGCTGAAGCCACAAAACAGGAAAAAGACTTCTTCGCCAATCACGCGCACTTCAGGTATTACATTGCATTTAACCTGGTAGATATTCAGTTATCTGTTATTTTTTGTAATGTTCAAAGCCATTTACGTGTGTTTCTGTTGCCACCAGTTATCTTCTTGAAGAGCAGAGGGCCACAACATCCTGCCTGGCCACCAGACTCACTAAAGAGCTGGTTGAACATATCAAGGCAAGTCTAATCATGGCATTTTGAAACTTACTCTAAACACTAAACTTATTTAGTGTTATTCCTTATTTTACAGGCTTCACTTCCATCTCTCAGAGATCAAATTCACATCCACTTGTCTGCAGTGAGATTTGAGCTCAAGAGTTATGATGACGGTCCTCCTTTAGAACCTGAGCGCATGGGGCCTTATCTCAGCAAGGTACAGTTAGCGCAAGCATCAATTCTTATATTGTCCAGTATCTGTGAAAACCTGACTGAAATGAACTTCTGTGTTTCTCTGTATGTGTAGAAAATCTTGGAGTTCAGTGACCAGATAAGTGAGTTGTGTAGAACAGGAGAATCAGACAATGGGAACCTCTACTCGCTCCTTCGACCAGTGTTTAAGCAATGGGAATGTCATCTGAGCAACTCCAAAGCATTGTGTACGTCATATGGTGACATAATATTAAGAACCTTTTTTCTTCTATTTTTTTCCTCTTGGTAATATTATTCAGCACAATTTGCATTCATTTACTCACCTTCGTGTTGTTTCAAACCTGTACAATTGTACAATGAACAAGAGTGCTGTTGTTAAATTATTTAGAACAATATCGCAAGTGTGATATGATTTATTTTATTCAATAATTCAATAAACAAGGTAATATTGAGTAACAGTACATTTTAAACACAATATTGCCAGTTACCTTCTGTGCTTCTGCTCCACCATTGGTGCGTTCAAATCCTCGAATACGAAAAGATCGTATTTACGAGTTGAACGCACAATGTCGTTAATACCAAACTTGAACTTTAAAGGTCCTTTTTTAACGTGCGAAAATTTTGGATTTTCACACGTTAAAAAAATTTGGCATTAACGACAAAATAAAAACGACCTCATGTTGTGTCAGTCATGTTTACACACTGCCAATGAAACTTTTGTCTGTCATAAAAAAATTTGGATCGGGTTCAATTTTCTGATCCACTTTGTCTCACAGCACAAAGCACTGTATGACAAACAAAGTGTGAATACAGTAGACGGAATATAAAGACAGATTGTTTCTTCTTTTTGCTGCCCCCCTGTCCAATGCGAAATTTGATATAACGTCACATTCTGCAGTGTCTTTTTTACAAACATGAATTAAACATAGCTATAACAAATAGTAATACACTCAAAATGTAAAAATTTACAATATACTCAACTACTGCAAAAAATATTGTTCTTTTAATTCAGCCAAGAGGTCATGCAGTCATCGATCGTCGACTTGTCACATGTCTTCACCTGATGCGAATTCAGAGGTCAAGGCCTTTGTACACTGAAGGTGCGGTCACACTGCACTTTTCATTCCATTGACTTCCATTCAAACGCATGCGAATGCATCAGACCAGAAACGCAAGCTCGTGCGAAAAATTTTGCATTCCGCTGCGTTCAAAAGTTCAAGTTTGGTGAACTCTGACCTGCGAATTTGCATCATGTGAAGACGTGCGACCAGTAGAAGATCGATTCGTCATGGCATGACCTCTTGGCTGAATTAAAAGAATTATATTTTTGCAGTAAAGTCGAGTAGGTTCTGTATTTTTACATTTTGAATGTATTACTTTAAGTTGTGTGTTGAATTCATGTTAATAAGAGAGACGCTGTAGACCGTGATGTCATATCACGACCGTTACAGCATCCGAAGAAATTTTGCACGTTCAAAGTCTAGTGTGACCGCAATTGAGTCTGAAATTTTCGTATGTTTTTTCGTATTCGTGATCCTAAAAATTCGTCACGCACAGGGACCTTGCACACTGAGACTGATGCGTATTAATGAATCTGTTTGCGAAAAAATTTACAAAACACTACAAAATGGAGTCTTCAAGCAGTGAGCATGATTTAGTTGTCCTCTAAATATTGGGTCCATTCAATCCCGAGATTGCATAGAGAGAAAGGAGATCCACCTCATCAAGGAGCTGCATTTATCCAGAGCGTTTCAAAGTTTACTTCAGGATGTCAGTGACTCAGTTTTGATGCTTTTCTAGTGATACTGGCACAATTTGTCTTTATATTCTGTCTCTTTGTATTCTGCACTTTGTTTGTCATACAGTACTACTGCTTTGTCCTGTAGACGACGTGGATCAACTTGTCAGATGGCATTCAGTATTTTAGCGTTTGCTTGTACGGTGGCTCTGAATTGTCAAAACGTCTCTCAAAATGTGTGCCACAGACCCAATTTTGGACTCAGTGTGCAAAGACCTTCAGAGTTTACCAAACTTGAACTTTGGAATGCAGCGAAATGAGAAACTTTTCGCATGAGCTTGCGTTTCCGATCTGACGCATTTACTTGCATTTGAATGGAAGTCAATGGAACGAAAATTGCAGTCTGACCGCCCCTTTAGAATGCAGCCAAATGCGAAACTTTTCACATGAGCTTGCATTTGAGGTCTGACACAGACACATTCGCATATATATGAATATGAAAAGTGTAGTGTGACCCCCCTTCAGTCAAAGCTGTATAACCGCTGCACACTAGCGGTGTTCATTCCCGCTGCATCTGAAATCAAATAGCCTACTTCTCTACTATATGGTATGTGAAAAGCTATATGCCAACAGAGTAGTATCAAAGACTATAGAATAACAAGCCTTTAGAAAGAAAATTTTATGAGACAGTTGTTGTCAGATTTCATTGGTGATTTAAAATATGAAAAATAATCGAAAGCTTGGCAAACAGCTTTGGAGAATTTGATGTTTCCCCATTCAAAGAGATAGGAGCTGCACTTGGATGCCCGAGAGGTGTTTCAAAGATGGCCGCCGAGTGAAATGACTTGTCTTAAAGGAACACTCCAGTTTTTTTGAAAATAGGCTCATTTTCCAACTCCCCTAGAGTTAAACAGTTGAGTTTTACCATTTTCGAATCCATTCAGCTGATCTCTGATCACTTTTAGCATAGCTTAGCATAGTTCATTGAATCTGATTAGACCATTAGCATCTCGCTCAAAAATGACCAAAGAGTTTCGATATTTTTCCTATTTAAAACTTGACTCTTCTGTAGTTATCATCGTGTGCTAAGACCGACAGAAAATGAAAAGTTGCGATTTTCTAGGCTGATATGGCTAGGAACTATATTTTCATTCCGCCATAATAATCAAGGAACTTTGCTGCCGTACCATGGGTGCAGCAGGCGCAATGATATCACGCAGTGTCATTTTTTTGAGTGAGATGCTAACGGTCTAATCAGATTCAATTAACTATGCTAAGCTATGCTAAAAGTGGTACCGCCAGACCCGGAGATCGGCTGAATGGATTCGAAAACGGTAAAACTCAACTGTTTAACTCTAGGGGAGTTGGAATATGAGCCTATTTTCAAAAAAAAAAAAAGTGGAGTGTTCCTTTAAAGGAACTTTGGTAGTCCAAATATATAGTATTTGAAAAACAGTAGGCAAAAAACCCTAATGACCTACTACTTCCGGCTTTCACCATTGACAAACTTTTACCATTGACCTTTAATCTTATAATTTGTTTTGACTATTGTTATTTTTCTTTTTTTATTTTAGTCAGAGAGTCTGTAAAAGAGATGACAGAAAAATATGACGAAAGCTCATCGTGGGAGAGAACTGGTGACCTTCAGTGACTACTGTGTGTATGAATCAATGGTAAAGAAACATGTGGGAAACCTTAAACAACCAGCATTGGATACTTTGAAGCTCATCCGAGGTAGCTGGCTGAACTTTTAGCTGTTTTTTTTTTATATTATATGTGGATTACATTTGAAATGATTTATAATAACATTTCTCATTTAATACAACCTTAGGTATTGTGCAGAAGGAGTTTAGGGCCATGTGTGAGCTGTGTTTCCCAAACTACCCTCATCTGAGACACGTAATACTGGTGTGTTACAATATACTCAACTACTCGTTAATCACATTAAATCATCTTAAAAGACAATAAAAGTCTTAAACATAACATTTCTGATGTTCCCTTAGAACCATATTGACGAGATTCACTCAAAGCAAGAAGGCAAGGTGGAGAAGAGGATCTATGAGTACATTAACATGGAAAAGCTTGTGTACACACAGGATCCCATTTTTACCCAGAAAATTGTAGACTTCAAGTTTGTGGAAAAGAGACAGGAGTACGAGTCCATTAGTTTGGATACAGGAGAGAATGCAACCTCACCCAACAACTGTGCTGTTTTTGACACCAGAAGTCTGACACCTGAGAAACTGATCATCTACTACGAGGTGTAAAATCAGTTTTTGATTTCAGTATTAGCTGCTTTTGTTCTTTAATATTTGGTTTTGATTGCACTGAATAACTCCCACATATTCTGTCAATCAACAGATTGTGTATCAGCGTCTGGCCGACTACATTCCCATGGTGATCCTGCTGTTCATACTGAAGGAAGCTGCCGTGATGCTGCGGGCTCACGCTATGGACCTGCGGGATGGAGCGGATGTTGTGAAGCTGCTCGTGGAGGACACAGAGGCTGGAAGGAAGAGAGCAGACTTACACCAACGCATGGAGCGGCTGCGTCTGGCACAAGAACGAATCAGTATATACCTCTGAGACAGAAGTTGGCTCTCTTAAAGACCTATCCTGTCACAATGGACCGATTTTTACATTTATTCATTTAGCAGACACTTTAATCCAAAGCGACTTAAAAATAAAGAATGCAGCTAGCGTTTCATCTTAAAGAGGCAATAAACATGAGAAGTGCAAGTAATACAAAGTTTCAGACATCGTTTAGAATAGTAAAAGCTACAAACTGGGAGGGGTATAGTGAAAGTATAGATGAAGGAAAAGTGAAAGCATATAGATCTTTTTATCTTCTAATGTTTAATCACTAAAAATAAAACGACTAAGGCTGTTTTAAGCAAAAGAAGCAGAATGAAAGTTCATCAATCATATTACAAAAAAAAAATAATAATTCCAGTGTTGTTTGTGTGGCTATAGTGATAATCAATGACACTTGGTTCAGTTTTGTAATAGATATTAGCTTATGTAATAAACCCTCATCAAGATTTTAATAGAGTATAAAGTGATTATCTGTTTAAATGATAAGGAATGAGTGATACTGTAGACTACAGTATCACTCATTCCTTATCATTTAAACAGATAAGTTTCAGTCTGTAGTTCACTTTTAGTCACTGCAGAAATGTGTCTTTGAATCAAAAGTAAAACAATGTCAGCTTGTTACAATGTACTTGTAACCTTTTATTGTGTTAGCTTGTGTTCAATAAGTTTGTTACAATGTTTTTTTTTCCTGAAACAAACCTGTACACACTGCAAAAAATGCTGTTCTTACTTAGAGTTTTTGTCTTGTTTCTAGTCAAAATATCTTAAAGTTCTTAAATCAAGAAGCATTTTCTTGACAAGTAAAAATTATTTCTTGTTTTCAGGAAAAATAAGTCAAAATTAAGTAAGTTTTCCTTAAAACAAGCAAAATAATCTGCCAAGGGGTAAGCAAAATAATCTTATTTCAAACCAAGAATAAACTATATAATCTTGTTTTCAGTTTGGAATAAGATTATTTTGCTTACCCCATTGGCAGATTATTTTGCTTGTTTTAAGGAAAACATGCTTAATTTTGATTTATTTTTCCTGAAAACAAGAAAATAATTTGTACTTGTCAAGAAAATTCTTCTTGATTTAAGAACTTTAAGATATTTTGACTAAAAACAAGACAAAAATTCTAAGTAAGAACAGCATTTTTTGCAGTGCATAATTTTAAATAAAAATGCACTTACAGTCTGTCCTAGTAAGTTTTTTATATTTCCATGTCATTTTTTTCCTCTTTATGTATACTTACATTTTCACTTCTGTAAGCATATCTAATTATAATAAAAAAAGTAATATAGTTTGATATCACTTGACTCAGATATTTTATCTGCTGTGTGAGAAGTCACTGAATTATGCCCAATCACATAAATCCTACCCAAGACCAATGAGTGTGCAAAAGTTTTTGTTTCTACTAAATAAAGAGTCTGAACATGTGGTCCTTTTTATGAATGGGATCATCATGTTGACTAAAAAAAAAAAAAATTGTTTGGTAAATTGAATTAATAAACCCCCGGTTTCACAGACAAGGCTTAATCTAGTTCTAGACTAAAATGCATGATTGCAGAGCTTGCAGAGTTTGATAACTTGAGCAATTGCATGTGGAAGAAACAGAACAAACAAAGGAAAGGAAAGAAAAAACAAAAGGATAGCTCAAACCCGGTCCTGACACAGTACAGTATTCCCTTAGCATGGCATAGTGGGTATTGGTTTCCCATAGCATCAACTCCATAACACAGTGTCTATAATAATAATAATAATAATAAATATAGCTGCAAGCAGCAATTACGGGGCCATGCACAAAAGCGGCACAACAAGCCAGCCAACATGGCCGTGAGCATCAGACCAACTGCAACAGTGAGCAATTAAAGACCTATTAGGATTATTTTAGGCAAAAGAGCTGAAAATCACATATACAGTCAATAGATAAGATTTACTGGTTTATCACTTTCCACCAATAGATGGCGCTGTGACCAAATTCATGCGGTATGGTTAGAGTGAGTTGACAATGACAACCGCAAAGTTGGGTGTCATATGTCAAAGCATTGCAGAGATACAGCTTCAAGAGTGGGTTTTGCATCATGCCTCAAATTCGTTGCTCTGGTATATGAAAACGATTTGACGCATCGACTTGAAATCCATAACTTTTTGTTGGCATGGTCTGAAGATGATACGGTTCGATTTTGGCAAAAATCGGAGCAACGGTCTAGGAGGAGTTAAAAAAAGTAGGTTTTTAAAGAAAAATTATATGGCGGACAGGAAGTTCAGCTGACTATGGAAAATTTGATATTTGTGTTCTCGGCATGACCCAAGGAATCAACTGAGACCAGTTTCATTACAATCGGTTAATATAGTCAAAAGTTACTGGCATTTTTGTAAATTTTGTTATAACTTTTGACCACAAGGTGGCGCTGCGCCGAAACGTTTTGAGTATTGTCAGGGCATGGTGCCAAAGACCCATACCGAGTTTCGCAACGATACGCCAATGCGTTCGTAAAATACAGCATTTTAGCACAAAATTCAAAATGGCTGACAGTCAAAATGTCCGATATGGTAAAATTGGACATCATTCGACTCAGCATGATGCCCCGAATCTAACGAGACCAAGTTTATGATTTTTGGACAAAACCATCAGAAGTTATAAGCGAACATATCCATTTTTCATATTTCCGAACCAGTAGGTGGCGTTGCGCCAAAACACTGCATGATGCCTCAAGTCATGCTTGTGATGACATGTACCAAGTTTGGTCTGAATATGATAAAGCGTTGTGGAGATACAGCCTTATGTCTATTTTCACAAGCACTACATACAATTCGTTCGCATGTTTTACAAAAACAGTTTGAGGAATCGACTTGAATTCCATAACTTTTTGTCGGCATGGTCTGAAGATGATCTGGTTCAATTTTCATGAAAATCGGAGTAACGGCTTAGGAGGAGTTTGAAACAGTACGTTTTTTCAGATAATTCAAAATGGCGGAAAAATTTTCATGACAGAAAATGACATCATATGGTGCATTCAAATCGGCGACCCAAGGAATCAGAAGAAAAAAGAATTTTGTTTCTTTGCCCTTATGTTTCAAAAGTTATTAGCATAAACATAAGTGCAACTTATGGACAGCTGGTGGCGCTAGAAGGATTGAGTTAGAGACTCCAAATTTGCTATGGACAAAGGTCAGACTGTCCTCTAACTGTGTGCCAAATTTCACAACTTTCCCGCAAGCGGTTCTATGGGCTGCCATAGACTTCAAGAGCGGAAGAAGAAGAAGAAGAAGAAGAAGCGTACAGAACGCCAACAATTACAATAGGTGCCTACGCACCTTCGGTGCTTGGCCCCTAATAATTTATTGTCATTGTAGAATAACAATATTACATTAGAGCATCAATCGATTTCATGAAGTGCAAAAGATCTACAATAGTATAGTATATAATCCGGACAAACAAGGAATGTAATACATAATATAGATAAACTCTAGTAGCCAGAAAAATGTGTATAGTTAAGTGTACTGCAGCAATGCAAAGTCCAGATCTTCAGTTATTACAGTTATTGGAGGATGGTGCATGATAACAGAACAGTACAACATGTAACAGCAAGGAATGTAATATATAAGATAAATAAGCTAGAGTAACCGGGAAAAGGTTATAGTTGAGTGTGCTGCAGCAATTCAAAGTCCAGTTCTCAATTATTGCAGTTATTGGAAGGTGGTGCACCATAACTACAAACCCGATTCCAAAAAAGTTGGGACATTGTACAAATTGTGAATAAAAACAGAATGCAATGATGTGGAAGTTTCAAATTTCAATATTTTTTCAGAATACACATAGATGACATATCCAAGTTTTAAACTGAGAAAATGTATAATTTTAAGGGAAAAATAAGTTTGATTTTAAATTTCATGACATAACACATCTCAAAAAGTTGGGACAAGGCCATGTTTACCACTGGTGTGGCAATCCCCTCATTTTTTATAACAGTCCTTCAAAACGTCTGGGGACTGAGGAGACAAGTTGCTCAAGTTTAGGATAGGAATGTTGTCCCATTCTTGTCTAATACAGGCTTCTAGTTGCTCAACTGTCTTAGGTCTTCTTCTTCTAGGTCTTCCTCTTTATGATGCTCCAAATGTTTTCTATGGGTGAAAGATCTGGACTGCAGGCTGGCCATTTCAGTACCCGGATCCTTCTTCTACGCAGCCATGATGTTGTAATTGATGCAGTATGTGGTCTGGAATTGTCATGTTGGAAAATGCAAGGTCTTCCCTGAAAGAGACGACGTCTGGATGGGAGCATATGTTGTTCTAGAACTTGGATATACCTTTCAGCAATTGATGGTGCCTTTCAATGTGTAAGCGGCCAATGCCACAGCACTCATGCAACCCCATACAATCAGAATAAGATTATGAATGAGTGCTGATAAAACTTGGGTGGTCCTTGTCCTCTTTAGGTTAGTCTGAGGATGACAGGCGTCCCAGTTTCCAAAAAAAAAAAACTTCGAATTTTGATTCGTCTGACCACAGAACAGTTTTCCACTATAGAGTTTTAGCCGGCAACGGCGAATGGCACGGTGGATTGTGTTCACCGACAATGTTTTCTGGAAGTATTCCTGAGCCCATGTTGTGATTCCATTACAGTAGAATTCCTGTAGGTGATGCAGTGCCATCTAAGGGCCCGAAGATCACGGGCATCCAGTATGATTTTCCGGCCTTGACCCTTACGCACAGAGATTGTTCCAGATTTCTCTGAATCTTTGGAATGATTATGCACTGTAGATGATGATAACTTCAAACTCTTTGCAATTTTTCTCTGAGAAACTTTTCTGATATTGCTCCACTATTTTTCACTGCAGCATTGGGAATTGGCAATCCTCTGCCCATCTGACTTCTGAGACACTGCCACTCTGAGAGGCTCTTTTATACCCATCATGTTGCCAATTGACCTAATAAGTTGCAAATTGGTCCTCTAGCTGTTCCTATATGTACATTTAACTTTTCCGGCCTCTTATTGCTACCTGTCCCAACTTTTTTGGAATGTGGTACTCTCTGAAATCCAAAATGAGCCAATGTTTGGCATGACATTCAAAAATGTCTCACTTTCAACATTTGATATGTTAGCTATATTCTATTGTGAATAAATAAATATAAAGTTTATGAGATTTGTAAATTATTGCATTCCTTTTTATTCACAATTTGTACAGTGTCCCAACTTTTTTGGAATCGGGTTTGTACTATGCTTAAATTACTAAATAAATACTAAATAAAACTCACATAAATACTATGAGGGGGAGAGGGGGACAGTGTTTGTTCAGCAGTTCATCAGTGCTGAAGTATATGGTGCGCGCCTATTTTCACACATTGAGAACGGTTGGTTAAAAAATCCAGAATCCAATTACATTGTTCAGTCCAAGGTTACGTAGTTTCATCAGGAGTTTGTTTGGCCGGATTGTATTGAAAGCTGAACTGAAATCCATAAAAAGCAGCCTTGCATAGGTGTTTTTGTGCTCCAGGTGTTCCAGCAGTATGTGAAGCACAATGGCAATGGCATCCTCCGTTGATCTATTCTCCCTATATGCAAACTGGTACTGGTCAAAAGCAGTTGGTAGGGTCTTTTTTAAGTGTTTCATGACCAGCCGCTCCAAGCATTTGGCGGGGATAGGTGTAAGTGCCCCAGGCCTGTAGTCATTCTGGTTTGTGACCTTGGCTTGTTTGGGGACAGTAATGATTGTGGCTGCTTTGAAACATGCTGGGACTCATGACTTAGACAGCGACAGGTTAAAGATGGTGGTAAAGACCTCTGCAAGCTCGTCTGCACAGTCTCTTAGCACTTGGTGCCTTCCTGGGTTGATCTTGCCTAGGCAGAGTCTCACTTCATGAAGGCTCAGGACTGGTGCAGTGTTGTCGTTGGTGGGCAGGTGGGACCACAATGTGTCCTTGTTCTCCCTATCAAAACGGGCATAGAACAGGTTTAATTCCTCTGCTAGAGGCTAGAGTGGAAGAATCATTTACAGAGGCAGATGTTGTACACTTGTAGTCTGATATCACTCTTATTCCTTCCCACACCTGCCGGGAGTTCATTGAGAGGGCCTCAATCCGCCTTTTATAATCCAGTTTGGCGGACTTGATGCCCCCTCTAAGAGCACTCCTGGCTATACTGTAGGCCTGTCTGTCTCCAGACCTATAAGCTGCATCCCTGGCTTTAATTAGCATCCGAACCTCATGCTATCAAAAAATATCAATTATTTTCTTATTGAAATTCTGACTTCTGCTGTATAATGATAATTTAACATTAAATATGCTCATGTAACAAATCATTTCTTGATTCAATGATCAAATAAAGTCCTCAGGGGTGGACTGGGCAAAAAAGTGGCCCATCACACCCGGTCCGCAACACCTCAACATAAAACCCACCAGCTCATTATGCACAGAGCAATTTCTTTTATTATTATTAAAATACTTATCATTAACTTTAATGAATGCCTGGAATACTTCTTCATGTTATTTTTTGTCTTTCCAGATGCACATGGCAAATAGTAAATAATTTTGAAAAAAAATTTCAAATCTCTTTTCCATACAGGGAAGTTTAATATCACTAAAGTTCAAAACCTACCATTAAATCAGTCCATATATAACAATGCTCTTGCATGGTCTTACAATGTAGTGCAGAATGTGGACTGTTTTATGGTGCCTTTCTGGTTATAGTGTTTGTCCTTTCAGGAGCTTAGCAACTGTCATTTTATGGAATAGAGGTTCAACTGTTATTTTACAATAAATCCACATAGAAAACAGCAATTTGACTGTATTTTCGGTCAAATAAATTCCGCCTTCCTTTTTCAAAAACATTACAGTCTTATTTCGAACTTTTGACCACCAGTCGGTAAAATAATGCATGTGAAATGCATTATAATGCTTTCTAATGTGAAATTAGAAAGTTATATATTTTAGACACTTTCCTAACACGGGACATAGGCTACTTGAATATGAAAGTTGCTGGTTTTCCAAAAAATGAATTGTATTAAAGGGGCAGCTATAAAAAAAAAAAGCCAGTGTTGAGCAGAAAACAGGTATTTGAAGCTGCTGGTGTCTCTGGAGTCTCAAGAAGCTCTCCATGCAGGCTAGCAGTTGTGCGTAAAGATGCATTTTAGCCACCACTAACCAAACTTCACAAAGAGAAACATTTACAGTGTGTGTAGAAATACATTTTCAAACAGTTTTATTGCTGGGTTTTTTGCAGCATGGGATAGTGCATAGTGCATTGTATTTTAGAAGGCACTATCCTCCTTTTATAGGCTACCATAGATGAAAATGGCCAGTTATGAACTCCACATATTTTGCAAAAGTAATTTTAATACTCTCAGAGACCCTAAAGTGACCTTCCATCTCACTTCCCAATATTCCAGCCCAAATCATCACCCGTCAGCTCCCTGCTGCTGATGTCGCAGTCTTGTTTGAACATAGTGGCCATTCACCAACCCCAGTCCCTGGAGCAAATCTGCATGAGGATCAGTTTCATCGTTAACATCCTGAACTTCCATCTCATGAGGGAGCAGTTCAGGAGTCTGAGGTCGAGGATAGGTCTGAGACCACCATGCTTTTTGGGGACAAGGAAATATTGGCTGTAAAAACCTGATTTGCTCTCTGAGGGAGTGACCACTTCTATGGCTCCCTTTTCCAACAGAGCCATCACTTCAGTGCGAAGGACATGTGTGTCATCCGCTTTTACCAAAGTGGGAACAACTCCGCTGAAGCACGAGGGTCTTCGGTTGAACTGCAGCGAGTGACCTCGATTTATTATTCCCAACACCCAGCTTGACACTCCGGGGATGGCCTGCTAGGCCTCGGCCCACATGGCAAGGGGTTGGATTAAGTTGGTTGACAGGCCACTGAGTTGGGGCCTGTGCACCGAGGATGGTGGAAGAGGAAGTTTGCTCTCTTTTTGAAAATGTATGTTTTTTATTTGTTCGCTATGAGAATGGCGTTTGGCACAGACGCAACAACAGTGGGCCCAGGGCGCATAACAGACATTTTGTCCCCTACATCTGGAACTGAACAGTGTGGCAGGGGAACTAAGTGAGGCAGCTTTGGGGGTGGTCTGGCCGCAGCAGGACTTTGCCCCTTCCTCTTTCCTTCCTGATGGATCAGGAAGTCTTTGGAGTCCAGCGTAATCCTAGGCCGGGTCCCTGACATCTCGGGTAGGATGGCCACTTAGAGGAGTGAGATCGCTGACGAGTAGGCACTGCCGTCGAGAGCAGAGGTCGTCCTGCAGGGCTTGGATGGAAGGGCCCGCTTGTTCTTCCATCCAACAGCAGCGGGAGGGCAGAGATGAGCAGCCACTGCCTTGTCCAGGGGTGGCATCTGCTCGTAGCCCTTCTCCTGAGAGCCTTCCACGGAGGTAAGGCTGTAGAGGTGGTAGTACGTAGGCGGGCTGAGTAGGGGGCGCACCACGACTTGGTCAGCTCATCATGGACTTCTGAGAAGAAAGGGGCAGCGCACTGGTGAGGGGTCTGCTGAAGGGAGAAACCCGGCAGAAACCACTCATCCAGGCAGCTGCGTGTAGGCTCTTCTTAGGCTCCCTTCAGCCGAGGGACGCAGGTCTGGGTGGGAGAATAGGATGGGAAACAGGTGGAGAGAGTGAGGCACGCGGGGGCTGAGACGGCGTGAGCTCACTCGTCTCTGAGCGCTGGACACTTTTGCCCCCCTGTTTCTTCCTCGCAGACTCATTGAAGAAAGCGATCCATGAGTGCAGAGAGGCCAGGAGGCCTCGTCGCTGAAGGAGAAAGATCGGAAATCCCATGCCGATATGCTCGCTTATATAGTCAGACAAATTATGCGATAACAGACACAGCAATGCAGATAGTGGAGTAATGCTATTATTATTTCATTATTCCACAACTGGTAAAGTATAACATATATAAAACAATACAACATTTACTGTAGGTGCCATAAAATTTACTGATGACTTAATTTGAAAAATGTTCTATTGCGTTTATGATTTGGTTGTGAAATTCACAGATTTTGGGTGCATAAGATGTGAAGGATTCTATGGTCCAGTTGATATTTTCACCCCATAATGGCGGCCGCACTACCGGAGCGCCATCTAATGGCTGTTGCCCAAAAAGGATAAGAGTTTTGTCGCTTGGGTTCTATAATCTTTGGTCAGACCAAAGCCACTAGAAGGCAAGCCTGCAACCTTTTGCCAAAAAAGCGTAACGGCTAATGCTAATGCTCCACCCTCGGCGGTACGCAGGGAAAGAGGCCAGAGGCTGTTTTTTGAATGGATGTCAATGGATGGGAGGCTTCACTATGCTGATTAAACAGCTTTTGTGGGGAAATAGCTAATCATTTAATTAATCAATAGCCTGTTTGGTAATCTTCAGCATGTTTTAAACTAAACAATACTTTTCGTTGGGAACTATATGTAGATTTTAGCTTGATAAAAATGTATTTTTTAAGAGAAGGCAGACTAGGGAATGTTGCAACTGATGTCACTGCAAGTACACAATAGGCTGAGAGGTGAGCATGTGATTAAGTTAGCCATTACGCTTTCTCCAATGGTAAGAGATACAGACCCTCTTATCTCCCTATTATATACAATCTCTGGTCAGACTGTCATAACGTATGGTTCTGCGGTTCTGCAGTTAGTCCTATCCATAGACATTATAATGTCTATGGTCCTATCTCACCAAAATGGCAGAGTTTAGATTGCGTGACGTCAACCTCCGGAGCTATATAGTAGTCTCGCTTTTTATTTAGGCCTATAAATCTAAGGATATTGTAAGAACCATATTTATAAGACTGTACAGTACATAAAATGTTTTGTATATTTTGCAACACAGAAAGTATACAGAATAACAAAATAATGTAGACCTATAGTGAATTAATACAAGATTAATAATTTGTTAGTTTTTTTATCAGGAAAAAAATACAAAATACAAAACCTGATTCCAAAAAAGTTGGGACATGTACAAATTGTGAATAAAAAAGGAATGCAATAATTTACAAATCTAATAACACTTATATTTTATTCACAATAGAATATAGATAAAATATCAAATGTTGAAAGTGAGACATTTTGAAATGTCATGCCAAATATTGGCTCATTTTGGATTTCATGAGAGCTACACATTCCAAAAAAGTTGGGACAGGTAGCATAAGAGGCCGGAAAAGTTAAATGTACATATAAGGAACCGCTGGAGGACCAATTTGCAACTTATTAGGTCAATTGGCAACATGATTGGGTATAAAAAGAGCCTCTCAGAGTGGCAGTGTCTCTCAGAAGTCAAGATGGGCAGAGGATCACCAATTTCCTCAATGTGCGGCGAAAATAGTGGAGCAATATCATAAAGGAGTTTCTCAGAGAAAAATTGCAAAGAGTTTGAATTTATAATCATCTACGTGCATATATCATCCAAAGATTTCAGAGAAAACCATACTGGATGCCCGTGATCTTCGGGGCCCTTAGACGGCACTGCATCACATACAGGAATGCTACTGTAATGGAAATCACAACATGGGCCAGGAATACTTCCAGAAAACATTGTCGTGAACACAATCCACCGTGCCATTCGCCGTTGCCGGCTAAAACTCTATAGGTCAAAAAAGAAGCCATGTCTAAACATGATCCAGAAGCGCAGGCGTTTTCTCTGGCCAAGGCTCATTAAAATGGACTGTGGCAAAGTGGAAAACGTTCTGTGGTCAGACGAATCAAAATTTGAAGTTCTTTTTGGAAAACTGGGACGCCATGTCATCCGACTAAAGAGGACAAGGACAACTAAAGTTGTTATCAGCGCTCAGTTCAGAAGCCTGCATCTCTGATGGTATGGGGGTTGCATGAGTGCGTGTGGCATGGGCAGCTTACACATCTGGAAAGGCACCATCAATGCTGAAAGGTTATCCAAGTTCTAGAAACAACATATGCTCCATCCAGACATTGTTTCTTTCAGGGAAGACCTTTCATTTCCCAACATGACAATGCCAGACCACATACGGCACCAATTACAACATCATGGCTGCGTAGAAGAGGATCCGGGTACTGAAATGGCCAGCCTGCAGTCCAGATTTTTCACCCATAGAAACATTTGGCTCATCATAAAGAGGAAGATGCGACAAAGAAGACCTAAGACAGCTGAGCAACTAGAAGCCTGTATTAGACAAGAATGGGACAACATTCCTATTCCTAAACTTGAGCAACTTGTCTCCTCAGTCCCCAGACATTTGCAGACTGTTGTAAAAAGAAGAGGGGATGCCACACAGTGGTAAACATGGCCTTGTCCAACTTTTTTGAGATGTGTTGATGCCATGAATTTAAAATCAACTTTTTTCCCTTAAAATGATACATTTCTCAGTTTAAACATTTGATATGTCATCTATGTTGTATTCTGAATAAAATATTGAAATTTGAAACTTCCACATCATTGCATTCTGTTTTTATTCACAATTTGTACAGTGTCCCAACTTTTTTGGAATCGGGTTTGTATTATACATTGCAGTTTATAATAAAACCTGATGCTGATATTTGTAATAGAGTTAGCTACATAAAGAGTTAGTTGTAGCCCATAATTTACAGCTATTAGCCCTACAGCAAATCCAGTCTGAAACATGATTTCTCAGAAACACTAGTCCTTTATCAATATGCATTCTTGTCTGTACTTTTGTTCTTGTGGACTTGCGAAATGTCATCAGTTGTTGTCCAAGTACTGTTCCAATTCAAAGTTCATATCTAGCCAAGTACAGTTCAAATCCCCAGATGTGTTCTTGATCCGCCCCTTTTATCGAGGATGCATCAAGTTTTAAGAGTTTTTCAGGTGAGTATGTACTGGTGTAAAGCTCAAATTTGTGGTTTATTGATAAAGATAGCCCTTTGGCTAGATGTGAACTTTGGAACAGTACTTGGACAGCGACTGATGACGTTTCACAAGTCCACAAGAACATAAGAACACAACTTTGAACTTTGCGAACTTGGTATTGAGAAGTGCCTACTGTGAAACCTGTGTTCTGTTTATAGACACCAGTTAACATTATCTGTTCTTACTTTGACTAAATTTATTTTCATTTTCCCTTTTTGATTTCCCAGAAAATGCACAGTTCAAGGCGTCTTGCTATTATATAGTCCTGCAGGAACTATGCAATTTTGTAGGCCATATACAGGTGCTGGTCATATAATTAGAATATCATCAAAAAGTTGATTTATTTCACTAATTTGAAACTTGTATATTAAATTCATTCATTACACACAGACTGATATATTTCAAATGTTTATTTCTTTTAATTTTGATGATTATAACTGACAACTAAGGAAAATCCCAAATTCAGTATCTCAGAAAATTAGAATATTACTTAAGACCAATACAAAGAAAGGATTTTTAGAAATCTTGGCCAACTTAAAAGTATGAACATGAAAAGTATGAGCATGTACAGCACTCACTACTTAGTTGGGGCTCCTTTTGCCTGAATTACTGCAGCAATGCGGCGTGACATGGAGTCGATCAGTCTGTGGCACTGCTCAGGTGTTATGAGAGCACTATCAGTTTGCTCTGATAGTGGTCTTCAGCTCTTCTGCATTGTTGGGTCTGGCATATCACATCTTCCTCTTCACAATACCCCATAGATTTTCTATGGGGTTAAGGTCAGGCGAGTTTGCTGGCCAATTAAGTCCTTTTTGTCTTTAGACGCTTCTGACGCTGTCTGTTCAAGAGTGGCTTGACACAAGGATTGCGACAGCTGAAACCCATGTCTTGCATACATCTGTGCGTAGTGGTTCTTGAAGCACTGACTCCAGCTTCAGTCCACTCTTTGTGAATCTCCCCCACATTTTTGAATGGGTTTTGTTTAACAATCCTCTCCAGGGTGCGGTTATCCCTATTGCTTGTACACTTTTTTCTACCACATCTTTTCCTTTCCTTTGCCTCTCTATTAATGTGCTTGGACACAGAGCTCTGTGAACAGCCAGCCTCTTTTGCAATGACCTTTGTGTCTTGCCCTCCTTGTGCAAGGTGTCAATGGTCGTCTTTTGGACAACTGTCAAGTCAGCAGTCTTCCCCATGATTGTGTAGCCTACAGAACTAGACTGAGAGACCATTTAAAGGCCTTTGCAGGTGTTTTGAGTTAATTAGCTGATTAGAGTGTGGCACCAGGTGTCTTTAATATTGAACCTTTTCACAATATTCAAATTTTCTGAGATACTGAATTTGGGATTTTCCTTAGTCCATTTGAAATATATCAGTCTGTGTGTAATGAATGAATATAATATACAAGTTTCACTTTTTGAATGGAATTAGTGAAATAAATCAACTTTTGATTATATTCTAATTATATGACCAGCACCTGTATATATATATGACCTGATCCAGCAAAATGAGTCACAGTGACCCAAATTTCAAAATTGAGATTTTGGTATCAATGGAAAGATGCCATTGCATTTAAAGGGATAAACTATTTATTTTACAGCTTAATTTGACCAAAGACATTTATATATATATAAATGCTATTAAACCAGGCTGAAGCTCAAATTATTTTAAAGTATTTATTTGAATTAATATTTTATAAGGCACTTTTACAAAGATTTACTAAAATCAGAAAGATTGAACAGAGGTGCTACATTTTTGCTTGAGAGAGAGGGTGTGTGTGTGTGTGCGTGAGAGAGAGAGAGAGAAAGTGAGAGAGGCCATAGACAGACGTATCTCGTAAACGAAATCTTCATCAAATGACAGAAAACACGGCTCTCCATCGTTGAGTTTACACCCTTTACAGCAAAAGGCACATATTTTGGCTAACTCGACATCTCGATCACCGCTAACTGATTCACAACTAGACATTGAGGAGATCTGCTAGCTTGTTTACACAGAGCGCGCGCTAGTCTGACAGGAGGATGGCTGGACCGATCGCGTGCCTGTCAGTCGAAACGGGGCTTCCCATTGAAAAAAATCAGCGTTTATGTCAGTGTGTTTACATTTCTAAGCTTTTTGATTGGTTCTATACAATGTGTAACACCATATTTGGAGAGCAGATATGCCATTTAAATACCTTTACTCAATTATCTGGACTACGAAACTTTGGGAGATTATTTTTTAAAGTCTGTTCTTTGAAATTAGCTTAAAAAAATCGATTTTTTCATTGTTTTTCCACATTATCGGCCCATATCTTAAAATAGAACGTTGCGACTTCCGACTCCTTTCGCCAGAGCGGGTCACCACACACACACACACACACACACATATATATATATATATATATATATATAATATATATAATATAGTTGGTAAAAAAATGTTTTACCAACTAAAAAGAACAGCACTTTTAGAGTTTCATCCCTCCCTGTGAGCATAAGTATTGGGACGGTTTAACTTAAAGCAAATGTATGTAAGTGTAAAAGCAAATATTTAATTGTAAATCCCTTGAAAGGAATCACAGGAGCACAGGAGGAATTCCATGAAGCTCTCTATGCACTGTTCTTGAGCTAATCTGAAGGCCACACGAAGTTTGGAGGTCTCTAGATTGACTGGCAAATTCTGCGCACTGTGCGCCTCAGCTCTGTGATTTTACGTGGCCTACCACTTCATGGCTGAGTTGCTGTTGTTCCCAATTGCTTCCACTTTGTTATGATACCACTAACAGTTGACCATGGAATATTTAGTACATTGTAAAGTATGTTCCTTGCTGATTTTTATTCAAATGTTCACGTGTTATAGACAACAAATAAAAGTTTTTCAAATGTGACATGTGAATGTATTTTCTTGGGTTGAAATATATGTAGGGCAAAATATATTTTTAAATGCTTTTGTAAAATATATTTAAAAATATATATTTTTTTAAATATACAAAAAATGGCCCAAAAAATATATTTTTAGAAATATATTTATGCAAATATATTTGAAAATATATTTTAGCAAATATATTTTTGTCCATTTTTTGTATATTTTGAAATATATTTGAAAATATATATTTTTTACCATATGGGCTTACATGGTATTTAGCTAAACTGCAGTAGATGTTTACACAGAAAAAAGCTGCATATAGGTTGCACGAGGTTGAGCCTCTAAAAACACGTTTATTACAAGACAAACAGAAGGTGGGTCTACCAGCCATACACCTCCCTGATATTTTTCCATCTGCTTTTACTTTCATTCCTATCAGGGGGTGGGATACATTATAAATTCAGTCTGACACAGGATTTGTTTCTATTCAGGATTGCTACAAACACTGTGCTTGGATAAAAACTATTTTTTGAGAGGCACTCAAAAAGTAGGATATTATAACTAAATTTGTCTTTCGATTCAAGACAAGATATGATTTCTGACAATGTGGAGCATTCTCAAAATGAAAGGTTAGTGTAAGGTGTGCAATGTTTATCTTGTTAATTAACTATGAGATACATGTTTTATATACTTTCATATGCTTAGTTTTTATATTATTTTTTTAAGTATGCTCTGGAGTAAAAAAACAAAACAAAAATGATAATTTATGCACATCAGAAGTTTATTAATAGCACATTTCATTTATAATTTAAAAGATCATTTTAAAATAATTTAAGAAATAAAAAAGTAAAAAAATATGCCATTATAAATAATGAAATAATGAAAATAAATAAGAAAATGAATAAAAACAGATGAAAACCAATAAAAGGAATAAAAATATGCATAGTAGGACAAACTGAATAATACAGTGCAATCAGTGAGATTTTAGAAATAAAATGTACATTTTTATATTCACAGACAGAAAATGAAGGGAGAGTTTCACAGTCATTTTGAGGAGAGCATTCGTCCTTACGTTGATCTGATTGACACTCTGCGGTCAGTTGGCATTCACAAGGATGTCCCATTACCGCATATTGCAGTGATCGGAGACCAGAGTTCTGGAAAAAGCTCTGTGTTGGAAGCGATTTCTGGAGTTGCATTACCAAGAGGAAGCGGTGAGGACTGGTTTTATTATACATATATCGATATTCATATATATTCAAATAAAATGCAAATAAAAAGAGAATGTTTTCTTTTGTCAGTATCTGTTTATTGTACAATGTATTTGTCACATAATGTTCACTGTTAGTAATTCACTGTAATTGTTAACTGAACTGTGTTTGCTGTAGGAATTGTCACCAGATGTCCACTAGAGCTGAGGCTGAAGAAGGTAACAAGTGGAGTCAACTGGAAGGCTGTCCTATCCTACCGTGATAAGAAAACTGAATTTGTGGATTCATCATTAGTTGGAAACTACATAGAAGCAGGTTGGGAAAAGCAGGCTGTTTTCCAGTTGGAAGTGTTTAAAGTTTGTAAAAATACTATATGTACTTGTTAAATGTATGTTGCTGAGAGGTGCATACCAATACTTTTCTATAAAGTTTGCTTTGGCATTCCAGAATTCCAGAAATTAACCTCAAATGAACTTACACCGTGTCTGCACACCAGACGCGAGCGGCGCGATTTTAACCCTTTAACACGTACGATCACACCGGTGTGATCAGTCTTGGCTGGCCCCAGGAGCGTACGATCACACCGGTGTGATTAGAACGTTCAGTGCATTACGTGATCAACTGCCAAATTCAAATGTGCATGCGCGCTTTAACTGGCGCTAAACCAGAGACGGACGCGCGCAGCGCTTTTCATATATCACATATACGCAGTGTTTTCAACCAAATAATGTTCATTTCAGGTTTCAGACATTTAATACACATGAGTACTAACAAAACAATATATTTAGAGTTTGTAAAATACACAATGATGTCTATAGAAGCGGAAATAACAACCCTTTCCATTATAACTTGACAACACGTTTAATTCATATCAGATACACATTGTGAAAGTAACTTAAAAGCTTACTCTATTCTTCCCCAGTTCACCGGCACACTTACTTTCATGTATTTCGGGAGAAGTGGATAAATTCACGGGTTGTAAATCCAACAGATCCGATTCTCTGCGCGGTGCAAACTAACATGGCGGCGCCCATCGCTCATATGGCTCAACTAACGCGATCGTTATAAAGGTGTTTAAACAGCAAAACACATCCACTTGCACATATTTGGCAATCGGAATATTAGATATTTCATGATATAGTTAACAAATTTGTGAATATTTTGAATAAAAAAGGAAAAATTAAATGAAAGCAGATCATCATACATACAGTGCTGCGGTGTGTCACATAACAAGCAATGACGCGTCACCATGGAAACCATAAAGTGATACGTTCTAAATAACGGTCGCCTTAAAAAACTCACGCTGGGGGGGTCAGCCAGAATATTTGAAACTTACGTGCGAAAGGGTTAACAGTCACTTATCGCCACCTACTGGGGTAACAATATAATTGATATTGCTGAGTTATATGCGTTCCTGGGTCAGCATATTTTGTTGATCCTGGAACAACATTCTAGTCTGAAAATTTAGTCTTAACCCTATTCCTACCCCTAAACCTAACCCATAAGTTATTTCAAAAATCAGAGGGAAATGATAGATGAATAACACTGATGTAGAAGCACCAATTCATGATTTTAAGCCTAAACTTGACAAAATCTGTAAACTTGTCCCTCAAATCTGATTGGTTGATTTGAATTTTGTTCCAGGACCAACAAAAATGTATGCGCTGCATAGAAACAGCTGATGTCACGACTCTAGAGTTTACTGGCGCAAAATAAAAACATATTATATGTATTTTTAATAATAATAAATTATATATAGGCCTTCACAACAGATATGCTTATTTCCAGACCAAAGTATTGTCTGGAAATAAAACGAAATATTCTGGCACCTTTGATTGGGTGGGCCAGCCATTAATCTGGGTGGGCCAGTGCCGCCCTGGCCCTTCTGTAGTCTCGCCACTGGTACGCATAGAACTAACACCCACCCCCGACTGTCTTTTTCCTAATCTGATGCACATAACTGCACCCTGATGTGCTTGTGTAGATGCTAGCCCTGCGTTCCATTCGGAAGGGCTCATATACCTATTCCTTTCAAAGGGTTTACCCTCCGGAGTGAGAGCTTCGAAGGGATGAAGGGTGTAGGGGTCAAAAAAGATATTTTTTTGGAATGCACTTCTGCATCATCTTAACGAGACAACAAGGAGGCGCGTGTACTGGTGTATTAATATGCATTAATTTACTGTAGTAACATTATAAGCTACTGCCGTTTAAATATTATTAGGGCCCGAGCTCCGATGGTGTGAGGACCCTACTGTAATTGCTCGGTCAATTATTCTTCTTCTCCGAAATGAATCGCATTTTTTAAGGGCCTAAACGTGCTCGAAAACTCATGAAATTTTGCACACGCATCAAAAGTGGTGAAAATTTATGTCTGATATGGGTTTCAGAATTAGGGGTGGCAAAATGGCTTGAAAGTGGCACCTACAAAATTTCAATTAAGCACCAAATTTTCAATTAAACTCTGAGCCTCCTTTACCCATTCTGTGACACCAAACAACTTCCCTGTGCAAAGGATCATGGGGGTCCGAAGTGTCCATTAGTTGCACCCTTTGAAATCCTTCATTCCGAAGGGCCCTTTGAAGTGGCCAGTTTTGAGCACTTTGGTTTGGAACGACCCTTTAATATGGCGGCCATGATTGTTTTCACTCCGAAGTGCCCTTCAGAGGGCAATATATCCGTTTGGAACGCACCGTAGATGTTATGTCTGAGTGGGTTTGTCTTAAAATGTGCATTTTGTTTTCAGAGAAACGTGATTAACGAAAAACAAAACCTCCCGTTCTTTCCAGTCACGTGATTGGTTCACTTTGCGTGTTGGAATGTTTTAACCCATACTCTAGTCTACAGGTATATGGAAGCTCAGTTCAAGTCCATGTACTGACATTTTAAATACAGTATATAAGCTTGTAGCATATAGTACATTATTAATAGTATTAATCTGAGCAATGCATTCAGGTTGAGAAAAACATTTAATTATGTGGTATGTGTGTTACAGCCCAGAATGAACTGGCAGGAAAAGGGGTAGGAATATGTGATGAGCTCATCACTTTAGAGATCATGTCACCAGATGTGTGTGACCTCACACTGATCGATCTACCTGGAATTGCCCGAGTCCCAGTAAAAGGACAACCAGAGGATATTGGAAAACAGGTGAGCAGTTCAATCTGATTTTGCACTTTACATTTAGCATCAAACTAGTAACAATCTGAGTTTTAAACTGTGTCTTTATGTCTTGTAGATCAAAAATCTGATAACAAAGTTTATTAAGATGCCAGAGACTATAAACCTGGTAGTGGTGCCTTGTAACACTGACATCGCAACAACAGAAGCATTAAAAATGGCACGAGAAGTTGATCCTGAGGGCAAAAGAACTATTGGTAATTTGCAGATGATCGGACAACACCTATTAACAAATATCTTAAAGTACTTCTGTCAGGAAATTTGTAGATTTTACAAATTGTTTTTTCATTCTCACAGCCATTTTGACCAAGCCAGACCTCATAGACAAGGGAACAGAGAGGAACAGTCTGGACATTGTAGACAAAGTGATTCCTCTCCACAAAGGTTACATCATGGTGAAGTGTAGAGGACAACAGCAGATCGTGGAGATCAACATTCCTCTGGAGGAGGATGGAGGGTAATGGAGAGAGATTCCAAAATCATGACTATTTCAGGTTACAGTCTGAAAAGAATCCCCCCCCCCCTTAGCACATTAAGCAAATGGTATCCTTAATATTACTTTTATCATTTTAGTTTGTTAGTTAATGGCTATATAGTATAACACTTAGCAAAAAGTGTCTTTTATTTTTCTACAGATGCCTCTTGAGTGAGGAAAAAGCGACTATTAAATGTCTTGCAGCCAAACTGACTCAGCATCTTGTTAATCATATCAAAGTAAGTTTCTAATGGTCAAGGATGCAAACTTCATTCTAAAATAGGAAATCACTGTTTTGAAAGGAGGGCAATACATTCACAGCAATATTTTTATTTACTTATTTTTGTTGTGGCAAACACATTTGACAGTGTTCGTTTGATTACAATAGCTGCTAATTGTGTGGCTGACTCCAGCAGCAGCCAAAAGCGAATCTGACAATCACGTCTGACTAATGTAGTGGCCAATCACATGACTGACCTCATCAGTACATCGGAACGGTCCGGGTACGATGATTGTATTGCGCCATATGTCGGTGCACTAACCACTAGGCTATCTGCGCCAACATCTACCTGCTCTGTACCCCATAAAAAACTATTACCACCAGAAAGGACTGCGACTGCAACTCAGCATCATTTTAACTACTTTTGGTCCCACTTTATATTAAGTGACTTAACTACTTAACTACTAAGACTTAACTACTATGTACTTACATTTAAATTAATCAATTGATACAATGCACTTATTGTGTACATACCTGTTTTTACATTGTACTTATATTTTAAAAACACCTGCATGTAATTACATCTGTAATTAATTTCTGTAATTACATTTATAATTACACTGTTGATCCATCACTTACACCTTACCCCTACCCTTATACCTACCCATACCACCAAAGCTTCCCCTAATCTTACCCGTATCCCACCTCAATAGCTGCAAAAGTGTTCTGCAATTCAATATGAACCCAATAAGTACATTGTACTTATTTTTTTATGTAAGTACATAGTAGTTAATGCCACTTAATATACACTCAAAAAAATAACTTGTTGGTCTAACTTAATTCAATTATGACACCTATTTCCACACAGTTGAACTGATTTATTTGAACTTAAGCTAAGTTAATTGTACTGATGAGTAAAATTCATCCTAATGAATGAGATTACACCAGTTTCATTTGACATATTCTGTGAATGTTTCCTGAACATAATTCACTCTTGTTGATCCAAACAGTGCTATTGCAATTCAGACTGGTGCCCTTGTACAGAGTTGCTCAAGTTTTCTGCGAAACATTTGTAGCATGCATGTAATGATCAGGTAAAGGACTTCTCATCACTGGCTTTAGCACAGTTAAAGCTTGTTGAGAACAACATAGATTTATTTCATGTAGCCACCCATAGCCTAACCAAAAGGTCTACACTTCAGCATAATGGTAACCTCATAAAAATCGACATAACATAAATTCTTTTAAATGTCAAATATAACTGAACATCAAACTTTAAAAGGTATTTCCCTTTCCTAAAAAACACATTAAACAGCACTTAATTTCAACATTTACTGTCCCGATCTATCCCTACGCAAAGCATGCTGGGAACTAGAAATCCACTGCCCAGTTTCAATCAATGCAACATAAATGATTTGTGTAGTCTCAACACAAATGGTTTAGGTTACCCTAACAATTTGCAAATTTAATTTCATTTAACATAATACAATTGAGTGCAAATGCCAATTAAGTAAAAAACTAAAGATTTGTGTTGGTTCAGCTTATTTTATTTAAATAAACTGAGCAAAGTTAGCTAGAATCATTTTTTTGAGTGTAAAGTGGGACCCCACTTTTGTACCATTTTTTATTTATAAAAGTACGTAGTTTTAAGAAATGGTTTAGGGGTAGGTGTAGGATTTAATGCTATATTGTTACTATCATAGATGCAAACTCCTCACCTTTAGGTGAGAACTCACCTTTTTGAGATCAAAATAGGTTACCTGTGGGATTTGCATAGATCCAATGAGAAAGTGTTTTATGGGGGGTAGGGGGGTCTTGCATAGCATTTCATTATTTATTACATGAGATTTTAACCAAATGTTGTTTGGTCAAATGTTGCAACAATATGTTAATTTTTTGCAAGAAAAATTACAGTTTTGTAATTTTTTATTACCCAGTAAGTAACTACAAATGAGCATGTAAAGCCAATATCTTTAAAAAAATTATGTGCCCTGCATGACCCCCGTCACGAATCCTGTCAGTTCCGGACTACATTTCCCACAATCCTCCCTGCCAGTCACATGTTCACTCCACACCAATCACCTGTTGCCACCTTGCCACATACAGCTTAGCACACTATCTGGACTATTTAAGACTCACTCACACACTACCTCATTGCGAGGTCTTGATTACCCTGTGTAGCAATTCTGAGCGTTTGTATCCTGTCTGCCTGTCTGTTATTTATCCTGTCTATGTACCGTTTATGATCCTCTGCTGCCAGCCTTTGGACTTTTCATTGTTTCCTGACCTGTGAATGATATCTGCCTGTCCTGACCATCGCCTGTATCCTGACCACGATTCTGCCTAGCCCATGCTGTTCCTGTTTGCCCCTGCTTAGACCCTGCCTGTACGACCACGCTTACTTTTGTAATAAAGCACATACAGCTTAGCACACTAGGACTAATCAAGACCTCGCAATGAGGTAGTGTGTGAGTGAGTCTTAAATAGTCCAGATAGTGTGCTAAGCTGTATGTGGCAACAGGTGATTGGTGTGGAGTGAACATGTGACTGGCAGGGAGGATTGTGGGAAATGTAGTCCGGAACTGACAGGATTCGTGACAACCCCACCCCGCAATGTTCTCACCCTTTTTTCCTCCTTACCTGTTTGCATTCCTGTACTATAATTGGCATTTTCCTACACATTTATGTCCATTATGTTTCATTCTTTTAATATTCTTTATAAAATGGGTATGTACAGGTTGGGTGGGGTTTAGGGATCTTATCATTTATCTAAAAAATTATAAAAGGGAAATTATACATATATGTTTATGACATGAAAGATTCGTAAATATTTTATGTTTTTACAGCGAAAATAATGCTTTAATTCTGTTTAAATGCTGCCAACACGTCCATATTGTATGTTTCAGCACCTATCTAAACGAACAAAAATGTTTTGTGTCTTTGAAAGTTACGTAATTATACCTATGCATTAACAGTGAGACAGGGCTGCTCTTGAACATGATTTGTTCCAAAATGCATTATTTGATTTTATTTTAATTTTATTTAATTTTATTTATTTATTTTTTGTCAGAAATCACTGCCACAGCTCAATGAGCAGATAAAAAAGCAGCAGTGTGACCTGAGAAATGAGCTCAAAGAGTATGAGGGTGGACCACCACAGGATCCTAAGGGGGCCAAACAATTCCTCATTGAAGTAACAATTTAATCTTAATTTAATTTTTTTGCTTCTCAAAATTATTATTTGGGGTTCAAGCAGTTTATGTGTCTCTAATTGTGTACCAAATTTTGTGAGATGCAGCCATAAGATGCTAATTTACATTTCTGCCAATAATTGTAGATCGTAATAATTGTGATAATGATTGATTGTGATTGTAATTGGCTAGAATAAATTGTTGCAATATTGACTTTACTGGATCCTCCATAATTGCCCAAATAATTTAAGTAAGTAATTTATGTCAGTTTTTATTATATTTCTTAATGTTATGTAATGTAACTTTTTAGGTAACAAATGTTTTTTTTTTTTTTCTCACAGATCTTAACAAGATTCAATGATCAGATCAAAACTTTATCATTAGGAGAGAAGATCATTAAGGGAAATTTGTTTGTTGAGCTTCGGGCTAAATATAAGGAGTGGAATGATCATCTTAATGACACAAAGACATCTTGTTAGTATATTTTGAAATTTAAGAAATGTGTTTTAATTGACTGATGTTTGTGCTCTTCAAATGAAAAGGTTAATTAATTTTAAATCTGTCTTGTTCCCAAACAAGTTAATGATTTGACTGAAGAGTTGATGGCATGTAAAGAGGAGTACAGAGGGAGAGAACTGCCCGGCTTCAGCAACTACAAAATATTTGAGGTGTTTCTGCAGAGGCGTGTGGCCAAACTTCAAGAACCAGCCATCGACTTACTCAACACCATCAAAGGTACCATCACACATCTTCATGCTTAAGATCTTTCTAGTCACAGGGAAATTTTACATTATAAAAACAAAAGATGAGATTACACCTGTCACGATCACCGTCTGCTCCTGTCAGTTCCCGGACTACACTTCCCACAATCCTCCCTGTCAGTCACATGTTCACATCACACCAATCACCTGTTGCCACATCCACCCTAGCACACCACACTGATCACCACACCCAGCTGCTGCTCATTATCAGGACTATAAAGGACTTCCACTCACACCACCTCACCGCGAAGTATTGTTTAACATTCATGTTGCAATTTCTGAGCGTTTTTCCCTGTTTGCCTTTCTGTTCCCGACCTTGTCTGTTTCCCGTGTTGATTCTCTGCTGCTTGCCTTTGGACCCTTGGATTGTTTATTGTTTCCTGTTTTATGATCGATATCTGCCTGCCTTTTGACCTACCGCCTGTACCCTGACTTCGTCCCTGCCTGTCCTTTGCTGTTCCTGTTTGCCCCTGATTAACTCTGCCTGTACGACCATCCTCACTGTAAATAAACGCTGCACTTGGATCTCCTGCCTGAGCCTCCCTTTCATAACAACACCTAAATAACACCAAGAATGATTTTGTATGTAATCTGAATTGTGATATATTTGTGGCTATTTGTCATTTTGATTTTTGTATTTTTCCTGAAGGCATCATCATCGGGCAGTTTACTGATGTAGTAAATCAATGTTTCCAGAAATACCCTGTTCTTCTAGAAATCACTACGGTAAATATTGATTCCAATTAATGGTAAACAAAACTAAACAATCATTCATTTTTAATCAAGCTTCCTCTGTACTTTATCACTTGATTCTATAGGGCAAAATTTACAACATACAGTCAAACCAGCAAGAGAAGGCAGAGGAGAGGATCTCAGAGCAATTTGAAATGGAAAGCATGATCTACACTCAAGATCCCATCCACTTTAAAGCCCTAAATGAGATTACCAAAGAGACATTTTCAGAGGACCAGTTACCAGTCTTTGACTTAAAGTGCAAGTACAGTGAAATGCTGCAGGCGTATTATGAGGTAGATTTTTTTTCTAATTTTCAGTAACAAATATGAAGTTTGTTCAGAGACGGATTGGACTGTAGTGCTTAGTACTTATTTGATTGTCTTTCAGATTGTGGTGCAGCGGATGGCTGACCAACTACCCATGATGATCTCCCTTTTCATGCTGAAGCAGACTGCTCACCTCCTGTGTACTGACATGTTGAGTTTACTGGACGGGGCAAATGTGAGCGAGCTCCTGTTTGAGAACTCTGAGGTCAGCATAAGGCGCAGAGACCTACAAGCTCGCCTGGACCGTTTGAGTATCGCTCAGGAGCAAGTTAGCCATTTTATCTGAGCAATGTTTTGACTAGAGGAAATGCTGACCATTATATCCATTTGTTTGGTCTTAAAATAGAAGCAGCCTATTATAGCCACCTGCTGCTCTGTCATTATTGTGAATCAAACAAGAAAAATATTGGCTATATGGGGTTTCATATAAACCTAGAACTACTGTTTTTCTCCCAATAAGTTAAAGCAATATATCAGCCTATTATGATAATGCTGTGAATAAAAATGAAAAGTAAGAAGCTTTTAATTAGGGATGGGATGCACCGATACCATTTTTTAAGGACCGAGTATGAGTACCGATACTTTTTTCTAGTACTCGCCGATACCAAAATCTCTGCTTGTGTGAAAGACATAAAAATTGGCTTAATTCAAATTTTCTGAAACTTAACATGGACAAAACTGAGATTATTTTAATTGGAACTCCCTCACTTACCAGCAATATTTCTACCAATTTCACCTGTGAAATTGCTGGTTCTCACATCAAAACATTCAATACTGTTAAAAATTTAGGTGTAATCATTGACTCCACCCTTTCCTTTCAGTCTCATATTACCTCTACGTCCTCTGCATTCTTTCATCTACGTCGCATTGCCCAACTCCATCCCTTCATCAGTACCAAAGATGCTGAAACTGTCATCCATGCATTTGTCTCATCACTCCTTGATTACTGTAATGCCCTTTTCATTGGTCTACCTGCCAGCTCCATTTCCAAATTACAATACATTCAAAACTCTGCTGCTAGAATACTCACCCATACCAAGCACTCTGCTCACATCACCCCAATTTTGTGATCTCCACTGGCTTCCAGTTGCCTACCGTATTAAATTCAAAATTCTCCTGCTCACCTTTAAATCTTTTCATGGCTTGGCTCCCCCTTATCTCTGTAATATGCCCGTCCCCTACACTCCGACTCGCTCACTACGTTCCTCCGACTCTGGCCTTCTCGTTGTCCCTCGGCATCGCTTCTCTTCAGTGCGGGCAGATCATTCAGTGCTATTGCACTCAGACTCTGGAATTCTCTCCCCCGCTCACTCTGTTGTGTTAATAATATATCTGAATTTAAATCAATACTCAAAACTCACTTGTTTTCTGAATGTTACACCTCTGATTTGATGAATATATTGTTCTGCATAACTAATAGTTCTCTGAATTTTATTTTATGTCTCTAAGTCCTGTTTTGAATTTTATTGTACTTGACGCTATCTTTTGTATGTTTCCCTGTCTATTATTGTTTTTCATCATTGTCTACTTGTATTATCTCTTCCTTGATAATTGTACATTGTAAAGCGTCCTTGAGCCCTGGAAAGGCACTATATAAATAAAACGTATTATTATTATTATTATTATTACCGATGAATATACATTTATTAATTTCTCTCTCATTTTTCATTTTTCAACACAATGAGACTAAATAATAATTTTTATGTGCTTGTCACAAACTTAAAGAACAAAACTTTCACAGTGTCCAATAACCTTCAAAGGGCATAATTACCAATATATATACTTGTTGTTATATAAAAAGAAATTTACGAACAAATTACAAACAATACAACAAATACTAGAGATACAAATTAAATAAACTTGTTTTTCAGATACAGTAGGTTTATTTACCATGAATACATTTATTTAACATATTTTGTTATATTAACATTAATGACAAATATAGGCTACGGTCCCTTTAAGACCGAATCCATGGATACTGACACATATCCTGTTTTCACCCAAATATTTACGTCCACTTAAGCCATAACTGACTGTATTTATGTGAGACATGATGTATTTACTCCAGATGATGGACATTTTGAAAACTATGTGTGCATTTGACCATCCAGGCACAAGGAGAACTGATTGTGTGCTGTCTGAGAGAACTGGGATTGCGCACAAGAAAGAGAGCCTAATATTCTTGCTGTTGTCTGTGTCATTAATATTAGTAAAAAAAAAAAATGAAAATAAAATACAAAAATCTACCTTGTTCAAGAGAAAAGAAGATAGTGAGGGGAGCAGTCAGGAGGAAAGTGATGAGGACAGCTTTTAGGACAAGTGTGTCGTGTAAAGTGTGAGTACCAAGCAACATCTCCTTGTGCTCCCTTGAGAGCCAGACCAAAAAAGTTATGTGCACCCCTGAACATTGACGTTTATTAACAGCAGCAAAAATAGTGGCGTGCTGCCACCATGCTCGCCATCTCTGCTCACTAGACAGGGTTACCAATAAAACAAACTAGGTGTAAACAAACTCTGTTGTAGTTTGCCTGAAATATGAATGCAAAACTAACCAAAACAGGACATGATGTGACCCTAAAATACAGAATACTCAATCATACATGGTTTCCCTCATCAGAGGAACGATGTTGCCCATTACAGGCATCAGAAGTGCCGTCTCCTTGAGGCAGATCTTCATTTATGTGGAAAGGAGGAATTCCTGGTGCTGCATTGACTCCTTTACACATGTTATAGCTCTTCATGAGCTCTCAACTGGTAACTGGTAACCATCACAAACAATGAGCACATTTAGCTCAGCACACAGCATTCTTTTTGTTACAATATGTACATCATAAAAGCTGTTTTCTCTCTAGGTTTGGTGTTAAAAATAACATTATGAGTGCTAAGTGAACCAGGATTAAATGCATCATTTTCTTTTTTGGTCCAGACCAAAAGAACCAAGAGAACCAAACTAGTGCAAACACACCCAAGACATAGTGGCATAGTGCAACTGGCCCCTGATCCTGCCCTGCGGGCACACAAGGTAAACCCACATATGCACAAATGCATTTCCTGTAAGGCAAAACCGTTGTGTTGTTCTTTCAAAAATTATGAAAATGTCTTACATGTTTATTCTGTATCTACTTTCAGTTTTATTCTTTTCATGGGTGTGATGCACTATAAATTCAGTCTGACACACACATTTCAACTCACATTTCTCTAAACACAAACACTGTGTTTGGATGAAACCTAAATAACATAATTCATAAGAGTCACTCAAAAACAAGGACATTAATTATTCTCAGAACTAACTTTGTTTTTTCCTCTTTTGTTTTCGCAGAAAAATGGCCAGTTCAGGCTTATTTTCAATATTCGCTTCTCCAGGTCAAAGTGATGATGATGAAGACTATGATAGCTCTCAAAGCCAAAGGTTAGTAAAAAAATGTAATTTGCTTATTACTAAACTATTTTTTAAGATAGTTCATTTTAAATTTAGTTTGAAATGCTTTTTTTACGCTTTTATAGGCATAGTTTATTTATTATGTAAAAAATATAATTTTATAATTTTATATATCATTTTATATTAATTTAATTTTATATTCATTAGATTTATTAACATATCCTATAATATTGAATTTTTTAAAAATCAAAAAACATTTTATCATACAAATAAAAAAGAAAAAATCATAAGTAAGAAAAAGAAATCAAAAATGGATTATAACAAATATAAGGGGAAGTTTATATATGAAAGGACAAACCGAATAAGATAATACAATGTGATCGCTGTGTTTTTTAAATGAATGTATATTTTTATCTTTACAGTGAGGAAATGAAGGAGAGGTTCACAGTTATTAAAGGGAGAGCATTCGTCCATACATGATCTGATCGACACTCTGCGGTCAGTTGGCATTCACAAGGACTTGGCATTACCGACAATTGTAGTGATCGGAGACCAGAGTTCTGGGAAAAGCTCTGTGTTGGAAGTGCTGTCTGGAGTTGCATTACCAAGAGGAAGCGGTGAGCAGTGTTTTTTTCATGTGTAATGTGTGAAAATTGTAGCTAGGATCTAATTTGTTCAGTGTGAGGCGGAGCTTAGCGCATACTACACACTGTGCCACAGTACTGTAGCTTACAGCACAGCACTGCATTAAAGCAGGGACATATAGTTTGGAACCACCCAATGATTCAATTGCGTGAATGATTTATTTATTCTGGAACTGTTCCAATCGATTCAAACTCAAATGATAACTTGTGACTTTGATGATTTAAACTGGGTAAAAAGAACCAATTTAAAAGATTCCCAAAACAGACCCTATTGTTCTGATTCTAAAGAGCTGTCAGAGAGTATACACATACCTTACTGAAAGGTTTAAAATAGCTTTGACATGAAAAGCTATTTAGAAAATAATGACGCTACCGAGAAATTTCTGCCCATAACTTGCAGTGAAGACTGTTTTACATTCAAATTGTTCTTGTAACATTATCAGTTTTCTAATAATTGTTAACTGAACTGTGTTTGCTATAGGAATTGTCACCAGATGTCCACTAAAGCTGAGGCTGAAGAAAGTAACTGGTGTCAAGTGGAAGGCTGTTCTTTCCTACCGTGATACGAAAATTGAATTTGTGGATTCATCATTAGTTGAAAGACATGTTGAAACAGGTTAGTAAAATGTGTTTTGGTTTTTCTTTAAAAGTGTTAAGAATAAAGTATTTAAAGCTTTTTAAAAATCACTGTTGCCTAATATGCATTAACATATTTGGTTGAGACTGAGGGAACTATGTGTAAAATGTACTAATATATAGCTAAATGTACTATATATACTACTAAATAAAGTCTACCTTTAATGTAACATTAACCACAAAGGTAAGCCTAAAAAACATACTTAGTCACACTTTTACAGAATTAAAGGGTTAGTTCACCCAAAAATGACATTTCTGTCATTAATTACCCTCATGTTGTCCCAAACCCATAAGACCTTTGTTTGTCCTCAGAACACAAAAAAGATATTTTTTGATGAAATCTGAGGGTATCTGATTCACACATATGCAGCAATGACACTGCATCTTTTGAGGTCCAGAAGGGTATTAAAAGACATTGATAAAACAGTAAATCAGTGGTTTGGAGCGACAAAGTCATGTGATTTCAATAAATGAGGCATCGTTATGCCATAAGTCTTGAAATTTCAATAGTTCACGTGACTTTGGCAGTTTGATACACACTCTGAACCACTGATTTGAAACAAAAGATTATGTTGATCATATCAAAGTAAGTTTTTAAATGTCTCACTCTGAAGGCCTGCTTACACTGAACATGAATGTAGTTGTACAAAAAAAAATGCAATTTATTGCAGCGTGAATTACAAATGGATTGAAAGATGATAATAACTGCCACATAACTGAAATCACTGCCACAGCTCAATGAGCAGATAATAACACAGTTGTGGGACGTGAAGAATGAGCTCAAAGAGTGTGAGGCTGGACTGCCAAATGACCCTAAGGGGGCCAAACAGTTCCTCATTGAAGTAGGATCTCAAGTAGGGTTGCCAACTTTCTGAAATGGAAATAAGGAACAGTGAGCGGGGGGGTGGGGGGTGTGTGTCTGTAAAAGTCTATCTCTGTGTGTGTGTGTGTGTGTGCACGGCTGGACTGGGCCCTGGCATTTTTGCTCAGACCGGCCCACCACAATCGGTCGGACACCACCCACCAGTACACCATCCTTGCGGTCCCTGTAAATATGCATACCTACTGTTCCATTCCCCAAAGCCCCTACAAAGCTGAGTAGTAAGTGCAAGTGGACCAGTGTACTCACTCTCTCTTGACTGACTCCCTGGTGATCAAAGGTGGCAGTGGAGTAGGGCCTACACACCAATGGACAGCAAAGATCAGAAAAAAAATCTTATTTTAAGTGTTTAACTTTGCATTATAATCTTAATTCAAGAAATCTTGTCAAGTGAAATTATCTTGCTGCATTGACAGATAATTTCACTTATTTTGAGTATCTTTTCCCTTAGATTTAGTGTTTTTATCTTGTTTTTAGACACCCCTTTTTTGCAGTGCATATTTTATACTTACTTGCATGGCCCTCTGAACACCCTCAAAAACTATGAACAATGAACCACAATAATGAGGCTCAGAACAGGCAAAGTAGTCTACAGCCTGTTCCTCCCTGTCTCTCTCCTCCACTGCTAACTTAACCTGGCTTGACTAGACATAAGAACAGAGAGAGAGGATTACAATTAATTGGTAGAGTTATTAAAAGTACTTAGTAAGGATCCATTTTGGTATATAGTCCTGTATTCTGAAGAGTAGATTTCTAGATGGACAATGTGCTCCATGTTATAAAAGCTAGTTAACCCTTAGAACGTGGATGTGAATATTGATAATTCTATAAAGAAATATTTTTTTCATTTTTTTTCAATGAAACAGACAGCAGAAAAACTATAATTTACAATTACAAATTTACTTTGTTTTAAAGAGCACAAACCCCTCTTTTTGTGCTCTTTAAAACAAAGTATATTTGTAATTTAAAGCTTTAAAACTTAAAGTGTCAAACATTTACCTCTCATTGTTTAGATACTCCCATTAAAACAATGAAAAAGAAACCATACTACCAAATTACTCACAAAAAAAAAAAAAAACGTCCTAATAAAATGATATTCATGTTATTCACTTGCCATAAGCAACCAAGTGTTCATACCAGAGTAATAGGGTACAAGAGCTACAAAACATAACTTTTTATAGCTGAAAAGTGAGATCTAGTAGACCATCATCACGACTAACGGCTATAAATAGACACCTATAGAGTCTGGGAACGTGACGTCAGCGACGCATTGCATTCTGGGACTTTAGGTCACCGTCAGTACAGTAGAGACTGGGAAATAGTGAAGGAAGATGTTAAAATTTATTATACAGTTAAAACCATATTAGAATGGTGAACGCTGGCTGTGTTATTAACCATCTGCATATACTGACCAGCGTGGAAAACGGATGTGTCATTTTGTCCCATTTTCGGTACATTCTAAAACGCTTAATGTGGCGTAATGTAAGTAAACATCATACTAATAGCCCAGAATTTGAACGCAACGCGTTTAATTTCACGTTAAACGCTTTCCTCCCATAGAAACTATGTACAGCAAAGCAGATGAGCCCAGAACACAATGCGTCTTATTACACGTTAAGTCACTGTCCATTAAGCGTTTTTTTTGGGAGGAAATGCGTATGTGTTAAATGTGTTGCGTTCATATTCTGGGCTTATCTGCTTTTCTGTACATAGTAAACACCAAACTAATAAAGCATAACACTGTTTTAGTAAATTAAGCCACGTTATGCATTTTCACATTATGCGTTAGAATGTCCCTCATTTTCTGCCTTCCAGCTTAGAAACGACACAATGGTGAAAGTGAAACTCAATGAAAATAAACTTGAACAAAATGTGGCTTTGTCATTTGTATTTATTACAGATTAATAACTTCTGATCCACTTGAATATGTACGTGCTCACGCCATTAATAATGTACGAAAACACGTTTAGAACTGTCACATGTGATATAGCTCGTTGCGATCACTCTCCGTGTTCATAAAGCAACACCTCTGATTCATTGTTCAGCTTCTCTCGGTAAGAAATTATGTATTTATTCTATTTAGGTCCAGTAAAACTTACTTGGTGTAGCGACTCCACAATATAATTCATTTCAGAGCTGCATTACAGAGGGTCATGCTCTTATGTTATCCCTTAATGCTTTAACATGAAGAAATCAGGGCTATATGATGATATGCTGGCTGAGATCAATCTATATTGTGTTTATTATTTTATCTGGCAGATATATCGGTGCCATTTAGTTATTAAAAACTGCAATAGAGCAATCACTTTGGTCCTGTTTGTGGTCCGATCATAGGGTCCGATAGGAGGCGGCAGTGTGATTTCTATGCGTGTCGTGTCCTGGCCACACGACTGGGCGATCGAATGAACACAAGAGATTCAAATATTAGTCCATTTATTCTAAGCAAGTGCAAGCAGCTCTCAAAAAAAAAATTACGTAAATACAGTCGTTTTCTCATCTGGTGATTTGTATTTGTTGTCATTGTACGCTGCTGAGCGTGACCTAAAACATGGCGGCGACTACCCAGAATGCAATGCGCAGTGACGTGGTTTGCCAAGCTCTATAGTCTCGTTGTGAAATAAACACATCATCAGTAATATTACATTATAATAATAACCTGATTTTTTTTTTTTTTTGAAAAATCAAATTGCATCATTTCAGGTTTTTCTAGTTAATGAGAAGGGCCGTTACTGCATAAGTGAACTCTGATAGCTACAAGGGCACACTGCTAGCTACACACACACAAAAAAAAAAAAGTTGTAAGTGCAAAATAGCTTTTGCTGTGCTATTTGACTTTAGCTGACTGAGTGACCAGTGCAGTAGGTGACAGTCTGACTTTATAATAACGACGACGATTATGTTGTCTTATAATATTCATTAATTTAGGTAAAGCATCATCATCATCGTCGTCGCTGCATCGTGAGTCCCTCGCTCCCTCCCTCCTTGTTAATCATGTAACTACCCTGCTTACCGCTCTCATTGGCTTCACTGTCAGACACCTGCTGCTCTTCTGCCTGACAGGTGTCTCCTCCATGTTCTTCTGTGTTCACCTGTTTTTGCACGTCGTCAGGTACTGTCTGTAGGTTTGGAAACTGAAGCTACAGTAACCGCACTAAACATGTCAGTAATTTTTGCACATGTTGAGGCATCAACCTCTAAATGTTCTGATTTTTTTGCCCGCAACTTCTCCGCACCCCCCTTGCACTTGCGCTTTTGTTCTCCATCCTCCTAATCCACAGATGTTTTGGCTCTGAGCCACTGCATCTGACACACGAAACAGAGGGGACGGGATGGAGTTTGTTAAGAGATGTGATTGGGCCAGCCCAGTGTCAGTATGGAAAATGAACCAATGGGCCGCTGTCCCTGCTTTATGGGCCGGTCGTTGGCCAATTTTATGTTTATAAAAAAAAAATCACATTATATCGCGTCACATTATATCACATTATATGCGTCGGCCCACCAGGCATTTGCCTGGTATGCTAGATTACCAGTCCAGGCCTATAAACTACAAATCCTCACGAAAACTTCAGTCAAGCCAGCTCGCGCGTCAACCTGAGATCAGCCTCCTTACCTTAAAGTGTCAAATTTCTCGGTTTCTAAATGGACAGTTTGGCTTGATTGACAAACGCTAATGTTCGGGCATGATTTATATACCATCGACCTGTCCTAAAACGTTAACACGCTGTGATCGATTGCTTGGAGATCGCGTTTCTCCGTTCGAGAGCGCATTTCTGTTCACATCTGCGACAAAACAGTTATTTGCGAACAAAAGCTCACAGAACCGTGAAAATGGTCTCATTTGAAAGAAAATATCCTAAGCTAAAAGATGATATATTATGACTGATTGAAGCAGCCCTTATCAAAAGTGCGGGGGTCGATTTCTGTCTTTTCAAAACTGCGGGTGTCCTGACCCCCCTGTCCCCCGTGCCAACGGCGAGCCTGTGTGGCAGTGGTAAAGCAGTGCACACACTTTGTAAACATATATGTGACCTGATCCAGCAAAATGAGTCACAGTGACCCCAAATTTCAAATTGAGATTTGGTATCAATGGAAAAGATGAGACAATAAGCTTTAAAATGATATCCTAGTCAAAGTCATACCTTGAATGTTTTTAAAAGATATACCCATTTGAATTATGGTCGTCTGCCCTCTTTTTCAAATTGAAAACCTGAGAAAATCGCTTTTAAAGTTTTTTGCCTGTTTTTTTGTTGATATCTTTCAAAATCCATTGCATTAAAAGGGATAAACTATTTATTTTACAGCTTAATTTGACCAAAGACATTTTTATATATATAAATGCTAAACCAGGCTGAAGCTCAAATTATTTGAAAGTATTTATTTGAATTAACACTTTAAGACCTGAAGGATTTTTAGAGGTTTTTTTTTTCTTTTTTTTTTTTTTCTGAGCGACACACACAAAAGTAAAGACTCATAACTCCAAAACTGTAGCAAGGAGAGTCAAAAGGTAGGTATCATTTGATAGAAAACATTTAAAATTTTAAGAAAATATAAATTACATTACATTTGGACATTTTATTGCTGAGAAACAGCTGATAAAGACAAAAAAAATATATATATTTTTTTAAAATAATGTTTCTTTTTTTTATTTGACATGGAATAACTCAGGAACACAATAAGATCGCTAAAAAAATATTTTTGGTGATGCTCTCCTATATGTGAGCTGCATCTGGTTCAAATTTCGTGGTGATAGCATAAAGAATAGTTTGAAAAATTGTTGTTCATTTTTTCCGCAGCCAGGTGGCGCCAACGGGCGGTACTCCGGTTTAGAGGTGCTTCTCAGCACTCGTTAGGAGTTTTTCAAAATGGTTAACGTTAGATGCATTAAAAAGATGAGATTCTAAGCTTTAAAATGATATCTATTTTGTGTTATTCCACGTTGGAAAACGAACATGGATGGGTCCGGGAACATTGGATACACTGCATCCCGGAGATGAGAGACATGTTTTTAGCCCGTATGTTAAATCATTCCGTGAGTAATATCTTGTGATCAACGCAATATATTATATTGATTTTGGATTCATTTTAATCTTGAGAGTCTGCTTTAAATATTGATGTGCCATTTTTATGATCTGTGCATTTTTCATTAAGTTATGAGCACGTGAAATATACATACTTGTATTCAGTTAGCGGCTGTGCTGTTTTTGTTGTAAACGCATATTACTCAGACTCATTAGAGGGTGAAAACAACGCAACAGAAGCATGTTGGAGGCTTGATATGAAAGCTTAAAGTCTCTGGTTTTGTATGCAAAAAGATTTTTGTGCTACCTATATAGATTCAATTTTTATGGCTTTTAAAGAGAGACACGCAAATGGGAGTTTTATTTATAAGGCGCGCTAGTCTGACAGGAGGATGGCTGGACCGATCGCGTGCCTGACTGTCAGTCGAAACGGGGCTTCCCATTGTTAAAAATCAGCGTTTAGGTCAGTGTGTTTACATTTCTAAACTTTTTGATTGGTTCTATACAACGTGTAACACCATATTTGTAGAGCAGAGATAATGACGTTTCAGGGGATACCGGGAAATGCTCATAAGTGAGGAGAGGAGTTGAGAAGTTCATTTCCAGCGAATTTAGTAAAACCATGTCAAATTTAATAGCCATTTAAATACCTTTACTCAATTATCTGGACTACGAAACTTTGGGAGATTATTTTTGAAAGTCTGTTCTTTGAAATTAGCTTAAAAAATCGATTTTTTCATTGTTTTTCCACATTATTGGCCCATATCTAAAATAGAACGTTGCGACTTCCGACTCATTTCGCCAGATCGGGTCACACACCACACATATATATATATATATAATATATATTATATATATATATATATATATATAATATATATTCTATTATTGTATACTATATATAAATTGTAATTTTTGTCTTTTAACAGAAACCACTTATATCCTCATCCACACAACTGAAGCTGTCTATGCATTGTGTTATTCATTCCATGATAAATATTTGGATTCTAAACTTCGCTCTGGAGTAGGTGCATCTCACAAATTGGTCTTTCGAGCTGGAGTGGAACATCAGCTACACTATGGCTACATCCAGAGATTTCTACGAGGGAGAACAAGTGCCAGATCCTCATCCAAGATGTACCCGGTGGCGGTGGGTGCCCATTTACTTGGAGGATTATGTTCACCAGCAGAGGTCGCTGCAGGAATATCCCATACAAGCCAGGATCCTTATAGGGGCTATATTCTGCTCATAAGGATAGAGACTTTGAAAGTGAAAAGCTGCATCACTGCATCACCTGTTGGAGAGATTTAAGCAGTGAGATGAGAAAGCTGCAAATCAGACTGGACAGTGCTAGACAGGCATATTTTGCATCTCCTGGTCACGGACACACTACCAGAGTCTTCCTCACATTCCCCATATTAGCTTGTGTATCTTCCCTGCCAGGACCACAGATCAAACCAAAGCTGGCAGTCTTCTTCTCAGGGAAAGTGATCGAGTGATTTTGGATATTTTGACGTGTAACAGGGCCATTGCATACAGAACCCTTTTGGAGAGTGCAGAAACATCTTTCTCATCCCAAAGCCAAGGCAGCCACAATTCTCATTTGCAGTGAACAACCTAAACCCATCAATTTGCCTTCCAGCTCCCTCACAGACACTAAAATGGCAGCTACAGCTAAAAAGTGGGATTGCTTTAAAAGCTTCCAACCTGCAACAAAACTGTTTTTCTCAGAGGCTGAGAGTCTTTCACTCTCCAGCCTCAAAAGCAGCCCCCACCTCTGCTTTAAAATAGAATAGAATAGAATAGAATAGAATAGAATAGAAACCGGAACAGCCGAAGCCAACCCTTGGGGATGGCCACACTCCACTGGGGTGAGAGAAATTCTCTGGTAGGAAGCTTTGTAGTGTCTGCATATGGGTGAGGGACACATGCAGCAGCAATGATCAACAAGTTTCGTGCTTCACTGTGAGGGCTATCTGTCTGGTTCTCAGTCTGTGGGGCAGTGCCTAAAGTGGCTGCTGCTTGAACAGTCTGGAGAGAGCTCAAGAGCAGGGAAAACAGATACAACAGGCACTGGCTTGAAATGGTGCCTTTAGCTTTCTCAAAACCTACTTCCAGCCCTTTACTCAAAACTACTTAGATCACAACCCACATTTGGTAATCAGATTTTCCCTTTGGGGGTTAATGGGACCCCATCCATTTTTACAAATTCACGAATGGAAACAGCTAGATATTTACATTTTTGGGGTTCTCTCTTTGTTTGTAGCCAATCAAGCTGTTGTTTAACTTTCCAATCAGAATCAAAACCCTGACTAACAATTTTCTTAATGAGATGGAGGTGGTGATCTTTTAAAAACAGTACTGGACTTCTACTTGATGAAAGAACAAAGTATACTCCAAAGTTAACATATAATGGTCCAATCCAATTAGGGTTACAATTTTATTTTTGGGGTCATTCCTGATGCATCCCTGACAAAACAACCCTATCGCTATTTATCTGGTGTGAAAGAAATCCACATATGCAGATTGATATTTGAACGTTTTTTTTTAAAAATTATTTTTCTTCTTCACACTAACGTTTTGATATTTAATAGAATAAAACTCCTATAACAATGTGAACTAGGTAGATTCACTTATTACCTTAAAAGTCGATAGATATTTCGTCAGTTCATACTGCTGTTAACACTTTCTCTGTCAAGTGGACTTTCTCTGACAAGTGGATGATTGTTGTTGTAGAGTCAGGTTTGCGATTTTACACTAGAGCAGTAGGGTGACCACCCGTCCCGCTTTGCGTTGTACCGCACAGCATTTTGACTCCTTGTCCCTGTAGGGAAAACACCCTAGGAAGTAAAATTAGCTCAAATGAATAAAGAGTTGTTTAGATTACGACCGAGCAACTGATTCGTCCAGCGTTCATTTGCTCGAGCTGTAATAAGCTCTTGTAACGGATATAAATATCCAACAATCGTGAAAACACTGATTAGAGCACGATAACTTAAAATCGACAGTTTAAGACATTACATTTTAGAATCACATAATACAAGACACTTTCTTTTTAAAATCTACAAGAGATTTTATTTATTCTGACACAAACTAATCTAACACAAACACACACACACACACACATACATTCATACGCGTTGCAGTCAGAAGGAAATGAGAGAGAAAGAGTTTTGAAAGAGAGAGAGAGAGAGAGAGAGTGATATGATTAACAGAATACCTATCAATGCATTTCAAAGACCCGAACGAACCATGAATCATTCATTTAAATGCACCAGTTCAGTTTTCATCTGGAGGTACTTGCTTGCGTTGACTTTAAATGTGAATTTCCCTCGTCGTGCAGAGAAGGGTTTCCCAAGACGACGATTGGTCCAGATTAGGTCCGTGTGGAACAATGAAAGGAAGTCTCTTTGTCGCTGGAGTTGAAGCGGCAAAAGTCGTTGGTTGAACTTTGCGGCAAAACTTAGGACACAAGACTTTCAGCGGTAAAGGAAAATTAAGTAAAAGAAAAGAAAAGAAAAGTGAGTGAAGGTTGGATGGCTTGAATGAGCAGCTTGTCTGTTCTTCTTGTTACTCCATTGTTCTTGGTACTTGTCTTGGCTTCTTTTCCCAGAACTAACCAACCAGTTCACTATCTTGCAATATGACCATTTAAACTTAGTTGTTTGTCACACCTCAGAGGAGTTCTGGCCAATCAGACATTGACCTGTTTCAAGAGGGCCTTCCTCTGCCCCCAATAAAACATAAGTGTTACATCCCGGTCTGTCTCTGCTTTAGCAGAGTGCCATTTTAACATAATTTCTATTAACTGGAATATGATACATTTTAAACAGATTTCATTCAAGCCATGATTTAAGAAGATGAAAAGAAATAAATCAAGTCCAAATAAGGCATACTTTCAGTCATTCAGTCAGAGTTAACACATTTACATGAATTGTGAGTGTCATAACTTTTTACAGGTAGTATGTGTGGACACATAATGCAAAATGTATGTAGTTAAAAGATGTTGATACGTCCATTAAATGTTGGAACAATTTTGAAGCAGTTTTATTTGTAGGACAGTCTCTTTGGCTTTCCTGTGAAGTAAGGAAACAAAAGGGGTCTGCATTGTCTCTCTGTTTCTTTGCTCTGGTGATCAAAGGATCTATCTTCTTGGGTGACCCTTTGGTATGTCACTTCTCCTGCTATCAGGAAGCATAGGGTGTCGTAAAAGCACTCAGCATTGGTTCTCTCTGTAGACGAGCCAGAGCCGAAACCTCGATTCTGAATTAGAATTATGTTTTGAAAGAATCATCTGAATGATTCATTTGTCTGGTTCGTCCACAGTTCCTACATCCCGCACGTTCTATATTGAGAAAATGTCCTGCATTTTCAACAGTCTGTTGGTTTTTAATTATAATATTAAGAAAACGTGCATGTATTATTTTGACTTTTTAAGGAAGCATTAAATTTATTATTTTTACAGAGTAGTTTTTCACCTACCAGCGCTTCAACAGAAGTAAAGCTGCATTCACGTCACCTCGTATTTACCGGAATCTTGAAATGACAACACGTGACGTTTTATTCGGAGCTGTTCACGTCCTTTTGGTCCTTGGACTGGGAATTATGCGTTTCCATGGCACCACTATCAACGCCTAATAAATCAATCTACAGCGGTCAGGTGGTACAGCGGCCACGTGGTACATCTGGGAGCTTTCAGAAAACTCCCAGCTTACAAGCTGTAATTACGAGCTCTACGAGAACGTGAACACTTTTTACAAGCTAGAATCTTATAACTACAGGAATTACGAGGTCGCGTGAACGCACCTTAACATCCCAAAAGCTGTTTTTTAAATTCTATCCAATGGTTGAAAAGAAAGGAGTAAACACGGTCACTAGTAGGTTGTGACGGCTGTCAATCCAAATGTGGAGCGGAGTTGGACTTGGTCAGAACTGTTTCAAAAATAGGGTGACCAGAGCGGTTTTTGGTGTTCTGTCCCCTGAAATGTCCCCGTTTTACAGCTCGTTCAAACCATAGGTTCAAACCAACCCGCATACATTGCAAAAAGCCGACGAGCATACAGCAGCCTGCTGGAGAAATTGTGTAGTGATCATGTTCTCCAACAGAGGGGGCTGTGCTGTGCAGCTACACTTGGTCGCGCGCGCGGCTACTTCAAGAGTAACGTACCCTGTGTCTCAATCAGCTCCCTAGGTCGTGAATCAGTATATAATGAAAGTGAATGTGGCTGATACCCTGATCAGTGCCCTGACTACTGAACTAGGGAGCTGATTGAGACACACGCGTAATCTGGATCTGGAACAGAGCAAAGCGCCATTATCCTCAAATTTCAAAATAAAAAGCGTTATCAGTTTCAAGGTTAGTAACATACTAACTATTCATACTGTTTGTATGTTTTATAACAGAGCCTCAACAGGGTGCGAGATTGTTTTGCACAATTTTAAACGTCCACATAAGTTTTGTCACAACGTAGCAATTTCCACACACACACACACACACACACACACACACACACACACACACGTCTTAACTACGTGGTGAAGGTACACTCAGATATGAATAAATATAAAATAAAATAATACACGTACTTTGTGCTTAAAATGAGTCTAAAATGAATAATAGTTCAAAATCGTTAAAAGTTAAAACAGTTGTAATTATACAGCTAAAACAGCTTGTGAAAATTAAAATATTAAATTCAATAATGTTAAAAAAAATATTTGCTAAATGCTGTAAAATATTTATGTTCTTATATTTATGTTGTTTTATTTTTGTAAAGTCACACTAATGTTATAACAGGCATATTGTTTTGAACTGCTTTTACAGTGGTTACTATTAATCATGTAAACGTTTTTTTTTTTTTTTTGGTGAATTGTATTTAAACTAGAGTAAAAATCCTAATAATAAAACTAAATCATAATTATTAATGTAATAGTAGGCTATAAGGAACCCACAACAATTAAAAACAAAAACATTCAAAAATGTATTGTCCCTGTTTTTTAAATAGATAATAACAAATTAGATTTTGGTGATATTTTGACCAATCGAATAGGAAATGTCCCCAGTTTCCATTTCAGAAATCTGGTCACCTAAAAATAGTTATCTGCATGATGCCTGCTGCCTTTAGGGTCAGTGATGTTTAATTTAAATTACATGTAAAATAAAGACATGTTATGTTATATTGTGATGTAATGGTGTTTTCTGGAAAGGACTAAAGAACAAAGTATTTTTATCTGCTGAAAGGCAGAATACAAATGTTGTTATTAAGTTAGAAAGACATTATATAACAGCTTGAGGTGTTTTAGTGTTGGTAACATGTCCCACATTGTCCCACACAAACTTAGTAATCGTCCCACATTTGGTTTGTTTGATGGTGGTCACCCTAGTTGCGACCCAAAGTGGATCATGGAGTTTGCAGTCAAAGAAACAACAACAAACATAATTCTGTTTTTCAGATGCGAGACTCTTATTTTGAAAGACGTGTGAAAGCTGTTGCCACTTCTGTCAGATGCAGGATTAGTTCACTTTCAAATGAAAATATGATATGTTGAACATCACGTGACCAAACCGGAAAACTGGTCTTATTGCATCCACTTGTCAGAGAAAGTGTTAACAGCAGTATGAACTGACGGAATATCTTTTGACTTTTAAGGTAATCAGCGAATCTACCTAGTTCACATTGTTATAGGAGTTTTATTCTATTAAACATCAAAAAGTTAGTGTGAAGAAGAAAAATAAAAAATAAAAAAACCTTTCAAATATCAATCTGCATATGCCGGGGGACATGCTCGTCTTTGCATGCTCCTTTTAAGTTATCTTGAATAAAACAGCTAATTTTTCATGAAGCACATACAAAAGACCCAAACCGGAAGCAATCTAATCTGTTTTTCAGAAAACGGAAGTTAGATTGCACATAACTCCTATTACCCCAAGCCAGGGGTAGGCAAGTTCGGTCCTAGAGAGCCGCTGTCCTGCTGAGTTTAGCTCCAAGCTTAATCAAACACACCTGAACAAGCTAATCAAGCTCTTCAGGATTATTAAGGCTATAGGCAGCTGAAGGTTTTTTTTTCAGGGTTGGAGCTAAACTCTGCAGGACAGCGGCTCTCTAGGACCGAACTTGCCTACCCCTGCCCCAAGCGTTACTCAGCCTCAAGCCATCCTAGGGTTTAGGCTATATGACTTTCTTCTTTCTGATGAACACAACTGGAGTTCAGTGGCGAGTGGTTTCTTTTTTAACCGAGTATGCTGTCATGTCAAAACTGTGCCCCATGCAGATATTTACGTTGGATTTGTTTATTATAAGCTAAACACTCGCGTTCACTCCACACAGAGTGTTATATAGGCCTACTCAGGTCCTCACTCTCTTGACACATAGCAACCTTTTTGGACCTTTTATTGGGAGTAGCCAACTTGTTGAGACATGCCTTCGTAATCACCTGTAAGAGCTGTGATTGTGTTGTTTGGGTCAGACGCGACGCACAAAGGGTCGTTTGCAAAATATGCTGTATTTTTGTGATTCCTCTAGGTGGCACTAGTGTAGCACAAACTACATAGTTTATAGTTTTTAATCTTGGTGTGAACGGGCCTTTAAACTAGGCAAACCTGCTCTAAGCATAACACAATCATTTTAGTGAGAATTTTATAATCGAAATTAAGCTGTGAGATTGGTCAGTATGGGGTACATACACTGTTCCCAAAAGTATTAGGACACCCCTTCAAATCGTTGAATTCAGGTGTTCCAATCACTTCCATGGCCACAGGTGTATAAAATCAAGCACCTGGGCATGAGTGGGTTCAGCGCATGTTGAGGTGCACAGTGCGTAGAAGTCACCAACTTTCTGCAGAGTCAGTAGCTACAGACCTCCAAACTTCGTGTGGCCTTCAGATTAGCTCAAGAACAGTGCGTAGAGAGCTTCATGGAATGGGTTTCCATGGCTGAGCAGCTGCATCCATGCCTTACATCAGCAAGTGCAATGCAAAGCGTCGGATGCAGTGGTGTGAAGCACGCCACCACTGGACTCTAGAGCAGTAGAGACGTGTTCTCTGGAGTGACGAATCACGCATCTCTGTCTGGCAATCCGATGGACGAGTCTGGGTTTGGCAGTTGCCAGGAGAACGGTACTTGCCTGATTGCATTGTGCCAAGTGTAAAGTTTGGTGGAGGGGGGATTATGGTGTGGGGTTGTTTTTCAGGGGTTGGGCTTGGCCCCTTAGTTCCAGTGAGTTGCTATAATTGGAAGAATTTGTCTTCCCAGTTTATTGTTTTTATTTGTGAATTCATTATTTTATTTCACAATGAGAAAATACAACAAAAAGGTTGTGTTTTTAAAAAAGAGAGAGTAAATTAAGGGTTAGTAAGGTAAAATGGTGCATAGATGGTGGGTTGGGGTCCAATACCTGGAATTGCTTAGGGCCCCCCTAAATCACTAAGTCCACCCCTGTTAGGAACCATAATGTTCTCCCCATTTGATCTCTGAGTAGTGGTGCACTAAATCAGTTCTAACTGTGGTGCAGTTGATTGTGCACATCCTCAGAACATATACAAGTCTCAATCCTATTCCCACTCTATCACTCTACTTTGCACCACTGTCTTATAAAAAAAAAAAAAAAAATCGATGCAAAAAGCCTGCTGCCCATCCCCACACCACCTCCCAGAAATTTTTCCAGTAAGTCTCGTCACATAACCCTTTGTGTTTTATCTAATTACTTTCATTCTTGGGTGTGTGATGCATTATAAATTCAGTCTGACAAACAGGATTTGGTTTCTCTTCAGCATCGCCACAAACCACTCAAAAAGGATATTATAACTAACTTTGTTTTTTGTTTCAAGACAAGGTATGTTTCTTTCTTCAGAAACAAGCAGTGCCCAGCGTTCTCAAAATCAAAGGTTAGTACAAAATGCAATGTTTATCTTGATTAACTTTTTTGAGATACATATTTTATTTACTTTTAATAGGCCTTGTCTATTTTTTGGTATGTGCTCTGGAGTAATAAAATCAGAAATGATCATTTATAAACATGGGAAGTTTAATTATAGCACATTTCATATACAATATTTAAAGTACTTTTCTTTTTACTGCATAAGAGAAAAACAAAAATCTTTTTATAAGATCGTTTTTAAAATAATTGAATAAATCAAAAGAGTAAAAAAAGTAAAGACTAAAATAAGAAAATGAATTAAATTTTTTTTTAAAACAAACAAAAAAAGGAATATAAAAGATATGCATTGTAGGACATAAACTGAATTAAATAATATGGTACAATCAGTGAGATTTTAGAAATATAATGTAAATTTTTATCTTTACAGTGTGGAAATGAAGGGAGAGGTTCACAGTCATTTTGAGGAGCACATTCGTCCTTACATTGATCTGATCGACACTCTGCGATCAGTTGGCATTCACAAGGACTTGGCATTACCAACTATTGCAGTCATCGGAGACCAGAGTTCTGGAAAAAGCTCTGTGTTGGAAGCAATTTCTGGAGTTGCATTACCAAGAGGAACCGGTGAGGACTGGTTTTATTCTACATATATCGATATTCATATATATTCAAACTGAATGCAAATAATAAGAGAATGATTTATTTTATCAGTACCTGTTTTTTTTTTTTTTTTTTTTTAAATATATACAATATATTTGTCACATTATGTTCAGTGTTAGTATTTCACTGTAATTGTTAACTGAACTGTGTTTGCTGTAGGAATTGTCACCAGATGTCCACTAGAGCTGAGGCTGAAGAAGGTAACAATTGGAGTAAAATGGAAGGCTGTTCTATCTTACCGTGATAAGAAAATTGAATTTCTTGATTCATCATTAGTTGGAAACTACGTTGAAAAAGGTTTGGAAATATTTGGAATAATTGCATTTGGAAGTGTTTAAAGCTTGTAAAATATTATAATGTGTATCTATTAATGTATGTGGCTGAGAGCTGTGCATACCAATACTCTTCTAGAAAGTGAACTTTGGCAAGCTGTTTCAAATATCTAGAAACAAACCCCAAGCAAACTTCATTTTGGCCTGATTTTTTTCAAAATGACATCACACCAGTTCATTCTTTGATGTCTCTTGAAGAGTATTGGGGTCTTAATATTGAAACAGAAAGCAAGTACTTGCAGTTTAAAGTTTCAGCAAAGTCCCTTTAAGACAAGTCATTTCACTCTGCAGCCATCTTCGAAACACCTCTCTGGCAGCTGTTTCAGTCATGCAAGTGCAGCTCCTATCTCTTTGAATGGGGAACCATCAAACTCTCCAAAGCAGTTCACCAAGCTTAAGATTAAATTTCATATTTAAAATAACCAATAAAATCTGACAACTGTATCATAAATTATGTTTTGTTAACAAAATTCGGGAGGAGTAACGTTAAAATAATCGGACTTAATCATCACGTCATTTCAGCCAGCTGTTAGCAATCAGTAATCAACATAATACCCAATCAGCATGAGTAAAAGCATATATATAGACACAGTCAGCCCATATTCCTCAACAGTTTGACAGCATCCCTCCACCACCCTGTCTCCTCACACTTGCCTGGTTACTTTATTAACCAGAATACGGAGGGAGAACTCTGGGTTCAGGCCAAAATACAGAGCTCAGGGCCCTCTCCTCGGACAGCGCGCCAAATACGCATACTGCTATGCATCTGATTATTTGTAAGTGTGAACTTGTGAAATTTGGTTTCTTGTGCTCAAACAGCATTAAAAAAAGCCAGTTTTTCAGGCTGGAGCAGCCAATGCACATGCGCAGTCCTAAACGCGCATCTCAGAACACTGTCTGTTTCTATTGGCGCTTTTCCACTGCATGGTACGGTTCGGTACGGCGCACTTTTCCACTGCACAAGAGAGAAACAAACTGTACGGAATGGTATGGCTCCCTTAAATAGTATCACCTCGGTTGAGGTTCCAAGTGTGCCGTACCGATACTAAAGTGAAAACACTGCAGATCACTGATTGGTCAGAGAGAATCGTCACTACCAGCGTCACTGGATTTGAAACACGAGACACCAAACCTGCTAGATTTAAACAGTCACTAACAGCCAGCGCAGTATCATTTAAATGACCGTCGCACACAACTTGGGAAAAGAAATGGCTGTATCGTGGTCAGTAGACGAGGTGCAGACTCATTTGTAGCCGAGGAGTGGATCCATAGCAGTAGAGGCGGCACAATTATAACGATCAGTTTATAATCCCACCCACTTTTAAGCAGTACTAAACTGCAGTGGAAATACAAATCTAAAGTAAGTGAGCTGTGCTGAACCGAGCCGAGTTGTTCCACACAGTGGAAAAGCGCCATATAGCAACTGGAGCTTCTAAAGGCTGGAACACACCAAGCCGACACGAACGAACTAGTGGCGACGAAAGCAGACTGTGGGCTTGGTTCACGTTGGCAGCGTCTGTGTCCAAAGTTGGCCTGACACACCATACCAACACTAGACAGTCGACGCCAAGTAGCACATCAGTCCTGTGCCTGTGTGAGATGAAATGCCTTTCCGAACCATCAGGTGGCAGTATCTGAACAGCCAATCAGAATGATCAGATTCAACATTTCGAATTGGCCGAAAAAAAAGCTGACGAGGACCAACTTCAGCCGATGGTGTGGAACACACACTGAGAAAACTTAGTCGGCTGACGAACAAAAACCGCCAGATGGCTGACCGTCGGCTTGGTGTGTTCCTGCCTTAACGGCAGCTGCAGTGATGCACTGACTTTACCAATCAGCTAGGGCTGCATGATATATCGTTTTAGCATTGAAATCGTGATGTGTACATCCGCAATAGTCACAATGCAGGATGTGCAATGTCTAGTATAGTGATTGTTAATCCATACAGATCAGACAGCATGGTTCAAAATGCAGTTTTAATTCTCTGATTAATTGCAAAGTTTGAGTATCATACAATAAAAGTTTATCATTTGAACGTATTTTAGGTCCTGTCAGTTTAAACATTCAAGAGATTTTAAACCATTTGAGCGCACGAAGATGCGAAAGAGAACTCAATTCTGAACAGGCAGCTGTTTTATGTGCGCACACACATGCATGTTTGTTTTGTAAATTGTGGGGACATTTCTTATATATATATATATATATATATATATATATATATATATAATAAAATATATATATTTATATGTATACAACAGTTCTTTGGTTCTTGAATCTGATTAGCTGATAGCCATGGGATATTCTTGTAATCAGTCCCTCCAGAAAAACGCGGAATTTTTTTGTGATTGTTGTGGGCTAAAATGCTTGATTTTGTTTTCTTAAAAAATGCAATGGAATATGCGGGATATTTTTGCAATTTTATGCGATGAAATTGCGGGAACTTGCAAAAACTGCGGTTTGATGAAAAACAGAAAAAAATAAAGGTGATTCCCCAACACCCTGTTCTCACTAGGCTACTACTTTAATGTAAAGAGTAATTTCCTATTACTTCCTATGATAAGCAAGCATACCAAGCATACTACTCACAGAATATTTAAGTTCTCATTCTGTTTTATTTCAGACCTTAATTAACACATGGCTCAAACTTACAAAACATTGAGTCAAACAAGTTCTGCAGCTTTACAAAAGGAATATGAGTTTGTAGAAAGGTGCTATATAAAATAAACGTATTATTATTAATATCCAACAACTTCTATAAAAATGAATAAATAAAATATTTAAAAAAATGTGTGCTTCTTCCTGCCTGCTTCCGCTGCTGCTTTAACCATCCTTGGCGGTTGGCAAAGTGAAAGTGGTTTTCCAGCGTCAACACACAGTTGCACAGAGTGCAAAATATTTTGCCCCCGCTGTCATGTAACACACCGGGAAACGTACTCGGTTACTAACGTAACCTCGGTTCCCTGAGATACGGAACGAGTACTGCGTATGGGGAAAGTCTCCCTTTTTCCCCGTCACTGAAGCCTTTTTCAATAACGCAGTGTAACTGCACCGTCATTGGTTCACTCATAGACAAGTTGTTGGCGAGAAACTTTCCTGCCGAAATGGGCGGGGTTAAGGGCTATATAAGCAGGCGTTTCGCCATAGGATTTCAGTGCCAATCGACTGAAGTGACGACTCTGAAGCCGCAGCCTCGTGGCACGGCAAGTAACGCAGTACTCGTTCCGTATCTCAGGGAACCGAGGTTACGTTAGTAACCGAGTACGTTCCCTTTCGATACTTCACTCGTACTGCGTATGGGGAACGAATTCAACCGCGCCAGGTCGCTTGCAAGGTCGGGACATCAAGATGATAGAACCTGACAAAAGTGGACGGCGAAGACCAGCCGGCCGCCTCACAGATGTCTTTAATGGAAACTCCATTGGACCAAGCCCATGAGGAAGCCATTTCCCTAGTGGAATGGGCTCTAACTCCTATGGGGAATTCAGCGCCCAGAGAGGAGTAACACAGGTTAATGGCGTCGACTATCCAACGTGAGAGACGCTGTTTTGAGACCGGAGACCCTCTGGTGCGGCCACCAAAACAAACAAAGAGCTGATCCGACTGCCTGAAAGGCTGTGATCGCTCCACGTAGGTCCTCAATGCCCTGACAGGGCAGAGTAACTCTAGCTCTCGTTCATCTGTAGAGGGAGGAAGAGCAGAAAGCGAGATGACCTTAGAGTCATTAGGCCCAAATTCGAGGCATGCAGGGCTCACAGAGAGGGCCTGCAAATCGCCAACACGCTTGACCGATGCTAATGCAAGCAGCAGAGCGGTTTTCAGTGTCAGGGGCCTGAGGTCAGCTGAACGCAGCGGCTCAAAGGGATTACCTTTTAGGGCCCTGAGGACCAGGGAAAGGTCCCAAGTGGGAACAGTGAGGGGACGAGGTGGATTTAATCGCCTAGAACCCCTTAAAAAATGGACCACAAGGCCGTTTCGACCCACTGATTGGCCAGCAATAGGAGCGTGAAACGCTGCGATGGCTGCTACGTATACTTTAAGCGTTGAAGGGGAGCGCCTCATATCTAAACGCTCTTGGAGGAAAGACAGTATGAAAGATACGTCACTCTCCACAGGGTCTATGTTGCGCGGGGAACACCAATCAACAAAGACCGACCATTTCTGGGCGTAGAGGCGTCTCGTGGGACGGGGCTCTCGCCTGAGATATGGTATTTAGAACGTCCCGGGGGAGGTTAGCCGGCTCCCATCGAGGGACCAGAGGTGTAGAGCCCAGAGCTCTGGCTGTGGGTGCCAGATCGTCCTGTTTGCCTGAGAAAGGAGATTCCGTCTCAGGGGAATCGGCCAAGGGGCTCTTGTAGGGAGCTTGAACAGCTCCGAGGACCAAACTTGGCTCCTCCAGAGCGGGGCCTCCCGAAGAACTCCCAAATCATGAGAACCGTCTGGGGGTGGAGCATCCACTCGTCTGAGGGGATGTTGCTCCGTGACAACATGTCCGCACCCAGATTGGTCTTGCCAGGAATATGAGTCGCTCTGAGCAACTGAAGTCTCGGCAGAGCCCATTCCAGAAGGCGTTTTGCCAGAGCGCATAAGCAGCTGGACGAAAGACCGCCCTGGTGGTTTATGTACGACACCACTGTCAGGCTGTCCGATTGGACTAAGACATGGCGTCCTGTCAAGTGAGCCTGAAAGGATCGAAGGGCTTTCATCACTGCTAGCATCTCGAGGCAGGTGATGTGTAGACGGCTTTCCTCGTGACTCCACGAGCCGAAGGCCGGTCTGCCCTCGCACACAGCGCCCCAACCCCTGTTGGAGGCGTCCGTTGAGAGCACCGTCCGTCGTGAGACCGCCTGCAGGGGTACTCCAAGAATGACCAAGCAGGGTTCAACCAAGGTTTCAGGGCTAGAAGACAGGCCCGACTGACCTTGAGACATAGGCGGCCGTGCCGCCAGGCGTTTGGAGGAACCCGGAACTTCAGCCAGTACTGTAGAGGCCGCATCCGAAGAAGGTCAAGCTGCAGCACCGGGGAGGCGGAAGCCATCAGCCCTAACAACCTCTGGAAAAGCTTCAGAGGGAGATAGGCTTTGTTCTTGACTGAGGCCGCGAGCTGCTGAATCGCCAGAGCGCGTTCCGGCGAGACTACTGCCGTCATACTGACTGAGTCGAACACTGCCCCCAGAAACGAAATTCGCTGGCTGGGGCATAGCGAGCTCTTGGCTAAGTTGACCCTGAGACCCAGACATTGTAGATGGCTGAGGAGCACGGATCTGTGGTGTTCCAGCTCAGCTCGCGAACGGGCTAGAATGAGCCAGTCGTCGAGATAATTTAGAACCCGGATTCCCATTTGTCTCAGAGGGGAAAGCGCCGCGTTCATGCACTTGGTGAAAGTGCGAGGAGCCAGAGACAGCCCGAAGGGCAGGACCGTATATTGGTACGCCACCCCCTCGAATGCGAATCTCAAGAATCGTCTGTGATGGGGGGCTATCTGGATGTGAAAATACGCATCCTTCAGGTCCAGCGAGCAGAACCAGTCCTCGGGGCAAATGTGTGCGAGGATCTGCTTCAGCGCCAACATTTTGAACTTCCGTTTCATGAGGGAGCGATTCAAAAGTCTGAGATCTAGGATGGGTCTGAGACCGCCATCCTTCTTGGGGACCAGAAAGTAGCGGCTGTAAAAGCCTGACTCGCTCTCCGCAGGGGAAACTATTTCCACAGCTCCCTTTCTTAGCAACGTCATAACTTCGGCTCAGAGGATGTGAGCGTCATCCGGGTTCACCGAGGTTTGCAGCACCCCGCCGAAGCGAGGGGGCCGTCGTGCAAATTGGAGTGAGTAGCCCTGAGTTATGATCCCCAGGATCCAGTCTGACACATTGGGGATGGCTTGCCAAGCCTCGGCCCGAGTGACGAGGGGTTGTATAACATCGGATGACAGGCCGCCGGTGAGGGGGCCGTACACTGAGAGAGGTGGAAGAGGAAATTTGCTCTCTTTTTGATGAAGTAAAATAGTGTGGGCCCAGTTACAACATGAAGTGGGCCCAGCAACAGGTGTGGGCCCAGTTACAACATGAAGCATGTCTCCCACGCCCGGAATTAGACGAGGCGGAGGGGAGACTGCACGCAGGAGCTTTTGGGGTGGTCCGGTCGCAACGAAGACAATCCCCCATCCTCTTCCTTTCTGATAAATCAGGACGTCTTCGGAGTCACCGGGTCCAGCACAATCTTGGGCCGGGGTCCCTGGCGTCTTGGGAAGGAGGGGCACTTTGCAGGGCGCAAGCGCTGGCGGTGCTCCGTTGGTGGAGCTGCCTGGGAGGCGGGTGGAGCTGGCTTGTTCTGCTGAGCCGGCGCAGTCCTGGGGCGGCTGGAAGCAGAAGCAGAGCTGGAGCGCATGGGCAGGAAATGTCTCATAGCCTGAGACGATTTCTGTGCCGCGGTGAAGCGCTCGGTAAAGCCATCCACTGCTGGCCCAAAGAGACCGGAGGGTGAGACCGGAGCGTCCAGAAAGGCCGTCTTGTCCAGGTCCTTGATCTCCGTTAAGTTGAGCCAAAGGTGGCGCTCCAAAACAACCAGGCTGGCCATTGAGCGGCCAATGGCTTGGGCCGTAGCCTTCGTGGCTCGCAGGGCTAGGTCGGTGGCGCTGCGGAGGTCCTTGAAGGCCGGTGCGTCTATACCAGACTCATCCAGCGAGCGGAGGAGTTTGGCCTGGAAGACCTGGAATATGGCCATTGTATAGAGCGCAGAGGCAGCCTGGCCCGCCGAGGTGTAAGCCCGTCCAGCCAGGGTAGAAGTAGTCCGGCAGGGCTTGGAGGGAAGGGCCCTCTTCGTCTTCCATCCCACAGCCGCGGGAGGACAGAGGTGAGCTGCCACCGCTTCATCCAGGGGCGGCAAGTGCTCGTATCCCTTCTCTTCTGCGCCATCAACGGCAGTCAGGGCAGAGCGATGAGTCGTGTGGAGGCGGGCGGAGTAGGCCCGACTGACCTTGAGACATAGGCGGCCGTGCCGCCAGGCGTTTGGAGGAACCCGGAACTTCAGCCAGTACTGTAGAGGCCGCATCCGAAGAAGGTCAAGCTGCAGCACCGGGGAGGCAGAAGCCATCAGCCCTAAAAACCTCTGGAAAAGCTTCAGAGGGAGATAGGCTTTGTTCTTGACTGAGGCCGCGAGCTGCTGAATCGCCAGAGCGCGTTCCGGCGAGACTACTGCCGTCATACTGACTGAGTCGAACACTGCCCCCAGAAACGAAATTCGCTGGCTGGGGCATAGCGAGCTCTTGGCTAAGTTGACCCTGAGACCCAGACATTGTAGATGGCTGAGGAGCACGGATCTGTGGTGTTCCAGCTCAGCTCGCGAACGGGCTAGAATGAGCCAGTCGTCGAGATAATTTAGAACCCGGATTCCCATTTGTCTCAGAGGGGAAAGCGCCGCGTTCATGCACTTGGTGAAAGTGCGAGGAGCCAGAGACAGCCCGAAGGGCAGGACCGTATATTGGTACGCCACCCCCTCGAATGCGAATCTCAAGAATCGTCTGTGATGGGGGGCTATCTGGATGTGAAAATACGCATCCTTCAGGTCCAGCGAGCAGAACCAGTCCTCGGGGCAAATGTGTGCGAGGATCTGCTTCAGCGCCAACATTTTGAACTTCCGTTTCATGAGGGAGCGATTCAAAAGTCTGAGATCTAGGATGGGTCTGAGACCGCCATCCTTCTTGGGGACCAGAAAGTAGCGGCTGTAAAAGCCTGACTCGCTCTCCGCAGGGGAAACTATTTCCACAGCTCCCTTTCTTAGCAACGTCATAACTTCGGCTCAGAGGATGTGAGCGTCGTCCGGGTTCACCGAGGTTTGCAGCACCCCGCCGAAGCGAGGGGGCCGTCGTGCAAATTGGAGTGAGTAGCCCTGAGTTACGATCCCCAGGATCCAGTCCGACACATTGGGGATGGCTTGCCAAGCCTCGGCCCGAGTGACGAGGGGTTGTATAACATCGGATGACAGGCCGCCGGTGAGGGGGCCGTACACTGAGAGAGGTGGAAGAGGAAATTTGCTCTCTTTTTGATGAAGTAAAATAGTGTGGGCCCAGTTACAACATGAAGTGGGCCCAGCAACAGGTGTGGGCCCAGTTACAACATGAAGCATGTCTCCCACGCCCGGAATTAGATGAGGCGGAGGGGAGACTGCACGCAGGAGCTTTTGGGGTGGTCCGGTCGCAACGAGACAATCCCCCATCCTCTTCCTTTCTGATAAATCAGGACGTCTTCGGAGTCACCGGGTCCAGCACAATCTTGGGCCGGGGTCCCTGGCGTCTTGGGAAGGAGGGGCACTTTGCAGGGCGTGAGCGCTGGCGGTGCTCCGTTGGTGGCGCTGCCTGGGAGGTGGGTGGAGCTGGCTTGTTCGCTGAGCCGGCACAGTCCTGGGGCGGCTGGAAGCAGAAGCAGAGCTGGAGCGCATGGGCAGGAAATGTCTCATAGCCTGAGACGATTTCTGCGCCGCGGCGAAGCGCTCGGTAAAGCCATCCACTGCTGGCCCAAAGAGACCGGAGGGTGAGACCGGAGCGTCCAGAAAGGCCGTCTTGTCCAGGTCCTTGATCTCCGTTAAGTTGAGCCAAAGGTGGCGCTCCAAAACAACCAGGCTGGCCATTGAGCGGCCAATGGCTTGGGCCGTAGCCTTCGTGGCTCGCAGGGCTAGGTCGGTGGCGCTGCGGAGGTCCTTGAAGGCCGGTGCGTCTATACCAGACTCATCCAGCGAGCGGAGGAGTTTGGCCTGGAAGACCTGGAATATGGCCATTGTATGGAGCGCAGAGGCAGCCTGGCCCGCCGAGGTGTAAGCCCGTAAAGCCAGGGTAGAAGTAGTCCGGCAGGGCTTGGAGGGAAGGGCCCTCTTCGTCTTCCATCCCACAGCCGCGGGAGGACAGAGGTGAGCTGCCACCGCTTCATCCAGGGGCGGCAAGTGCTCGTATCCCTTCTCTTCGGCGTGGTCAATGGCAGTGAGGGCTGAGCGATGAGTCGTGTGGAGGCGGGCGGAGTAGGGAGCGCACCACGACTTCGTCAGCTCCTCGTGGACCTCGGGGAAGAATGGAGCTGAGCGCTGGCGAGGCGCTTGGCGGCGTCCTGGCAGGAACCATTCGTCCAGGCGGCTGCGTGATGGCTCCTCTGGAGGGGCCCACTCGAGGTCCAGCTCTTCCATGGCTCTAGACAGGATGCGGAAAAGCTCGGCATCCATGCCTTGGCCGTGCTCTATGGGCTCCAAGGGAGGTGGGGGAGCGGGATCCTCCGGCTCGCCAGCCCATCCTTCTGCTTCGGAGGCCACAAGGGACATAGAGTCATTCGCTTCGTCGTCCGATCCTCCAAACGAGACGAGGTCACTTGCATCAGCAGAGGGACGCTGCTTGGGTCGGGAGAACAGGACGGGAGAGTGTTCCCTTGGAGGAGAGGGCGAGGCACGCGGGGGCTGGGCCGGCGTGAGCTCACTCAACTCCGGGCGCTGGATCGCTCTACCCCGCTGTCTCTTCCTAGCCGGCTCGCGGGAGGAAGGAGACGGGAGGGCGCGAGCGGCGGGATCGCCCTCCGTGAAGAAGGCGACCTGCGAGCGAAGGGAACCGAGACTCATGCTCTCGCAGTGCGGGCATGAGGCTCCAGCAAGCGCGCCGTCAGCGTGGGACTTGCCCAGACAAGCGACGCACTTGCTGTGTCCATCGTCGTCGTACAGAGGGGCTCTGCACGTGCCACATGAGTGGCGCGGCATTTGCACAAACGCCGCCGCCGTAATAACGGCGATTGGGGGGCTCTTTTAGAGCGGCGAGGGCCGCGGAAGCTCTTACGGAGCGGTGAAAACCGCTGTTGTGCTCTTTTAGAGCGGTAATGAGCCGCGGAGAAGCCCTCGGAAGGCGCGCCGGATGGCGGCAGGAGACACGCTGGGAAACGGCCGGAGCGGGAAGCGGGAGGCGGCGGCTCGAAGATGGCGCTGTAGGCTGCAGTCAGCGAGGGCGCCGGCGCTGTCTCAGACCGGCGAGTCCAGCTGAGTCCGCTGCAGGAGCCTCTTCTGACGGCGGCGAGAGCTTCTTCGAAGGCGGCGAGCTTCTTCGGCTTCAGGCGGAGATCAGCGAGGAGAAGTAAAGTCGTCGCTGAAGGAGAATGCACTGAAATCCTATGGCGAAACGCCAGCTTATATAGCCCTTAACCCCGCCCATTTCGGCGGGAAAGTTCACACGCTTTCTCGCCATAGGCCGCGCAGCTATGCCGCGCTGCCATTGGTTTCAACAACTTGTCTATGAGTGAACCAATGATGGTGCAGTTACACTGCGTTTTGAAAAAGGCTTCATTGACAGGGAAAAAGGGAGACTTTCCCCATACGCAGTACGAGTGAAGTATCGAAAGGGAACTGCTTCGCACGGTCTTTTGCGCTTATTTTTATTGGCAAATGAGAATGATTTGTGTGCTTCATCATGGTTTCATGGTTTGCAGATGATGTTCACGTCACGTAATTACGTCACTTCACAAGGTTCCCATGGCAATAGGGGGAAAATAATGGCGCTTTACTAGTGTGAAGTAAACGCAACATTTTTCAACTTTCTGCTAAGATATATGTGACTTTTTTGCAACGAAATTATGAAATCATGCTAGCCCTGCATATATTTTGCTTGCTGAAATCGGCAATTTATGCGGCGAAAGTGCGGCGTATTTGAAAAATTGCGACCCCCGCATAAATATGCGGACTTTGGCTGATTATGCATGAATCAGGCGATCGCATATCGCGTTTTTCCGGAGGGACTGTGTATGTTAGGTTTCTGTTATTTATTTGCAACTGCGCCACATGTTGCAGCATTAACACACACAGTACTGACTCCTGGTACTGTATATACCTTATTAGCTACGCATAACACAACAGGTACAAGTTGCTCTATACTTTACCGTATATAACCTAACAGATTCTCATACTATCATTACATCTTCCCCTTTTTTAAATATTATTCTGTATTAACATGTGAGCATTCCACAACAATACCAATAAACATAATAAACAAACAAACAGCTTTTTAGTGTTTCTTCTTTCAGCATCTTATCAAAACAATTGTTTAGAAATTAAATCTTCTTTAGAATCATGAATGACTATCTAGGGATTCCGGGTAGACTACTGGTCACCCACATAGATGCTGAGGATTATTCTGTCATTTAGCAATCTATGTACTAATTACAAAGTCTTTCAAGTATCCCTGTTGTTAAACAACTCTTCCTCTGGACGTGTTTTGTTGTTCTGGAACGCCTTGCTCTGCATTTTGTTCTTGATTTTGTTCAGCATGTGTCTGTTCTTCATCCACACCTCTCTTTTTGTTGAACTCATGTTGGAATGAAGATGGGTTGAAGAAACGAAGATGCTTTCTGTTTCTTCTCAATTTTCCATTCTCTGTGTGAATTATGTAAGATCTCTGAGATGTTTGTTTACTAACAACTGTAGCGGTCCTGTTCCAGCCTTTCTCATTGTCTGTTTTGACTGTAACAGGGTCTCCAGGTTTACGTTCAGGCAATGGCCAACAACCATGACGTCTGTCACAGTAAAGCTTGTAGTGAGATTTCGCCATTTTGTCTGTTACTCTCACCTTTGAGAAATCAGGCCACTCAGGCATCAGTTTCATTTCCAGGACAGGAACTGGTGTTCTACCAGAAAGACTCAGGAAGCAAAGAAAACATTTGAATATGATTTATTAGACAGTATGAATATAAATAATCAAAGATGAATGATTAAGTTCTTTGGCGTAGGCCCCGTCCATATGCACAATCCGGAGGGTAGCAGACGTTTGCTGGTCCTGCCTTTAGATGAAGGCAGGGGCGGAGCCTACCCCAAAAGAACTGAGAATGGAAAGGAAATATGCACCAGTTGGAGAATTCCATAGATGGCGTTCCTAAATATTACTGTAAAACAGTTCGTAAATACGGGAAGAAGGAGGCAGGAACCGGCGAACATTCAACATAACTTTAATTCAAAATAAACAAAAAGAAAGTAATGTGTGGCCGGCAGACGTCCGCGAGGGTCTGCCGGCCACACAAACATAATAAAACATAAATTAAAGTCCAGGCCTGCTCCTCTCTCGTCCTTCACTGTCGTCGCTCCTCCTTTTATGCTTCCGGAGCTCCTCCGTGAGAGACTCCCTCATGGCTCTCACCCACCCTGCTCGTCACAATTACCAAAGAGAAAGAGATGATGAATACACAGACATTGATAATGTTGAATCATTAAAGAGGAGAATCATTATGCCATAGCTCTAATGATGTGAAGAATGCTGCGTAGGCCGTAACCTTGCCAAGTTAGGCCGAGCATGAAAGGCCGCATAGGCCGTAACCTTGCCACTTTAGGCCGACCATGAAAGGCCACGTAGGCTTTAGATTGTAACGCAAGACATAGAATGCAGCGGAAGAAGCCCGATAAGCCAGCGTGTAAACGTGCCACATAGGTCATGTATGATAGCCACGATAGGCCATAGTGAAGAGAAGACAGAGTGGATAATGAGATGCCCTGAAAGACCGAAAAAGCAATATAGATGCAGATAGTAAGAACAGAACTGCCACCATTAATAATAGTGTCTCAACTTACCACAGAAGATTTAAGTATAGATTTTATGATATGCTGTAACCTTACCTGATTCTTTTTAGAAACATAATCTTGTAATCCTACATTTATCATAATTGTACACCAGTAATGTGATCGTGGTTTGATGCTGATGATCAGAATTAGGCATGTTAGTCTGAGACACTAGAAGACTGCGTATATGGACCATGGTCCATAGATTTAGTGGTGTATTGATCACGAGTGAGTATAGGGAAATCATAGCTAGTGATATTGAGTTATATGAAAACACCACCACCAGTAGTTTGCCTTAGGAACGTACCTTTGATTTTACTTGAGAGAGCTTGCTGAGCATTTCTGATGGTTTGAGCATCACATCTTATGTAGAATCCATATACTGAAGAAGACCATCTGCCCAGGAGTTTGATAGAGGATGGAGGAATCCCTCGTTTGGCTGCCAAAGTAGCCGTGCCGATCCTATATGAATGTCCGTATACAGATGAGGTGGTAGTTTGCAATTCTGTAGAACGGTCGCTAGATGGGTTCTAAACCAATCTCTTGATTTAGGAGACCCGTTGGGAAGTATAAAAAGTGCAGAATTGTACAAAGTGCAGGGACAAGCTTTGAGATTGCGAACCACGGATTTGAAGGGGCAGTAATTATTGTTAATCCTTGATATTGTAATAGTTAGACCTGAGCTTAAGAAGTCGGTCTTCAAATGCTTCAGTAAAATGGAATAGAAATTGGGTGAAAAGCTTAAATCAGAGAATGTTAAGTCTCAAATAGGGTCAGATTTATTGGATTCTGTAGTGAATTCGCCTGGGCGCATAAATCCATAGAAAGCTGTAAGAAACACGCCTTCTAACAGAAGGTTGATATAAGCGGAAAATGAACCGTGTTGCAGGTAGTCGACTAACCTTTCTAATATAGACATAGTGATAGGGAGGCGTTGGTCGGGAATTCTATGCACGACTTTCGTAAAGCCTTAAGTAATAGCCGTATAGAAGGAAATGAGAAAAAACTGGGAAAACAGGATCGTGAAGTCTGGCATGAAATTGAATACCAGTGAGCAGTTTGCGTATAGTAGGGATCTTCAAGTTGTGTGAATGGAAGTGGTGGACTAAAAAAAGCGCAAACTGTAGGAACTAAAAATCGTAAATAGAGAAATCTTATAAGCACAACAAAACATGATAAACAAGGACCAAGCATGGGTGTAAGCTTTAAGGGTATAAGTGGCTAAGCCCTTTGTGATATAATATTTAGCTGAAGTAATCAGGTTATTAAACAAAGCGTTTAATCCAGAAGGATTTCTGAAAACATCGGGCAGAGATGTCTGAAAGCCTGAAAACGAAAGCGAGAGAGTGAGTCAGCAATTCCATTAAAATGTCCAGGAATATGGACAGCTTTAATGATAAAACTATGAATCACCGACTGCCAAATGATTCTCCTTACGACTGACATGATTTCCAGACGGGGAGATCTTCCTTTATTTATTATAGCGACAGCTGCTTCGTTATTGCAAAACATAGTAATGCATTTACGAGACCAAGCTGAACCCCAGAGAAGGCTAGCTACCGCAATGGGATATAGTTCGTAGAGCGCGGAAGAAACGGAGCCTGAATCGAGAGTTGAAAACTGCACTTGCCATCTTTCTGCAAACCAGAAACCTTGAAAATATCCCCCAAAACCTATAGATGGAGCGGCGTCAGTAAATAGATCCATAGCTATTGACGATTCTGAAACGTCGTTACAGAAGAATGAAATGCCGTTCCAGCTGTTAAGCAGTTTGTTCCAGAACCTGAAATCAGACACACACCCTTCGTCTAAGACGACAGTATCACTTAAGTTGACCATGGAGTGAGCTAGAGTAAGCAGACGGGAAATAAATGCTCTCCCTTGCAGAATAATGCTCATCACAAAGTTAAAGTGCCCGAGAGAGAGCATGTCACTTTTAGAGACGGAACATGAAGAGATAAAAGATTCTGTGAATTCTCAAATTCTGATAAGTTTCTCGTCAGGCAGAGAAGCTTGCATCTAGACTGAATCCAGTAAAATGCCGAGAAACTCCAGAGAGGTTGATGGACCTAGAGTTTTCTCTTTTGAAAGAGGAACATCCCATAGGAAAGAAAAATCAAAAGTGAGATCTCTTTAACATCTCAAATGTTTCTCCTAGATATAAATAGGTTACTTCAACATCAAATGAGACTTTTGCTTGAGTCTTCCTGATTCTCACACTTGTCTCCTGAGACAAAAAGACTAACCATCTCACAATGGTCCGCCACTAAAGTTTCATAGAGATCTCATCACATCTTCACAACTGTGCTCAATCTTTCTCATTTCTTAGAGACCTTTCTACTCTCACATTGTCTCTTCTAAGTTTCATAACGATCTCATCATCTTCACATACCTGTGCTCAGATTTTTCTCATTTCTTAGAGAACAATTCGACTCTCACATTTGTCTCCTCCTCGAAAGTTCATAATAGATCTCATCATCTTCATATACTGTGCTCAGATTTATCATTTCATTTCTACTCTCACATTTGTCCAGTTTCATACGACATTTTCTACTCTCACATTCTTAGAGACATTTCTCTTCTAAAGGTTTCATAAGAGATCTCATCATCTCCATACTGTGCTCAGATCTTTATCATTTCTTACAGCATTTCTACTCTCAACATTTGTCTCCTCTAAAGGTTCCTAAGAATTCATCCTATTCTATACGTGCTCAGATCTTTACATTTCTTAGAGACATTTCTAACCTCACATTGTCCCTCCTCTAAAGTTTCATAGAGATCTCTCATCTTCTTCAGATACTGTGCTCAATCT
>JAOTNS010001387.1:0-115000 GCA_028476615.1 Culter alburnus
GACAACTGGGAAAAAAATGTATTAGAAAAAATCTAAAGTTAATCATCAAGTTCTCTCTACATTTATTTTAATAGTTACTAGAACATGTGTAAGTGAACTAACTACGCTTTTGTCAGTACAACATACTATTCCTTTTCCACTTAGTTTTTTTAATGAATCGGTTTGCATGTCTAACTAATTGGATTTTACAGTATGGGTTGTAGTTTTACTTACATAAACTTTGACTTCTGTATGAAAAAGATATTGTTGTTTTATTTTTTTTATTTTTTTTACACTGGGATTAGATCGTCAATAGGTGCAAATGTGAAAAGTTTCACATTATTTTATGGCTGATAGTAAAACGGCCCCTAAAGCTTGTAAAAAGTAATGTCTGTTGTTAGCTTTGCATGTTAACTTTTGTTGTTATTCTTTTAAATGTTATTCTTGTTATCAGAGAGCAATAAAAAATGTGTTTAAGTTCATTCTTACAGTTTAAAAACAGTATGAATACAACAATGCCATTATTATACAAAACAATTTAATTGTATTTTCTCAGTAATAATTCTCTTCAGTTTCAAACAGCAGCTGTCACAATCCTTAAAGCATCATAATTTTAAAAATAGACCTACATACTCTTCTATTTGGCAAGAATCCAAATGTTTCTATATTTGCATGTAACATTTTGATTTCTAAGTTATTATTAATTATGTAAAATTAAGGCCTTGTACTTCACTCGTGTTTCAATCCACATAAAACATTATCCTTCCCATGTGCAAAAATGTATTTGGATGGGCGCTGGGCATGCTGATTTACAGCGGACATTAAATTTGATCAGTGTAACTTTATGTTTGGTTTCTGTATTTATTTTGATGATGAATGGCTGAAATGTCAAGGTAGAAATGCTAGAACTGATGTTGTGTGTGTGTGTGTGAGGCACCTGTGTGATCACAAAACAAAGATATAAAGAAAACAAATACAATAAGTTAGTGTCACAAAAAGAGCATCACAGTTTTTTTTTTGTTAATTAAATAATCTGTTAATTATGTAAATGAAATATGTTGTGTAGTTCTATTTATTTATTTTATTTAACTTTAGTTAAAGTAAATTTAGTTCATTTTATTCTTTTTTATTGGTTCACAGAAACACCCCAGCTAACAGAATTTTTATAAGAACGTTCTCTAAATATTCAGTGTGTCAGAGTTTTCTTGGCGTTAGAGGAACATTTTTATAAGGTAAAATTGTATTCTGCTGCCAGACCTGTAGTTGGTGATGTTGCTTAGTAAAAAAAAGACTATGTGTCTATGAACATAATGCATTATTTTACAGCACACTCCTGCAAAATGTGTATGCATAAACTACATTTAAAAAGCTTGCACTTTGAAACCTGTTTTCAAAAGTTTCTGTTTTTTTAGAAATCCAAAATGCCATTGTTGTGTAAATGAATGGCCAAAACACATAAAAAGTTTACAGTTTTAGTTGAAGATGGTGTAGTGTAAACAGCCCCTAATCGTTCCCAACACAGAGCGGTGTTCATTTTACAGCGGGATTTTGCTGTGGCTGTCCCCTCAAATAACCCACTGCACTACTGTATATATAAGACTATGGGAGCGATTTTGGGCACAGATTAGGACTGCTTTGTAAAAGCAAATATTTTTGTTCACAATATAAGAGCTCTAAATCTACAGTATTAAGAACACATTAACTTCAGCACACTACATCTTCACATCTGCATTTACAGTACTGTGTGAAAGAGAAGCTTCAAGAAAACCACCTGTTTACTGGAGAGACTGTTGAGGTAAAAAAAATAAACTGTAAACTGGGATAATTAATAAAAGCCAGTGGTCTGCCCTCACATTTCAACAGGGTGTTTCTTATTCAAACTTATGGGCTCATGGATGATGAGGAGCATGTTCGTCATCGACCTGATGCCAGAGAAAATGTGATTTCTGAGAATGGGAAGTTTCATACATGAAAAGTAAGTCGATGTCTTCTCAGACCGTGGACAATTACTCACTGCAGAACAGCTGATACTCAAACGCCACAACCACATCCTGCCACTATAAAACTACATGCTGCATACTAATATGACCACATATGCCCACTACACACGCCACACATGCCCATACACAATAAATACTGCACACACATATGCCTACTACCAACCAAACACTGCCCACTCACATACATGCGGCATTTATACATACGCACACCACATACGACATACACACTACATGCTGCATTACTACATTACTGAACACATGTCTGCCCACTACACCATACATGCGCACACTACATACTGCACAACTGCAACACACCAACTGCCCACTACACACTACATGCATACTACATAGCACACACAAACTGCCCACACCACACATGCGGCACACATACACTACACACCACACTGCCCACTACACACTACATGCTGCATACTACATACTGCACACCACATACTGCCCACTACACACTACATGCTGCATACTACATACTGCACACCACATACTGCCCACTACACACTACATGCGCATACTACATACTGCACACCACATATGCCCACTACACACTACATGCTGCATACTACATACTGCACACCACATACTGCCCACTACACACCACACACTGCCCACTACACACTACATGCTGCATACTACATACTGCACACCACATACTGCCCACTACACACCACACACTGCCCACTACACACTACATACTGCACACCACATACTACACACTACATACTGCACACTACACACCACCACCCTACACACACATGCCCACTACACACCACTGCCCACTCCACTGCATACTACATACTGCACACCACATACTGCCCACTACACACCACCACTGCTTACACCTACATACTGCACCACAACTACACACACATACAACTACCACCGCACACACACACCACCTACTGCACACTACACACCGCACACTACCACACCCACATACTGCACACTACACACCACATACTGCACACACACTACAACTGCCACTACACACTACATGCTGATACTACATACTGGCACACTACACACCACATACTGCACACACACCGCACACTTCACACCACATACTGCACACTACACACCACACACTGCCCACTACACACTGCATACTACATACTGCACACCACATATGCCCACTACACACACACCCTGCACACTGCCCATACACACTGCTACACAAACACATAGCATGCTGCACACTACACAGCACATACTGCCCACTACACACTGCATACTACGCACCACATACTGCCCACTACACACCACACACTGCACACTGCCCACTACACACTGCATACTACACAATACACAAGCATACACACTACACAGCACATACTACTGCCCACTACACACTACACATAATACCACACATACTGCCACTACACCTACAACTACTGCCCACCACATACTGCCCACTACACCACACACTGCCACTACCACTATGCTACACACTACATACTGCACACCACACAACACACTGCACACCACACCACATACTGCACACTACACACACAGCACACTACACACCACATACTGCACACTACACCCATACACAATACTACATACTGCACCCACTACAAACACTGCCCACTACACACCACACACTGCACACTGCCCAATACACACTGCATACTACACAATACACATAGCATGCTGCACACTACACACCACATACTGCCCACTACACACTACAGACTGCCCACTACACACACATACTGCCCACACACACTACAGACTGCCACTACACGCCCACTACACACTGCACTGCATACTACACAATACACACAGCATACTGCACACTACACACTAACCGCCCATGCACACTACACTGCCCTCTACACTGCATACTACACAATACACACTACACACACTACACTACACACTGCCTACACTACAACTGCAATACACAATACACACTGCACACTGCACACTACACACTGCAGACATACTACATCATAATTATGAAATAAAATGTTGAAATTAAGACATACTAAATCAGAATTATGACATACTAAGATAAAAATGTGAACTTTTTTCATATTTTGACATTTTGTCATAATTATGACTTTTTAAGTTATAATTTCGACTTATGTCATAAATATGAACTTTTAAATCAGAATTTCGACTTAGTATGTCATAATGTTGACAGATGCCATAATTTCATAATTTCATAATTTCATAATTTCGACTTAGTACGACTATTGACTTTTCATGTCGTGAATATGATTTATAATCATATTTATGACATCAACTTTGGTCAATCTTATGACATACTACATCATAATTATGAGATAAAATCTTGAAATTATGACAAAAAGTCAAAATTATGACGTACAAAATCAGAATTATGACATGCTAAGATAAAAAAGTTGAACTTTTTGTCATAATTTTTACATTTTATATTATATTTATGACTTTTTAAGCTATAATGTCGACATGTCATAAATATAACATTTTAAATCAGAATTTTGAATTAGTATGTCAAAATTTAGATTTAGTATGACAATTTTGACTTTTTATGTCATAAATATGATTTACAATAATATTTATGACATCAACGTGGGTAAATCTTTGGTAAATCATATCTATATCTACATACTAAGATAAAATGTTGAAATTATGATATAAAAAGTCAAAATTATGACATACTAAATCAGAATAATGATATACTCAGATAAAAAGTTGATTTTTTTGTCATAATTATGTCATTTTAATTATTGTGTAAATGCGCTTCCATGGTCTTTTCTATTGCGTGTCGTCATATATCTGTGTTCTGTAGGACTGGTCTTCACTCTGGATTCGTCGCGCTCTGATTTGCCGCTTCGCCTCTCAAGCTCCGCCCTCACTGTAAGCGTCACAGGTCAGGTGTGCTGCGAGCGCACCAATCAGGATGAGGGACTGCCTCAGGTGTGCGGGAGTGTGAGCGTCTCCAGAGGACAGTATTACTGGGAGATCGACGTCTGCAACAGCGCCCTCTATAGGATCGGTGAGAGAGGAGCAGCTGCTGATGCATCTGCAAAGATATTTTGGCCTTCCTCTTCTGCAGTTAATTAGCAGTATTATGATTGTGCTGTTATGATTTATATGTAACTCGGATCTCAGTGTGATTTGTTCAGAAATAATTCTATCCTCAGGTGTGATTTCATCATGTGACGGTCGTGGCTGGTGGCTGGAGAGGCGTGGCTCTGCGTTTCACGCGGTGTTTGACGGACGGCGTGAGCTCCTCCCCTCTGTTCCTCCTCAGCTGAAGACAGTGGGCGTGTTTCTCAATGTGGGCGGAGCTTCAGTCACCTTCCACAATCCTGTAACTCAGGAGTTTCTTGCCGCCGTCCCCTCCCACTTCACCGTTCCCCTCCGTCCTGCTCTCCAATTGGGCCAGGGAAGACTCAAGCTCCGCCCCGGCCTGCCGCCGCCCAATCACGTCTTTCTCAGCCCCAGCTCTGCCTATCGGGGTCCAGGAGGGGCGGGATCTGGGCGCTGGAGGCGGGACGTGTCATTTGGGTCCGTGAGGGCCGTGGTTCAGAAGTTTGAGGAGATGTCGGCCGTGTCGGACTCAGATTCGGGTCTGGTGTCCAGCGTCAGCTCAGTGTCCGAACACATTACCCTCTGAAACACATTACTGGAGTTTCCTACTGTTGTGTATTTATATTCAGAGATTGTGTTTCCATATCATTTGGAATGAGGATTGAGAGGACTGAAACATCACGTCTGGACTGAAATACTGCACGACCGCACAGATGCCACACAACTCACACATATATACTGTGTGCAAAATTAATACAGTTATGGGACATGTTAATCACGACATTAAACTGCCTGTAAAAACTTTTTAAAAGTTAAAGAAATATTCCTGAAATATAAGGAATGTTCCTGAGATGTGTAAATAATAAAATCTATTTATTATTACCTGGCTTTATTGTGGTTGGTCAATGGTGGCATTCAGCGCTCAAATATCTGTGAATCATGACACTAAATTCTTGATAAATCTGATGAAGTTTCAGAAAAGATCTCAATAATGTCTCAAACGTGCTCAAAAACTGCAATAAGAAGTTATTGATCTCAATATGAACTCAAACATCACCTGAGCTGTGATATTTTACTATCATCGATGTACTATTGTAGGTTCTGTTCATATTTTGAATTAGATTTTATTTTTATATTTTATTAGTTTTGATGTGCTTTTTTGCTATTTTTATTAGTTTTTTAAAATATATATATTAGACTTTTATTCATTTTATTTTATTTAGTTTTGGTTAGTTTAGTTCTTCAACTAAACTAAGTGTTTTAGTTATTTTGTAGTGTTATTGTGTTATTGGGTCATTTTATTAATTTTTATTTGTTTATATATATATATATATATATAAAATGAGTTATATAGTTTTACAGTTTTAGAATTTGTGTTGTGATTTTTTGACATTTTTATGTTATGTTTTATGTTTAAACATATATATATATAATATATTTAATAAAATGTAAAAAAGCACAACAAAATTGTTATTACTTTATGAGTTTTATTTTGATTAGTAATTTTGTTGTTTTTTGTCATTTATATATATATGCTTTAGTTTTATTTAGTTTCACTTAATTTATAGTTCTTTAACTTAAACTAAATGTTATATATATATATATATATAATATATATTATATATATATATATATATATATATATATATATATATATTACACTGTAAACATAAATCCGTAAAATAAGAAAAGGTAGTGGCAGCTCATTACCTGGACATTATGCAGTAATTTTACAGATATTTCCATTTACACTACAACAGAACTCAATGAAGTGCAAAATTCTGAATACAGATAAAAAAATTAAATTAATACAGTACATTGTGCCCTATTTTATGGGTTTTTTAGTGTATACAGTAGTTTTAGTCATTTTGTTGTTGTTTTTTGCCATTTTTATTAGTTTTTAAAGACAGTATATATATCATAATGTTTATTTTCCTTTGAGAATGTTGTTGGTCATGATAATAACCCTGATCTGAGCGGCTCATTTACAGCTCTAAACTCTTATTCATCACAGATATTGACTCATTTTGGGTCTGTTTTTATTTCTCACAAGGAATTCCAGGAAAAACGTCTGAGACAAAGTTGATCCTGAAATGAGATTTGTCTAAAAGATCCATTCCAGAATCTGTGGTGCATCAAAACAACACAAACACTTGAATGATCTGAGTCTGGAATCTTCTCTCTTTCTCACATGTTCTCTCAGTTCTGAATGTTTGAACGTACCCAATGCATCGGTCAGGGTGACTGGATCAGTGTTTGTCTGATGAGAGACAGACTGTTGAAGCGTCTCGTGTTAGTCCGGACGGTTTACAGTTTAGATAAACCACTGGAGAACAAGCGTGTCCGTCATTTACCTCGTAAACACGAGCGAAGTGAGAGTCAACATCAACACGTCAGAGAGAGGAAGACTCTCATAGCTGGAGCAGCTCTCAGTTATTCTCAAATGTTTCATGATCTTATGATAAATAAACAACATGAGAGAGACTCAAATGAGTCAATAACTGCCCTGAGAAAGACCTGATCTGTGTGTTTCTGCCGTTCTCCTGTTGGCTCTCGGTCGAGGTGAGAAAGCAAAACGCAAGGCCTTCAATTCGCACCCGGCTCTTAAAACAGTCTGTCTCCCCTCCAGGGCTAATATGCGTGCGTTTGCATATTAAATGAGTAATTCTCTGTTAGTGACCTGTTAACTTCATCTGTTCCTCATTATTATTCCATTATCACAGTGCATTCATGTTGCAACACCCTTGAAAGCGGCACATCAGTGAGTTCCTGCTGAAAACAAATGTTTCTGGAAAACCAAACCGGCTCGACTCTGAATCACTTGGTCTGACGAGTGTCGCTTCTGACTTCTGCTGCTTCAGAACCCATAAACCAATTCATGCGCAGCAGTCAGTGATGTCTGGAGCCGATAAACACTCGCCGACCGGATGTGTGTGTGTGTGTTTACCGTTTCACCACGGCTGTCAGACACTGTCAGATCCAGAGTGAGTCGCCATCATCATCATCATCATCGTCGGCTGCTGATGTCAAACTCACACATGTTCTGCAAAACACAGATCAAAAACATATTAAAAACACCAATTAAAGCAATGAAACTCCAGACTAATACCCAGCTAAGAAACATTCTTATTAAGTTATGAAAATGGTATATCCGAATGTTTTTTTAAATGCTTTAAACATGTTTTTTTTGGTTATGTGAATGTTAAAGGAACGTTTCATTATTCAAACATAATGAATTATGAATTTCACATTATAAAAAACATTGAAGATCTCTGAACAAACAAGCAGTAACATTTAAACACTTGTGAACACTTGTGAATGTTTTTGTTAATATTCTTGGAATATTACTAGTGAATGTTCAAAGAATGTTATATTGTAACGTTTTAGAAACATTGCAAATCACTGTTCACACAACGTTTTTACTACATCAAGTTATTATCTGGGGAGATAACTCAATGTAGTCATAAATCATATTTTTGATTTTACACCTGACAAAACATGCATATATTTATATAATAAAGTACAGTCCAAATGTGGCGTATTTTACAGAAATACCGTCGTATTGTTTAATTACCATATTCAAAATAGGTACTTTGCATATCAAGGTATTACCACTATATAAGATATATTTGATGTATAATGATCTTTCATATAAACCATGGAGTATATATAAATATATTGTTAAATACAGTCACATGGTAAATAAATAGCAATACCGCGATATGTTTTGTACGGTTATGATATTTTAGTGACTTGTGTGTGCGCGAGCGTACATGATTTGAAAGTTTTCGTCTAAGAAAGCACAGAAACTCTTCCATCAGAATACACACACACACACACACACACACACACACACACACACGTTATAAGACGCGGTTCCTGTCGGTTTCTGCTCTGAATGAGTTCATAATATCTTCTGTTATCACCTCATGATGAAATGCAAGAGCTCATGATCGATTGATGATGGATTCCCATTCTCAGCGGATGCGCGCGCAGGTGTGAAGCACCATCAGCATGAAAATAACACACCTTACACACCTTACACACACACTGAAGCGCCTCGTGTGTACCTGTGAACTCATTTCGGAAACGCTAATACACACACCGACCATTTGCTGTGTATATTGTGATGTTTAGTTCTGTCTCACATGTCTGTTAACGGAGCATAATGAGACTGTAACACACACACACACACACACACACACACACACACACACACACCCATGCGTGAGAAACTTCATTACGGAAGCATACAATGCATTACATACAAACTATATATATATATATATATATATATTATATATATATATATATAAACAGAGGATGCATTATATATCAATTAAAAACACATAAATTGTAAAAAAAAAAACAAAAAAAAAAAAAACAATGCATTATATGTTATATATAAGTTTTAAAAATAATAGAATGTATTATAAATAAAATATAGTTGAGTCATAAAATGCATTTATAAAATTATATCAAAAACCATAGAATGCCTTATAAATAAATTACATAAACAATCATAGAATGCATTATATACACTGTAAAAAAAAAGAATTATAATGGTTCTAAATTATAATAAAATATAAAACAATAATATATAATAATTAAAATGAAAACAAGTTATTTTTTGTTACTGAATTCAAAATTTATTATGGTTTAATATAAATAAAATGAAGAAATGTATAGAAAATACATGAAAATAAATATAATCCATTATATCTAATTATACTTTAAATTGTACTAGTGGGCTATAAGTAACTTTACATTTATTTAATGCTAGTATTTGAAAAGATTGATTTATTTCAGACTTGACTGAAAACAGAGGTTCTTTTACTGAAGACAAAAGCCTGCACGCTCTCGTGTAATCTCAGCAGTGAAAGGGAGCGCGCTGAATCTCTGCCTCTGCTGGAGTTTATTGCGCGCGTCTTTCTCATGCAGAAGCTCCAGCGCGCGGCTCTATAGTCGTGTTTAACATGTGCATGGCGGGAAGGCCGCGGGGATCCGAGCGGCTTCCGGAGCGCCTGATACTCGATTCCCACACTTTATTATTTTGTGATTTTATTATTCCATTATTCGCCATCATTTAGAGCCTTTCAGACCCCGCGGAGGGGAAATGACCCCATAACCACACACAGAGAGGGAAGTCTCTGATTTACAACACAAACGATCATCATCATTATTACTATCATTATTATGGCTGTCCTTTGAATCCGAAGGGAAAATGTTATTAATAGCCTTCATCGTTGTTTAAACTGTTTCAGAGAACATTCAAAAGTAACGAATGTTTGAAGAGTGACACAATGGAATGTTGAAGATTTAAATCAGCCGCTTGACCGTTAAGGAAACATTGTATCATTCTTCAAACATTCGAACGTTCTGAAACAAATAGATACATTTCCGAAAAGAGTTCCAAAAATGACGTAATTAATGTTTTTGTGGAAGAATGTTTGAGATTTATTTATATCTGATTGATGTCATCCTGCATTAACCTGTTAATCAAAAAGGAAACAATTCCAGGCGATATGAAGAGGAAATCAAGTGTCGAATAACAAAAGCATTGATCTTCAGAGGTTAATGACGCTCTCCAGATGAAAGCCATCATATTGTGTTTGTTTTTTTAACTTAAAAAACCAGAGATGAAACTGAGTTTAGTCTCATCATACTCATTTAGAGGAACTCCAGCTTTCTGGCTTCTCTGAAGACTTAGTGAGGGAAATATAATTGCTTTGGTTCCTCAGTGAACATTCATTGTTCTTCTGAAAGAAAGGCCTGCTTCATTGAGAAATAAAGGACTCCCACTCAGCCTTTGATTCAAGCAGGGGGCTGATGATGCTGAAGCGCATTCAAATGAGAATCATGAGCTGTGAGGTCCAAACCACAAACTACAGCATTCAGATCCCAGGAGCAAACACTGTTCCAATAAAGCTTCTGGAAGTCTCTGTGTCGTTCTTCGAGGCTATAGAGTGTATAAATCTCCATTATAGGTCACTCAGAATAATGTTCTGCTCTGTGGGGAACTCAGACCTTTTTTGAGTGTTTATCAGATTTCCTGCAAAAAACTAAAGCATTTTATCACCAAACGTTGTATTATTGTTATTAGAAGCAAATCAAATCAAATTAAATAGATGTAAATTCATGAACCAAAAGCATTGGTCTTTTTACACTCTAACAAATACTGGGTTAAAAACAACACAAGTTGGGTTGAAAATGGACAAACCTAGTGATTGGGTTATTTTAACCCAATGAACAGGTCGTTTTAACCCAGTGAAAAAGTTGTTTTAACCCAGCGAAAAAGTTTTTAACCCAGCAAACGGGTTGTTTTAACCCAACGAATGGGTTGTTTTAACCCAACGAATGGGTTGTTTTAACCCAGTGAAAAAGTTGTTTTAACCCAGCGAAAAAGTTTTTAACCCAGTGAAGGAATTGTTTTAACCCAACGAACGGGTTGTTTTAACCCAGTGAAAAAGTTGTTTTAACCCAGTGAAAAAGTTGTTTTAACCCAGTGAAAAAGTTGTTTTAACCCAACAAATGGGTTGTTTTAACCCAGTGAAAAAGTTGTTTTAACCCAACGAATGGGTTGTTTTAACCCAGTGAAAAAGTTGTTGTAACCCAGCGAACGGGTTGTTTTAACCCAGCGAAAAAGTTTTTAACCCAGTGAAGGAATTGTTTTAACCCAACGAACGGGTTGTTTTAACCCAGTGAAAAAGTTGTTTTAACCCAGCGAACGGGTTGTTTTAACCCAGTGAAAAAGTTGTTTTAACCCAACGAACGGGTTGTTTTAACCCAGCGAAAAAGTTTTTAACCCAGCAAAGGAATTGTTTTAACCCAACGAATGGGTTGTTTTAAGCCAGTGAGAAACTAGTTTTAACCCAGCGAAAAAGTTTTTAACCCAGCGAAGGAATTGTTTTAACCCAACGAATGGGTTGTTTTAACCCAGTGAGAAAGTAGTTTTAACCCAGCGAGCGGGTTGTTTTAACCCAGCAGTTGGGTTAAATGTTTGCAACCTGCTGGGTAGTTTTTATTGAACTCAAGTAGTGTTTAAAAATTACTGTATTTCTTGCTTAAAATGAACCCAAAATAGGTTGGAAATGAAAAATCAGACACATAACTACTAGAGGCAACAATAATAATCAAAAGGTGAACATTTATTAATAAGCAATTTAATAAATGTTTGTTGTTTAAATATTCATTAAACTTATTAATAAATGTTCATCCAACATATTTTGGGTTCATTTTAAGCAAGAAACACAGTAATTTTTAAACAATAGTTGAGTTAAAACAGGTTAGGCAAACATTTAACCCAACCACTTGGTTTGTCCATTTTTAACCCAACTTGGGTTGTTTTTAACCCAGCATTTTTTTAGAGTGTAAGTTAATGGTGCTCTTAGCATAAAAGTTTTTTTTTTTTTAATATCATTATTGTTCATGATGTTTTGACTCTGGACTTTTTCATTTTTTCTTAAATTATTATTATTATTATTTATGATGAGAGCGAAGCTGAGTAATTGATTGGACAGATGTCTGACAGAGGATAAAGGAGCGTTTAAATGTGTAAAGTTGATATTCGCAGGTGAAGTTTTGGGTCATTTGGGTCATTTGAGGTTCCGCCCCCCGCCCCCCCTCCCTCACGAGCACCGGATAAAACCGGGAGTCTCTCGCGCTGACGGCGCACTCGCAGCTCGCGCTCTGACGCGTCACGACAGAAAACACAGAGAGGAACACCCGAGATCAGTCTGAGCAGGACGCGTATTAACCCAACCTTATTATTGCATCAGTTTCCTTTTCTATACAACAGCAGTGAATTGTGTTTTGGTGAAGAGGAGGAAGACTCTGGACAATCCCTCGGGATGGAGGCGCTGCGCGTGCTGTGGATTCTGGGCTGCGCGTGGATCTCTTCGGCTCAGGGCTCGAGACTCAAGACACCCGCCTTACCCATCCAGCCAGAGCGGGAACCGATGATCTCGAAGGGCTTATCCGGTAAGAGACAGAAACAACATCACTCAGCAGTGCTTTACTCTCAGAACAACATCACACACTCTTAAATGAAGACATAGAAGAAGTTCCCTAAATAACATAAAGAACCTTCGGATGTTCTTCATGGATCCATCAATACCAATAAATAACCTTTATTTTTAAGAGTGTAGATAGAAAGAGTTCTTGACTTGCTGATAAGTAAGTTTTTGGTGTTTCAGTCTCTTCAGATCTTGAAAGCATCAGTACATAATGATTTTTAAAGGACTACAGCATATAAACAAGCATTTAAAACATTTAAGAACCTTTAATTCTGGTGCTAATGACTGTATATGATGAAAAATAATCTTTTGATTTTTGATATATAGCCTATTAAAAAGTTGGATATATAGTTCATCTTGGCTAAAAGTTTTGTTTCTGGGTTATTTGTTTAAGCATTGCAAACATTTTTGGAATGTTCAGAGAACTCTGAAAAGTAACAAGTTTAACATTTAAAAACTGCAACTGTTCAGGAAAAACATTCCTGAACGTTTTGAGCCTCCATGAATAACTTTATATTCTCTAGTTGATTTGGTGATCTGAAGACACTCAAACACCGTCCGTCTGATGCTCCATTTATCAGTTTACGTGTGTGTCTTTGAAAGTGTTTAGCTTAACAATAAATTGTTTAATAGTCTGCGTCTGTAAACTGCAGCTGATGACCTCATTCCAGACGCATTAAACACCAAATTTACTCCAATCTCTCATTCTCTGTTCAAAACAAAGCTGAGGAGATGTTTTGGTTCCCAGCGCTGCTGTGGCATTCACTGCTGCTTTTAGTGTGTGTTCCTGAAGGTTTGGCCCAGAGCGGGCCGTCTGAAGCTGATTTGTACACATTCCCGATCTTTCCCACACACTGACGCTCTCACGCTGCTCATGTTTATTGTCTCAATCAGGTTGCTCCTTCGGTGGCCGCTTTTATTCCCTGGAAGACACGTGGCATCCAGACTTGGGCGAACCGTTCGGCGTGATGCACTGCGTCATGTGCCACTGCGAGCCGGTAAGAGTCCAGTGAGGAACTGAGAACCACTGACACTGAACAGAGTCCAATCAACATAACTGAGCTGAATAACAGCTGCTTTCCCAGCTAACGTTCTCTCAATGTTCTCTCAACGTTATGAGGAAATGCAATGTTAATCGAGCGTTCGTTCAGAGTTATCTGGTCTTTAATAATGTTCTCAAAAACATTATTTATACATTGTTTTAGTTTGACGTTCGTCTAACGTTTTTTAAATATTACTACTAGTTTCAGAATGTTCAGAGAACATTCAAAAGTAACGTTCCCATAATGTTTGGAGAATGATACACTGGAATGTTCTAGTAATGTTAGAAACATTTAAAAGCTGTATGTTTTGAACCTTCAGAGAACATACAGTAATAATGTTTTCGTAACTTAATGGGAACATTATCAAAATGTTTTGTTTTTATTAGTTGAGTTACAGCTGAAAATTGAAATTGTTTCGTAACTTGAATTTTAAAACATTGACAGTTATTAAACTGAACTGAATCAACATAGAATAATGAGGCTACTGACATTTAAAGGTTACAGGAAACGTTCTCAGAACGTTCTGTCAAGGTTCTCTCAATGTTCTGAACAAACGTTCTTCCAGTAACGTTAATAGAACGTTCGTTCAGAGTTATTTGGTCTTTAATAATGTTCTCAAAACATTAGCACAAAAACTTTATTTATACATCGTTCATGGAGCCTTTATTTTTAGTTGGAAGTTCATTTAATGTTGTTTAAATGTTTCGACTTGTTTCAGAACATTTAGAGGACATTCAAAAGTAACGTTCCCATAATGTTTGAAGAATGATACAATGGAATGTTCCATTAACATTAGAAACATTTAAATTCTATGTTTTGAATGTTCAGAGAACATACAGTAATAACGTTTTCACAACTTAATGGGAACGTTGTCAAAATGTTTTGTTTTGTTAGCTGAAATTGAAGTTGTTTCATAACTGTAGAATTTTACAACACTGACAGTTATTAAACTGAATTGAATCAACATTGAACTGAATAATGAGACTACTGACTTTTACAGCTAACAGGACACGTTCTCTCAAAGTTATAAACAAACGTTCTTCCAGTAACGTTAATAGAACGTTCATTCAGAGTTATCTGCTCTTTAATAATGTTCTCTAAACGATAACACAAAAACATTATTTATACATCGTTCATGTAACATTTATAAAACATTTTAGTTGGACGTTCGTCTAACGTTGTTTAAATGTTTCGACTTGTTTCAGAACGTTCAGAGAACATTCAAAAGTAACGTTCCCATAATGTTTGAAGAACGATGAAATGGAATGTTCCCTTAACGTATGTATGTTTTGAACCTTCAGAAATAACGTTAGTGAAGTGTGTAGCTGAAGCTGAACCGTCATGTCAGTGTATCAGGCTGTAGTTGTGTGAAGCGCTCTATATGAACACGTTTCTTCCTCTCCGAGCAGCAGCGGAGCCGGCGAGGGAAGGTGTTCGGGAAGGTGAGCTGCCGGAATATGAAACAGGACTGTCCCGAACCGACCTGTGACGATCCGGTCCTGCTTCCAGGACACTGCTGCAAAACATGTCCCAAAGGTAAGAAAGGAGTGTGTGTTTTTCTGTGGAAACAGTCCAGCCGTCACACGGAAAAACTGTGCTGGTGTGCAAAAGAAATGATGGAAAGTTCTGAACGATGGACGGCAGATGGGCCCTGCGCTCATGTTTATGGATGCCGCTCTTGAACATTGACTCTATTGTGCGTTCGAGAACTTTGTGACATCATGCACTTTGGTTTCCGTGGTTACAGGCGACTCCGGGAGGAAGGAGGCGGAGTCTCTGTTCGAGTTCTTCCAGGAGAAAGACGACGACCTGCACAAGTCGTACAACGACAGATCCTACATCAGCTCCGAGGACAGCAGTAACCGTGACAGCGCGAGCGGTGAGCCTCCACACACACACACACACACACCTTCACACACTCCAGTCAGGCTCAGTCCATCACACCGGTCTGTTCTCTGCAGATTTCGTGGCGCTGCTGACGGGCGTGACGGACTCTTGGCTGCCGAGCTCCAGCGGCGTCGCTCGGGCGCGATTCACGCTCACCCGCACCAGCCTGACCTTCTCCATCACCTTCCAGAGGTAAAACACACACACACACTAGAGCACATGCGGCTCAAACGCACCTCTCTCGTCCTCCATCGCTCACTGTATGTGTGTGTTTGTGTCTCAGGATGAACAGGCCGAGCGCCGTCACCTTCCTGGACTCCGACGGGAACACTGCGTTTGAGTTCAGGGTCCCGCAGGCCGACACAGACATGGTGAGAATATAGTTCCCTAAACCTCAGACTCGAGTCTGATCTGGGCTCTGACGTGATGTTTAACTGTGTTTGATGAGCAGATCTGTGGAGTCTGGAAGAACCTGCCGAAGTCTCACATGCGGCAGCTGGAGGCGGAGCAGCTGCGCGTTTCCATGACAACCGCTGACAACAAGAAGGAGGAGATACAGGGCAAAATCATCAAACACAGAGCGCTGTTCGCAGGTGCGCGCCAAAGCTTAGATTCGTTTCAACCACGGCTTTCTTGGTGTGTTTGGATGCTCATGTTCATTTCTTGCGGTTTGTCTTGACAGAAACGTTCAGTGCCATCCTGACGTCCGAAGAGGTGCATTCTGGGATGGGCGGAATCGCCATGTTGACGCTCAGTGACACAGAAAACAATCTGCATTTTATCCTGATTCTGCAGGGACTCGTTTCTCACGGGAGCTGTAAGTACAAAATAAAATAAAATAAAGCAAAAAATAAAATAAAATAAAATTAAAATAAAGTAAAATAAAAATAAAATAAAAAATAAAATAAATAAATAAATAAATAAAATGAATAAAATTAAAACAAATAAATAAAATTATTATAAATTATAAAAATTAAATAAAATTAATTAAAATTATAGAAAAATAAAAAATAAAATTAAATGAAATAAAATACAAAATATATTAACATAAAATAAATAAAAAAAAATTTTAAATACATTTTTAATAAAATAAAACAATTTTAAAAAATTAAAACAAATAACAAAAATAAAAAAATACAAAATAAAATAAATACAATTAAAATAAAATAAAAATAAATGTAAAAATAAACTACAAAATTAAAAATAAAAAAATAAATTAAATAAAAAATAAATTAAAGTAAAATATAAATTAAAATACAAAATAAATGAGAATAAATAAATTATTTTTTAATAAATTAAAATACATTTTAATTTTATTTTGTTTCAGCGTCTACACAGGTGCCGGTGAGAGTGAAACTGCTGTACCGACAACATCTGCTGAGAGAAATACGAGCGAACATCTCTACAGACGTGAGTGAAAACACACACACACACACACACATTCACTGATCTAAATGAGAATATGCCATTTCTAATGCTTTCATATGGAGACAGTTTAGAAAAAAGTTAAAGTTCAACTCGAGCGATGAATATTAAGGAAACGTACATCATGTTTCTGCAGGACTCTGACTTCGCTGAAGTCCTGGCGGATCTGAACAGTCGGGAACTCTTCTGGTTGTCCCGCGGGCAGCTGCAGATCGTCGTGGAAACGGAGGGTCAAAACCCCCGCCAGATCTCCGGATACATCTCTGGAAAGAGATCATGTGACAGTGAGTGCAGCCAATCAACAACAATCAATACATAAACACAGTTTAAATGCATACGCAGATCTTTAGTGACCTGGATCTCTAACTGCTGCAATAGTATAAAACAGACACTGCCACCTTGAGGAATAAAGCTGAAGTGCACTTACTGAGTCAAAACAGACATTTTTTGTTTATAATGAACAGACTGAGGAACAGTAAGTTGAAGAAATGAATGATAGTGAATGTGTTCAAGGGTTAAACATGCAGCCACAGGCTTCAGTTCTGATCTCACAGGATCTGTAACTACATCAGCGGCTGTTTTTATCCCATGATTCACCGCGTGTTATATTTCATCTTTGTGTCATGCATAAATCATCTCGGGTATTTCGAGTTCATAATTATGACTGTGATTGTGACGAGGTCAGGACTGCACAGCGATGCCGATAGAGGTCAGATGCTGTCGGATCAGTTTCGTGGTAGAGTGTGTGTGTGTGTGTGTGTGTGTGTGTGTGAAGGTCACGCTGTGCTGGCGCTGCTCCGCTCTGATTCCAGCTGCACCGTTAACAGCGTGACGTTATGTGTGAGGAATTCAAACCTAAACGGTCCCGCTCGCGCTCTGTTTACTCCGACATCATCAGTCCTCTCTATTTACCTGCGCTTCACTCTGGCGTCTCAGGGGATCACGTCACTCTCTGACCTTTGACCCTGCGTGAGTTCATGTGGGTTTGATTGTTTCTCTGGCTGCGGTTTGACAGCAGTTCCCTCTGGACCTCTTCTCGCCTGCAAGACTTTAGTTTGCCCTCGTTCTGTCACACAGACGTCATTTTATTCATAGGTTTAACGCAGCAAAACAATAAGAGTTTTATTTCCTGAAATGTTTCAGCTCTTCAGAGCGTGATGTCCGGCGGTTCTGCTCTGACTCCTGGGAAGACCGGCGGCGTGGGCTCGGCCGTCTTCACGCTGCATCACAACGGCTCGCTCGACTACCAGGTTCTGGTGGCGGGTCTGACCAGCGCGGCGGTGGGCGTGACGATCGAGATGAAGCCGCGCCGGCGCAGTAAACGCAGCGTTCTGTACGACATCACGGCCGACTTCACGGCGGATGAGCGGGGCGGCGGACGGGCGGTGGGCAGCGTCAGCCGTGTGGAGGCCAGACACATTCACATGCTGCTGCAGAACGAGCTGTTCGTCAACATCGCCACGGCCGAGCAGCAGGAGAGCGAGCTGCGCGGACAGATACGCATGCTGCCGTACAACGGGCTGGACGCGCGCCGGAACGGTAAAAAGAAATCAATCAGAAAAAGTTCTGATACCGATTTGATTATTAGTCGTTGATTAAAACCCTGTTTTTCCTCTGCAGAGCTCCCGGTTCCTCTCGCGGGTCAGTTCGTGTCTCCTCCGGTCCGTACGGGCGCGGCCGGTCACGCCTGGGTCTCGGTGGACGAACAGTGTCATCTGCATTACGAGATCGTCGTCAACGGCCTCAGCAAGAGCGAAGACGCCTCCGTCAGCGCTCACCTGCACGGATTGGCCGAGATCGGCGAGATGGACGACTCCTCCACCAATCACAAGAGACTTCTGACTGGCTTCTACGGTCAACAGGTAAACAAATCACCAACACAACTTGGCATCATTAACATCCAGTTATAATGTAAACGGCGTGATTACAGCACAACAAAAGCCTGTTTTCTTTGGCTGCTCCGGCGTCATCGTGCCAGAAACACAATTGTGCCGTTATTTATTGAAACAGGAATTGTTTATAAAACAAAGCTGGTGTTTTCACAAATGATCTGAAACCAGTTTGATTCTGCTTTAACATGAAGATTGTCTGATCTTGAACGAGCTGTCTCTCTGTCTCTTCTAGGCTCAGGGAGTGTTGAAAGATATCAGTGTTGAGTTATTGAGGCATTTGGACGAAGGCACAGCTTATATTCAGGTCAGCACCAAAATGAATCCAAGAGGAGAAATCCGAGGACGGGTGAGTACACACACACTCCCGACAGAAATGTTTTTATGGTTTTAGTTAACTATACTAACCCTGGTTCAATCGACGTCTCCGCTGTCCAGATTCACGTTCCCAACAGCTGTGAGTTCGGCTCTCGCGGTGAGGTGGTGGAGGAGGCTGAGTTCGACGACCTCGTATTCGTCCGCGACCCGGCCGAGCTGAGAAAAGACCCGCACACGTGCTTCTTCGAGGGAGAACATCACGCACACGGGTCGCAGTGGACGCCGCAGTACAACACCTGCTTCACCTGCACCTGCCAGGTAACACACGCATTCACACGGGTTTAGCTCTTGTTTACGTATTCCTTATGGTTCGTTGTGCGAATGACCTGTTTTATTCCCTGCAGAAGAAGACGGTGATCTGTGATCCGGTGATCTGTCCTGTGCTCTCGTGTCCTCACACCATCCAGCCTGAAGACCAGTGCTGTCCGGTCTGTGACGGTGAGTGATGAGCGAACAGGGAACGTTATGAACAAACGTTCCTCTAGTAACGTTAATAGAACGTTCGTTCAGATTTATCTGGTCTTTAATAATGTTCTCAGAACGTTAGCACACAAACGTTATTTATACATCGTTCATGGAATTTTAACATTGCATTTTATTTCTGTCAACAGAAAAGAAGGAGATCAAAGAGACGACTGCTGTAGAAAAAGTTGAGGAAGATCCAGAAGGTGAGTTTATATTAGATTAATACATAAAATTTAATATTGAGACTATTATTTTAAATGCGCAACTGATTGGAAGTGTATAGTAAGATGTTTATTTCTTGTTTCAGGCTGTTATTTCGAAGGCGATCAAAAGATGCACGCACCTGGCACAACATGGCATCCGTTCGTCCCGCCTTTCGGGTACATCAAGTGTGCCGTGTGCACCTGCAAGGTGAGCTAACAAACATTACAAAACACGAGAGAATTATTTTTTGTTTTAGTTATGAATATTAATAGTTATCTTCATTGTCTTGTCCATCTCAGGGCTCCACAGGAGAAGTGCACTGCGAAAAGGTGACATGCCCGCCTCTCACCTGCAGCCGACCAATCAGACGCAATCCTTCAGACTGCTGTAAGGAGTGTCCTGCAGAAGACACGCCCCCTCTGGAGGACGACGAAATGATGCAGGCTGATGGAACGCGGCATTGCAAGTTTGGCAAAAACTACTACCAGAATAGCGAACACTGGCACCCGAGTGTCCCGCTGGTGGGCGAGATGAAGTGCATCACCTGCTGGTGTGATGTGAGTATTTCTGTGCTTTATTTGAGATTTATTTTAAGTATGGAAGCTCATTTCAGCCATGGAAAAATAAATAAATAAATAAATAAAGGTAGTTGCGACATTATATCTCACAATTCAGAATTTTTTTCTTAGAATTTCGAGTTTCTCTGAAAAAAAAATAGATAATTCCAAGATGATAAGAATAATATTATATTATATTTATATTAATATTATAATTATAATTACTTGGAATAATAATTCCAAGATGTAAACTCAGAATTCTGAGAAAAAGTCAGAATTCCAAAATGTAAACTTAGAATTCCAACAAAAAATTCAAAATTCCAAAATGTAAACTCGTAATTCTGACAAAAGAGTCAGAATTGCTAGATATAAACTCATAATTCCAAAGAGTCGTAAATGCGAGATGTAAACTCAGAATTCTGAGAAAAAAGTCGAGATGTAAACTCAGAATTCCAAAAAAGTTGAAATTGCAAGATGTAAACTTAGAATTCCAACAAAAAAGTCAAAATTCCAAAATATACTCGTAATTCCGAAAAAAAAGTCAGAATTGCTACATATAAACTCATAATTCCAACAAGAGTCGTAATTGCGAGATGTAAACTCAGAATTCTGAGAAAACGTTGAAATTCCAAGATGTAAACTCGTAATTCTGACAAAAGAGTCAGAATTGTGCGAGATGTAAACTCAGAATTCCAAAAGTTGAAATTGCAAGATGCACAATTCCGACAAAAGAGTCAGAATTGCGATGTAAACTCAGAATTCCAAAAAAGTTGAAATTGCAAGATGTAAACTCATAATTCCGACAAAATAGTAAAAATTCTGAGATGAAAACTCAGAAAACTGAAAATTAAGAATTACGAGATATAAACTCAGAAATTGTAAAGAAAAAAGTCAGAATCATTAGATAAAAAGTCGCAATTACATTTTTTATTCCATGGTGGAATATTTAAGAGCATTTGGAGATTTTAAGTTAACAGCGCAAGTAACACTCGCTCCTTTCTCTCGTCATTACAGCACGGCGTCACCAAGTGCCAGAGGAAACAGTGTCCGCTGCTGAGCTGCAGTAACCCCATTCGCAGAGAGGGAAAATGCTGTCCTGAATGCATAGGTAAGTTCTGATCCTAAACACTTTAAGACATAAACTAAATCCTGCACAATTTACTCAGCACACTTTACGTCTTTGTTTTACAGAGGACTTTATGGAAAAAGAAGAAATGGCAAAGATGGTGGAGAAAAAGAAAACCTGGAGACACTGATACCTTCTTTCCTCAACGCTCACCATCCTCCTGTTTTGAGATCAGGCGTCTCAAACTCGCACAACGGGACTCCTGCGGACTGCAAAAATAAATCTGCGCATGAAACGGAGAAGAGGTCCAGAATGTAACAAGGAAGTTTGGGAGAAAGTGGCTCTGAAGACAAAAGATATCAAGACAAAAAACAGACAACAGAAAAAAAGGAGAATGAATCTCAGCTGCTGCAGTTGTTTGAGTTTCCCACTGACATAATTTCCTCACGGGAAAGTTTGTTTTAACTTTGTTTGCATATTTGACTTGGTGCAAAACATCAGACACTCGTACTAAGATTTTACACATCATCATACCTGTAAATGCATACAATGTATGCATGTGAGCACAATGTACCACACTTCATACAGTAAAATGACGCTTCACTACAAAATGCACATGCCATCATTACAATCATTCATAATTCACATATGACACTCAAATCCCAGCCAATCAGCAGGACTGTTGTAATGCATCTGATTGGAGATTCACCCTGTGGGTGGGGCTTGGCTGTGGGGGTGGGGTTTAGAATGCTCATCAACATAAACCCCGCCCATTTCTGTTGCACCTGATGTTGTAAGTCTGTTTTTGCTGGTATATAATATTTTATGGCTATTTTCTTTCAGTATTTTGATGGATATTATGAATATTGTTTGTATTGCATATTTTATTAATGATGAATAAACAAAGTTTTAAAATTTATGTTGTCATAAAAGAAGCACATTGTCAGTTTTTTTTTTTTTTCTTTGGCAGTTGACTTCAAGGCTGATATAAAACACAGCATTTTTTAATTCTGCATTCGTCACGAACCGCCAAAATACAAAGAGTGCACAAGCAAGTTTCACAAAAAGTCTGCAAATGCTACCAAAACAAATAAACACACGCACACTTTTGTGTGTTTGGATATGTAACAGGTGGTCACAGGAAATGGACGCAGCTGGTAATGAAGTCACACCTGCGGGAACCCCAGACGGCAGACACGGAAGGGTCAAAGGTCAAAGTGCATGTTGTACTTCTGAAAGGGGTTCTTTTATGTAGGCCAACCCATTAGTTCACATCACCCTGGTTCCCTCGACAAAAACCCAGTAGGATTTTTCCATTGGCTTTTGAATTACTGAAGAAGATAAGTTCTGTGACCAATAAAAGTTTATGATACTTACACGTTTTGATAAACCTTCACAAACCAACACAGCCTTTATGAAGCGTGAATACAATCAGCAGCAGTAAAAATCTAAACGTCTGCTATAAATGAAACTTTAACAACTCTTTTCATATATTTTACAAAAGTATTTCCAGGTCAAAACAGACCTAAATGTGAAAGGTTTAACAATTTAGATTGTATCCATTTGCAAAAAAAATTTTTCCCCAACTAAAAACTAAGAATTTTTTTTAGAAATTTTTATGTACCACTTCCGGGTCAAAACTATGGAAGCTTGTTTCTGCCATGAAATAAAAAATAAAAAAGGTAATTGTGACTTTATTTCTCAGAGTTGCGAGCTATAAAGTCAGAATTGCAAGTTCTGCAATTATATCACGCAATTCTGAGGTTATATCAAGCAAATTCTGACTTTATAAAAAAAGTCAGAACTGTGAGATAAAAAGTCACAATTACCTTTTTTATTTTTTTATTTCATGGTGGAAATAAGCTTCTATACAAAACTGACCCAAATGCAATATGAGTGTTAAAAACAATCCGTGAAAGCAACTAGTGAGAAGATGAGTTTACCTGTTTGACATGATGACGATTAATATAAAAGCAACTGCCTTTTTCAAGACAAGTAAAATCTTTTAAAGAAATCACAAGGGGGTTATACTAATGGATTTTCTGTAGTAAAAGTGAAAATATCTTTAGATCTTAATCAAAAACCCATTAAAAAAAAACAAAAAAAAACCCATTAACTTCAGGACAATAGAAGAGGGACAGCAAAATTGCAACTCGTTTCTGGGTTTTTGCCTACAAAATTACATCATCCCTCTATCACAAACCCTACACAAAAGAAGCAATCTCTGCATTCCCAGAAGCACTTTTGGGGGTGTTGAACCAAATAATTCCAGGAGGAGGGAAGTCGTCACTGGTCAATCGACTGCAATTTTGCTAAATTTCGATCTGCGGTTTGGACCTGGAGCGCCACACAGTTTTACTCATCTTCTGTTCCCACTTTCTTTCACAACTTTCCCCTCTGATTAATATGCCGGTCATTGGCCCGTCTCTCTGAGGCAAATGAGTGTTTCTCATCGAGGAACCAGATTGGATCAGTTTTCTCTGACTCGTTCCAGTTGTCTGACTTAATTTTTGTGTCATCGGTGTCAAGTGGAGAAAACTCAAGGGAACATGAAAGAAACTAACGCTTATTTTCCACCAGCCTTTGAATAAAAGCAGCTAATCAATTTTTACAGAGTACTTTAAAACCTTCCCTCAGTATTTTCCATTCGCTGTTCCCGTCTGTTGTTCATCTTCCAAACAACACTAAGGTCATTGGGTTATGCGGTAGATGAACAACAGACTTTACACCAGTTAGTTCTTCTGTATTTCAGTTCATCATATGGAGCATTTATGTATTTGACATTTGGTAGGTGTTTAGCACTTCTATGCAGTTACTGATCTATACAATTGTTTGAGTTTCTCCTATAAGACACTTTGGGAAACAGAGACTTGTTTTGATCAGCAGTGTTTGGGAAGCGCCATCTTGTGTACACACAAATAACTGCAGGAAATCCAAACACCTGCACAGAAAGAGAGAAGTAGTCTTGAAATTCACAACCATAAAAAGCATAAAAACATTTCTGGATATGCATAGCATAAATATTCACCTTTATTATATAAAATTCAGTCTATTTCTTGAATAGATTACATAAAAATATTGAGCAATTTACCATTTGTGCACTTGTGTCCTGCTGCTGTCCTTCAATCTTCCAAAAATCTGCTTCACATCAAAAGTAATTTCTCTCTTCTAACATTTCACCTACTTTAACTCATTTTCCATTTCCTCCCAGTGTATTTTATTAGTTCTGGTCAATGGGGGTCAGTAGAGTTGAGGTTGACTAGTTGCACTACTAACACAAGTTTGGGTGGCTTTAAACAGTCCTGGCTCCTTTAAATAAAACCGTCTGTTTTGAACCAATACTTTTGCATGAAAAAAGGAGAAATATTTGGTAACAATCCTGTTCATCTCAATTCCAGTTGCCCCACTTACAAAAAAGAGAGATATGGGAAACATACCCTCGAAACAGCAGTCATTGATTTCTTTTCTTTCTTTTTTCACTTCTCATGAGTTTGCATCCCTGGAAAACAGCTGATGTGTGTGTTTTTATAATAACAACATGAGCTAAATAAATACCCAAAGTAATAACAGTGATAATGCAGCATTCTTCCAAGATTACTGTACAAGAAACTTGGAAATGTTTCTGTTTTTCCAAAAATACCACATATGCAGGCCATTCTTTGAAATAATAAAATCAATAAATAAGCCATAACAAGCACTTTGTATAATCACGGTGACTCATATCTAACTTATACTTGTACTTTACATTCAGGTAATCCAGATATCGGCGTCTAGTTTTCCACTAGATCAGGTTTCCCAAACTGGGGTTCAAAAGTTGATGAAAAAAAGAATAATTAATTGGTAAAACTTTACAATAAGGTTTCATTTGTTAACATTAGTATTAGTTAACATGAACTAACAATGAGAAATACTTCTACATCTTTGTTAATGATTATTTCAACATTTACTAATACACTTTAAAAAGAAAAAGCTGTATTTGTTATCATTTGTTAGTACGTGAACTGACATCAGAAAACTGTGAACATGCAAATGTGTGGTTGAATTACTGAAATATAATCGTACAGTCACAGTGTTTGCTTTCTAAAGATATCTGGGTTATGTGCGCAGTCTCGCAAGCATGAATCTTTTTATTTTGGGTATGTCCATCATGCTCTCCCCTGCCAAAACATGGGGTTTTGCTGAGCTGGGCATCTGTGTGACACCCAAGAGTTTCTAGTCTGGACACGAGGAACTGTACCTTCACTCCTACAGACTGTTGACCATCCAAACAACTTCCACTTTCAGCTAAAAATCAGTATATAAATATAAGTCTGTGCGTGTTTATCTGTAAACAGTGATTTGTTAAAACAGTCCGCTCTCTGAACGGAGTGATAAAAGTGTTTTCTCCATGAAGTGTTTATGATCATGTGTCACAGCAAATTCTCATGAACTTTCACAATTTGATTCTGGGTGAATTTCTATTCAAGGAAAAATCTTCTGGCACCATCTGAGCTGGAAAACAAGAGCATGAAAAATCATTTTATTTCATTTGATTCACTCTTTATATTGTGAAAACTTACAACAAAAGTTAAAACGTAACGAACTTGTCAGTTCTTTATTTCAGCTCTTTTCTATTTGAAGATGTGAGGTGAATGTTTCATCAATATCTGATTCTACATAAATACAGGCAATCATAATATTAAAAATGAAATGTTCTGAAGAATTGTTTTCATGATTGATCACTGCTCTCATTTCCGAGTACTCAGGTACTCGTGTTCATCCCTATAGCGCGCAGTGGGCGGAGCTTCTCTCATATTTAGCAGAACACAAACTTCTTTGACATATAAAAACTCACAAACTCTGTCCGCACTTTTGTGGCACGTGTCGAGAGTGTGTGGAGCGACCAACGATCTATTCAAGTGTGTGTGCGAGATCGCAGTCATGGCTGTGGATGGTACAGATGAGAATAGTTTGGTGAGTGTTTCTTCTATTTTTCTGTGCTTTGCCCTCGTTAGCCCCTGCTGGCAGATGTTGTAACTACACAATCTGACTGTGGTTTAGGTGAGTACAAGTGTCATTGAGATGATGAACAGATCGCTCTTTCTGTGCATTATGGGGTGCAGGTGAATGGTCTGATGAAATAAAGAAAAATAAAGAAATAAAGTTTAACAGAGAGTAAACATGACAGTGGAGCTGGTGTCACAAGTGCATATTGAAAATAATACTGTGCATCTAAAAATGAAGACAAAATGGTGATAAATAGCATTGCAGGAGCAGAAACTGTATTGAATAAAAATAACTGAATGAATATGAAAGATTAATCTGCAATAAAACAAAATAAATATCATGAACTTACTTTATTACTTGAAGGACTCCTCTGTGTGGAAGGATTTTTCTGCCACATTAAATCATGCTTTGGTAAATCAAAATTATGACATACTTATAAGTTGTTTATGAGATTAAATTTTAAATTTTCACATACTAAGTCACATTTATGAGTTGAAAAATTCAAATTATGACATAAAATTCATTTATGAGATTAAAAATTGAAATTATGACATACTAAGTCATATTTAAGATATAAAATTGAAATTATGACTTTAAAGTTGAGTTTTAAGACATTAAAAAGTCGAAATTATGATTTAAAAAGTCGAAATTATGATTTAAAAAGTCACAATTACGACATACTAGTAAGTCACGTTTGTTACATAAAAATTCTAAATGATGTATGAAGTCATAATTATATGAGATGAAAAGTCGAACTTCACTTATAAAGTCATAATTATCATAACACTAAAAAAACTTAATCAATATTCTAACATACTTTATTCTAACAAAAAATTGACATTAAAAATTTGAAATTCTGACGAAATATACAACATAAAATATATAACATGAATTTATTACATACTAAGTCATAATTCTGAAATAAAAAGTCTAAATTCTGACATAATAAGTTGACTTCATAATTATGACGAGTCAAAAATAATCGAAATTCTGACTTAAGTTGAAATTATTACATACTAAATCATAATGAGATGAAAAAAGTCAAAATACTGATTTATAAAGTCGAAATTATGGCATGCTGCATTATCACTGATGAAAGGAGCTGGTGTAATGAGTTCATTTTGAAAATAATACTGTGCATGTATTAATGAAGACGAAAGGGTGAGAAATAGCATTGCAGCATCAGAAGCTGCTATTGCCAACTGTTTTTAAAACACCAACATTAAAAATAAATACAGAAGAGAGCTATTATCTGCAATAATATCAGACCTTTTATAAATATAATAAATACAAACATTTCAAACCCACTGACCGTAATTATTTCGTCAATAGCATTATCAATTAGCAAAACAAATGACTGAGGAGGGCAATATATGACCAAAATATTATATCACAATATGAGCAATTTTATAACACAATATTAATAATATGATGGTATTTTTGTAAATAATCAGTAAATAATGTCGTTACACCAACGGTAAAAAAGAAATCACAATTGTCGATGCCAATTTCAATGCTGTAGCAAACATTAATACTAGCCTAACTAAAGAACATCACACACCTACCACCACTTATTTTCTAATTAAACCTTATTTTTATCGCTTTAAAGTGTCAATTATCAATTAATTTGAGCAGTCTCAAGAGCTGAGAGGAAATACCGCGACATTAACGATGGATCGATAATTTACATGATCGCCTCAATATATCGTCATTCGCTCAGCCCTATCGTGTACTTAATTATATTAAATGAATGAATCGATATAAAAGATTAATCCGAAAATATCACGGGCAAAACTTACTTTATCGACTGACAGACTCTCCTCAGCACAGGCGCGATGACGTGAACGCGCTTTGGAGTCAGAACGCGCGCGTGCCTGCGTACGTAACGTAACTCATAAAAACAGAAACAGGCAGAAGCGAACAGAAGCTGTTTAGGTGGGTGGGTTCAGTAGGCGTAGTATGGGGACAAAATCTGACAAAAGAAGCACATGATCCGCGAAAAATACGAGAGTAAAGTCACCTTTATTTATATAGCGCTAAACAGGTAAATAATGAGTCACTGTAGGAAACAGAATTCAGTTCAGCTGAGCTAAAATAGTTATTATTATCACATTAAAGCTGAGGTCATTTGATATGAGCCACAGCCACCATAAAATACTAAACAAAATGACTCAGACCATTGATTTATTATGGTTTTACTGCAGTAACAATAGTAGTAAACTCATGAGTGTATATTACAGTTATAGAGGGATTTGGGTAATATATCTATGTATTATTTTTGGGAATCTCATATTAGTTCACTTTAATATCTGCAGTGTCTGAGATTTTAACAGAAGAATGAGAAAATAATGATTTTTCATTCAGTTTTCTCTGCATCAAAAACACACAAAAATATCTCTACAGCCTCCTGTTTTCAAAAATCAGTTCAAAAGCTTACTTTTCAACTCTTAAATACTAAAGTACAATTAAATGTAGGTACTTTTTTGAATAGTTACTTAGACTTTTAATTGAGTGATTTTTATGACATATCTTCACCTGTATCTGTACTTTAACTTCAGTTTAATTTCTCAGCACTTACAGTTTTTACACTTGTGAATCTCTGTCTGTCCTTTAGGAACAAGGCATTCACACAAAAGATGCAGGTCGTCTTCGCAGGGACGGTCGTCACCGAAGATCCCAGTCTGAACTCAAGTGTGGAGGTGAGTGAGTCACAGCTGCTCTACAACATTACAGCAACATTTCTACAACACTCCCACAACGCTTCAACAGCACATCTCACTTCAGTACTTCACCTTTATTGCTCACTTTAGTCTTGTAACATAACAAGGACTGCTTTTCCACAGTTCTCCTGGATTTAGTTTGTCATGTAATTACAGACGGATTTGATGATGGTGAGATCAGATCACTGTGTGGAGCACCGGCTGTTATCAGTCTTATTGTGTATTCAAAAAAGAACTGTTTCCATTATATATAATGGAAATTATTATAATAAAGTAATTAATTGAAGTATTTGTGTGAACATTGCGCCCTCTGGAGGACAGAAAGAATCTCACTTTTTTTCACAAACTTTTTTTTAAAACTAATGTTATTTATAACTTCCATTATTACAAACATTATTGTTTTTACTGTAGTCATCATAGTTACTGATTGCACTTTAAAACTATAATATATAGAAATGGGATTTTCTTCATAGCAGCCTTTTCTTACTGTATTTTTGTTCTATTTTGGTAGTTGATACTATGTTTTGTGAGGGTAAATCTACTTGAGTTCTTCAGCACTGGTTTGGGCTTTATGGGTAATGCAGCACTGATGCATCATGGGTAATGTATTTCCTCTCTCTCTCTGCATCTGTAGTCCGGCTCACACACTTTCATCGGCTCTTGGTGTCGCTGGTCGGAGCGGACTGGATCTTCCTCATGATCCTGGGGTTCATCATGGCAGTGATCAGCTTCGTCATGGATATCTTCGTCACGCTCTTCACAGACGGTGAGTGTCAGAATTAGCCCGTATTCTTAAAGGTCATATTCAAAAATAGTTAAAATATTAGTTTAGTATTTTTCTATGCACTATATAAAATATTAAAATAGCAAATAATTATACATTGAATTAGATAATTATATTTTGCTTCAAGGAAACCCTTTTTTAGACCCATTATGACATTAAAGCATATTTCTCTCTCTCTCTCTCTCTCCAGCACACAGGTGGATCTACGATCTTTCGGACAGTCATGTGTTCCTGCAGTATTTCGCATGGGTCGCTTATTCTATGATCCTCATGTGTTTTGCAGCAGGATTCGCAAACATAGTGTCACCTCAGGCTGTCGGTGAGACACACACACACAATCCATCATTATATTTAAAGCAAAACATCATTTATGTTTTTTTAGATAGCTTTGTCACTGATCTACAGGTGTAAGCATCAATCAATGAGGACAAGTGTAGCTCTTCATACCTCATTCCTGTGTTTATCTGTGGTTCAGGGTCTGGTATTCCTGAGATGAAGACGTCTCTGAGAGGAGTGGTGCTGCAGGAGTATCTGACGCTCAGAACACTGGTGTCCAAAGTCATCAGCCTGACCTGTACGCTCGGAAGTGAATTACCTGTGGGCAAGGAGGTGAACACAGACACACACACACACACACACACACATCAGACTATATGATGTTTTATCTCAATCCTCGTGTGTTTTCTGTCCTGTAGGGTCCATTCGTTCACATCGGCAGTATGTGCGCTGCTCTTCTCTGCAAGTTCATGTCGCTCTTCAGTGGCATTTATAAGGTATTTAAAACATTATTATTGCATTCAATACAGTAGATCCACTGAACACAGATCTGTGCTCGAGAGTGTGTCTGTTTGCTTTGTTTTGAAATATATTTGTTGTGTTTAAGCCTTTTTTCCCTATCACATGTTTTAGTAATCATCATAAATTAGGTGTCATTCATCCTCAATATTCATGCTGTTTTAAAATTAGACACTGCGTTACTATGGAATCTAAGAGATTAAGCTTAGGTCTCTATTCTAAAGCGTTCATGAACTACAACAATTTAAAGGGGACTTCTTTCACAAGCTGTAATATCAGTCTCTGGTGTCTCCAGAATGTGTGTGTGAAGTTTCAGCTCAAAATACCCCACAGATCATTTATTATAGCTTGTCAAATTTGCCCCTATTTAGAAACACGCTGTTTTTGTGTGTGTCCCTTTAAATGCAAATGAGCTGCTGCTCCCGCCCCCTTTCCAGAAGAGGGCGGAGCTTTAACAGCTCAACAACAACAAAGCTGGAGAATCTCACGCAGCCAAAATGAGGATTGTCAGTAACGGTGTTCAGCCTTACATTGTTCAAACTGGAGTCGACACTGATGGAGAGACTCAGGAAGAAGTTACAACTTTTAGACGTTTCTGAATGGTTAGTGGATAAATTGATGTAGTTGCTGTGGAGTTGATTCAACTCATCCACTAGCATGTGCCGTCATGTTCATCTTTTGTGTTGAATTGACCCTCGTTTGTGAAGCAGTCCGGCGTAAAATGAACAACAACTCTTCCTCTTCTCTAAAGCAGCCCAACATGGCCACGCCCCCTTTGTTAAGTGTTCTCGGGGGCGGGTTTATGTAAATTTTAGGGTTTGTGATGTCACTAACCTGGGAAGAAGCTTGTTGTAGTCCCTACCAGCTGTTTGTTGTGGTCCTAAAACAGAGATTTCTGTAAAAAGTGATTTCTCTTGTGTGTGTTGAACAGAATGAGGCCAGAAACAAGGAGATGCTGACGGTCGGATGTGCTGTTGGGATTGGGTGCTGCTTCGCTTCTCCTATTGGAGGTGAGAAAACTGTGTGTGCGTATTTTTTGACCTTGTGGGGACATTTTTTGGTCTCCATGAGGAAACAAGCTTATAAATGTGTGTGTTTCAGGTGTGTTATTCAGCATGGAGGTCACCTCAATGTTTTTTGTCACACCAAACTACTGGCGTGGATTTCTGTCTGCTACGTTTGGTTCCTTGATCTTCAGACTCCTGCCAGTGTGGCACCATGAGGAAGGTGCGTGTTTGAGCAGAAAATACATGTGAATAAATAATGTATATCAAAGTGGCCCTCTAGTGGTAAAAAAACAAAACTGCATGTATTTTGCAGAAGAACATTGTTTTGGTTGTGCTATCAGATGAATATAGTCACTTTTACAGCATTTCAAATCCCTCAGTTCACGCCATCTCTGAAAAGTCAAGCTTATGTTGATTCTTGTTTTATTACGAGCTCTTTTTACAGTGTTTTTAACACCGGTACTTGTTTCAAAAGCACATTTAGAGTACCTAAAACCTCCTTATATAAATTATAACGTGTATGTGATGCACAACAGACAGTGAGTTGAGTTATTCTCTCTCTCAGAGACGCTCACGGCTCTTTATGCAACAAAGTACAGGCTGGACTTTCCCTTCGACCTGCAGGAGCTTCCAGCCTTCGCTGCGATGGGGTCAGTGTGATTTTAGTATGACTTCTGAAAAATGCCTGTCGCTGTGGTGAAATGATTGTGACGCACACTCTTGTGGTTTGTTGCTTTGACTGTCTGCAGGATAGTGTGTGGCTTCGGCGGAGCCTTCTTTGTGTATTTGTATGGGAAGATCACTCTGTTTGTGAAGAAGCAGAAAGCCACGAACAGCTTCCTCATGAAGAAGTGAGTGATGCATAAACATGTCAATGTTACAGTCTATTTGAACAATGAAAATAATATTAGATTATAATATATAATTACCTTTATATATTGTAAAAACAATAGATGTTTATGATGTGTGTGTGTGTATGTGTGTGAGTGTATATCTAATCATGTGTTTTCTGTCCAGTTGTTTCTTATATTCTGCTCTGGTCTCTGTGCTGATTTCAACGCTCACTTTCCCTCCGGGCTTTGGGCAGTTCATGGCCGGAAAGGTAACACACACACACACACACACACACACACACACTCACTGTGAATGACTGCATCCATACACTAAAATAAATACAGTATATGCACAATTAGCAGTTAAATTAAACATGAATACCAATGTTTTTTAAATGAATGTACCATTGTTTTAGTTTATATAGAACCATTTCCTGTTCATGACATCATTTCCTCTTTATAGCTTACACAAAGGGATTCCTTAATTTCATTTTTTGACAATCGCACCTGGTCAAATCATGGCATCATCGCAGACTTTGATAATGACGATCATTTAGCGGCCTGGAAACATCCGCAGGCGAACGTCTTCATCATCCTCACCATCTTCGTCATCATGAAGGTAAACCAGGTTTCCATCCGCCTGTTTTCATGCATAATAAAGGGCTGAATGGAAACAGCAAGATGTGCTTAAAATCTAAAAATGTGCATAAAAAAACGTATGCGCTCAAATGAGGTGGATCGTTTTTATGCGATAAGAAGACATGCACATAAACTTTTGCCGAATAAATCCCTCAAACCGTCACGTGACTTTGCCTCAGCAGAGGCTGTGATTGGATAACTGGACTAACCAGTGGACCAATCACATTGCAGCATCTCAAATGTTGTCAAAGTCTGTCATCAGAATGATTTGGTTTAATTCCTCCAGAAGCGTCTCACACGATTGTGTTCCCAAACACCAGCATCCGAACGCAAGATCACATGACAGCATTTATTGTGTTTCGTCTGACGCTCTGAGACCAACTCATGATGGAGGAGAAAAGAGACACTTTCATTTCTATTATTGATATTTTGGACCAGGAATTGATGATTTTGTTCTCTTGAACACATGAGATGGAAACGCTGCTTTATCCGCAAAAGTTTAATGCCATATTCCAAGTTAAATTTGCAACTTTGGAAGAAACCATGCAAACAGTTTTATCCCTCAACTACAGCTGAGTGTCTAAACCTCTTCTTTATTCAGAACCCTGTTTGTGATGCTTTGCTTTAAAGACTCATTTAATGATAAAACAGATTTTTCTCTGTTTTCATATAAACAGTATTTGTGTGTGTGTGTGTGTGTGTGTGTGTGTTGTGCTTTAATGGTGTTACTGTTGTCTGTTGTGTAGTTCTGGATGTCTGCGCTTTCCATAACCCTTCCTATACCATGTGGTTCCTTCGTTCCCATTTTCGTCATCGGTATGTGTTTGTGTTTATCTAAAAAATTATCATTGTTTTGTTGGACCATTTCCAACTTTTAAGGGCCAGTTGACACCAAAGATGATAACCAAAACCATAAAGTCTGTTTTCAACACTGATCAAGAAACATTTATGATTATTATCAAATCATGATATCAGAATGATTTCTGAAGGATCATGTGACACTGAAGACTGGAGTAATGATGCTGAAAATTCAGCTTTGATCACAGGAATAAATTACACTTTACTATATATTCACATAGAAAACAGCTGTTTTACATTGGAATAAGATTTCACAATTTTTACTGTATTTTTGATCAAATAAATGTAGCCTTGGTGAGCAGAAGAGACTCAAAAACATTAGAAAATCAAATCATTATCGTTTTTGGTGTGAACGGACCTTTAGACCTTTTAATATGATGAGTCATGATGAATGTGTGTTTTAGGCGCTGCGTTTGGCCGTCTGGTGGGTGAAGGTATGGCCACTCTGTTTCCCGAGGGAATTAACACGGATGGACACATATATCCCATAGTGCCCGGAGCGTACGCTGTCGTGGGTGAGAAACATGACGCACATGATTTCCATTGGCCAAAATCAAGCAGTGTTTTTGTGCAGTCGTCAGTAAGATCAGCATCATGATCTCTCTCTCTCTGTTTGAGCAGGAGCGGCAGCGCTGACGGCAGGAGTCACTCACACCATGTCGACCGGAGTGATCATGATGGAGCTGACGGGTCAGATCGGCCACATTCTGCCCATCTTGATCTCGGTGATTCTTGCCAACATGGTCTCTCAGAGTCTTCAGCCGTCCATCTACGACACGGTGATCCGCATTAAAAAGCTGCCGTACCTGCCCTTGCTCAGATGGGGCCACCGCGTGAGTCTCTTCGTCCGTCTGTCTGTCCGTTTCCCTTTTCTTTCTGTTTCCAATCTGTGTTTCCAATCTCATATTTAAAGTATTTCTGTGTTGTGCATCAAATGACCTCTTCTCTGTTGGTAGGAAGCATAATATTGTGGAGGACTTCATGGAAAGAGATGTTCGCTACATCACACTGAAGTCCACCTACAGAGACGTATACAGAATCCTGCGCTCAGGAGATCTGAAAACATTGCCTCTGGTGAAGTCTGCAGGTACAAACACATGTTGGAGCTGGTTGTGTTATCATTATATGGCAATTGCTTAACATACGAATATGAATAAATGAATGTGGACATTGTTAGGGACTGTCCAGACACATGACCTAATTAATATTCATGAGACATGCACACCAGTTAACAGGGAACGTTCTGGCAAGGTTCTCTCAATGAACAAGCGTTCTTCCAGTAACGATAATAGAACGTTCGTTCAGAGTTATGTGGTCTTTAATAATGTTCTCAAAACATTAGAATAACATATTTTAATAATAAGGCTTGTCCTGATCCTTGTGTTTGATGTGATCGTCTCTGTCAGAGTCGATGCTCTTGCTGGGTTCGGTCGAGCGCGCTCAGTTGCAGGCGCTCCTAAAGCAGCGAGCGCAGGAACTGCGAGAAGGACATACTCCCAGCATGACTACCAGCTACAGGGTTCACTTCCAGGTCATTTTTCCACAATTTCCTGCAATTAATTCAGTCTGAACTGCAATTGACTTTTTATTAATAGTTTTTTGCATACAGCAGAAAGCAAGATGACTTGTCATGGAAGTAGCAAAGCTTTTCTGATGCAGCATTTCATTTACACGAAACCAACTTTTCTTAGAACTTTAACATTATTTTACTGGTGCAACCACCAATATCTCCATCGTAGATATCCAGTTTTTTTTGAGACAGGCATTGTGTGTGTGTGTGTGTGTTGTAGACGTCCACAGAAGAGTCTTCATCTGCCTCGGATCATCCGGCCTCCCCTAAACCTCTTAAACCTGCGCTGAAGAAGGCGGCCTGTAGATGAAGAAGAGATTACAAGTAATGTCACACACACAGACGTATAATATAAACACACACATATAATATATGAACGACTCATTTAAAATATGAAATAATATTTAAAACTTATTCTATTAAGAATATTATTTCATATTTTAATGAATATTGTAAAGGAGTATCTGCATTTATACGTTTTCACAAAACTTTCATGGCCCCCCAGAATATTTTGAATATCTGAACATGCAATATATCTAAAGAAAGAACAGAGCCTCTTCACATTTTATTCTAGCTTCATGCATTCTTTTTGATAATAAATTTTACTCCAAAGTATGCACTTTCCCATCAACATCACATACATACTGTCACAATGAACTGAAGCAACAGAGGGCTTAAATGCATGAGGAACTAGGAACAGGTGAGGACTAATTAGGGACTATGGTAACAAATGAACGACTAGAACTAAGACGATAACAAAGAAAATGAAAGACTGGAAACTAAAGAGGACACTGAAAACTACACATGACCCTGACATTACTCCCCCTCCCCGGAAAGCGCGTCCTCGCGCTACTTAACAGACAACATGACGACGATGACCAGAAGAACCAGGACAGAGACAGTAGCAGGAGGATGACCCAGAGCCATGAGATTGAAGATCCACGGTGGAATCAATGGAGAGAGGAGCCATGGTGGAGCCTTGGTAGAGGGGCCAGGTGGAACCAGGGAGAAGACTGACTGAGGTGGAGACGGTGGAAGTGGAGACCAAGGTGGAGCTGAAGAGCATGGGTTATGTCGAAGGCCTGGAGGACCACGGTGACGCTGCAGTCGAGCATGAATGAAGTGGAGATGTGGGCTTGGCAGACTGGGGCAGAGACAGTGGGAGTGAGAACCATGACAGAACCAGAGGATAGCAGGAGCCAGAGGAGTGGAGAGTCAAGGTGCAGCACCTGACTCTGAAGTCTGAGGCGGAGCCAGAGCAATGATGGACCAAGGTGGAGCCGATGGGTCGGAGGGCCAGGGTGGAATCCGGGGCTTGGCTGACTGGGGCGGAGCAGGTGGGAGTGAGGACTGTGGCAGAACCGGAGGATAGCAGGACCCACAGGAGTGGAGAGTCAAGGTGCAGCAGCTGAAGTGGAGCCAGAGCAATGATGGACCAAGGTGGAGCCGATGGGCCGGAGGGCCAGGGTGGAATCCGGGGCTTGACTGACTGGGGCGGAGAAGGTGGGAGTGAGGACCGTGGCAGAACCGGAGAAAGGAGGAGCCCAGCAGAGTCAGAGGGATCGAGAGTCAAGGCACAGCAGCTGATTCTGAAGTCCGAGGACCAAGCTGAAGCCAGAGGGACAAGGGAGCCCGGCGGAGCCTGAGGAATGACAGTCCAGGGTGGAACCAAGGGAGGATTGAGGTGAAACTGTGGAAACAACTAGCCAAGGCAGAGGTGATGACTGGAAAGCCCCTGGTGGATCCGTGCAGCAGAGCAGAACCTCTCGAGGGGCTTAAGGGAGACAGCGAAGATGAGGCCGAAGAACTGGATGGCTTTGGCAGTGAAGGAGGGAGGGGGTGGCTGGGTGGGACCATCCACAATAAAGGAGATTTGATACTGGGCTTAACCAGCGATGACTTGAAACCGGATGGGATTGTAGCACAGCCAAAACCTACTCATCCAGCTCATAAATATCAGTTACCCAGCTCTACATCTCAGTGGTGGGAGTGTGGGTGGGTCTCCAGTTCATCCTGATGAACTCCTCCAATGTGTCCTTGATGATGGTCACTGTGTTGGGCTCGGGCTCCGTGATGACATTAGAGTCAGTGGTGGGCTCTGGCTGATGGCTGGCCGGGCTCTGGGTCTGGAGTGGGCTGGTGAGGTCTTCCTCAATGGGGCAGACGGCGAATGGTGAGTTATTTCGAAACTCCCTCAAGGACGTTCCATAGGCAGGTGTGCCTTAGACCGCTCTGTGTGGAAGAAAACAGGAAGCGAGCAGTCAGGATAGTGTGTGAGGCACAGCAGAATGAGAAAGTCCCTCGTGTGATCCTCGAGGGAGCGCTCCAGCAGGAGAAGGCGAATATCCATGTTTATAATTCGCCATTTAAACCCTTAAAGGTCTCTTGTTCTGTCACAATGAACTGAAGCAACAGAGGGCTTAAATAAATGAGAAACTAGGAACAGATGAGGACTAATTAGGGACTATAGTAACAAATGAACGACTAGAACTAAGACAATAGCATACAGAGCTGACGTATGAACAACGTATTCAGACACTTTCTCTTGTTTCTCTCTCTCAGATCCTTATGATTCTGGCATCAGTTTGAAGAAGCTGTGCTGTTCTCAGCCTGACATTGATGCACTGCAGGTGAGACCTCTGCCTCACACACTAATGCTGCTCAAGACGTTTACTCTGGTGTCTTTGAAGAAGCCATAATAGTAAACTTTGTACATGTGTGCCTTTTTAATTCAGGTCAGCAATGACTATGTGCTTGGAATGCGTTTCCTGCATTTTTTTTTACATGAAAACCCAAAAATGTGTGTGTGTGTGTCTCCTTCTCTCTCTAGGACTACCCAGACACAGAAGATGATACGATACTTCAGGAGGTGAGGACATTTGAACACACACACACACACACACACACACACACACACACACACACACACACACACACACACACACACACACACACTCACATACAGTATCTCTGGCTCTGAATGCAGATGGAAGAGTGGGAGGAGCAAGAGCTTGATGAGCAGGTGAACTTCAACAACTGCAAGATTGACCCCGCCCCCTTCCAGCTGGTGGAAGGCACTTCACTGCACAAGGTCAGACTGTTATTTTGCTTTAGTTTGGGGAGAACATTGTGATGTCATAATTGTTTTTGCAGTTTCAGGTAATGCATTGTTAATGTTACAGTATGTCAAACATCAAATACATTTAAAAAGAGTAAAAACATTTGTGATTTGCTCTGATATTCCCAATTAACATCTCATTCTCTCTCTGACAGACTCACACCATGTTTTCTGTGTTGAATCTGGATTATGCTTACGTCACCAGTGTCGGACGACTTATTGGTGTTGTTTCACTGAAAGAGGTTAGATATGAAAACAACTCCACACCATCTACACTCAGGGTCTTCACTGGTTTATGGTTTGGTGAAGAACCTTCAACATTCATGAAACTTCCCAGCTTACAGGAAACGTTCTGGCAAGGTTCTTTCAACGTTATGAACAAACATTCTTTTGGTGACATTCTTTCAGAGGTTAAGTTATCTGGTAATGTTCCCAATAAGCTGTTTATTTTTAACATTTTAATGTTCAGAATTGAGGACAAGCCACAAGAGTCTTAGATGTGAACATGAAGAAATGAACCAAAGTGTCTATTAACAGGCTCTTCTCATGTGTTGCAGCTGAGTAAAGCTATCGAAGGCTCCATGCCGGCAGACGGCGTGAGGTTACGGCCCATTCTGGCCAGTTTCAGAGACCGAGGCATTAAAGGAACCAGGATCGAAACCGCTGAACTCCACAAACTATTGGACCATCAGGCCAGCTAGAACACCAGACACGCTCTGACCAGTTACAGGTGACCGAGAGGACAAACGCACAAACGTTGAGTAGCTTTATAGAGACGCTGGGCCTCAGAGTCTCAGAGATCCGCCCTCGTTCAACTCTTTCTGTTCCATTCCCAGGGATGTTCTCAGTTGTAAAAAATGAAGTAAACATTGTTTTTATTCATTTCTAAAAGTGCAGAATGTTTCTGTTAGGGTCAGTGTGTGAGTTAGTCTGTAGTATTTATAAATAGCTGTCTGTAAAAACAGTAGAAGTCAATGGAAACCAATGTGTTGCAGAATTTGTTCTGATATTCTGATTTTTCTTTGAATATTATGGGCGTTAAACGTCCCTCTCCATATAAAGACCATTTTTGTTTGAAAAGTTTGAGATTTTGATTGTCATTTTAAGTCAAACCACTTTAGAGCATCAGTCAGACTGATTCATTTAGGTGTTTAAGCAATTTTGTCTTTTTAAAATCTTTTTTTAATTTTTTTATTTTATGCTTTTACACAACAGAAAACAAACAAAAAAACTTTGTGTGAATAATATTTTGACTAATGCATTTTAAAATGTGCACTTTTTATTGGTTACTTGATTATAAGTCAAAAAAATTGAAATTCTGTTAAATAAATAAATATTAAATTTAAAGTACAACAATAACAACAATATTGGGGAAAATGTGCAATTTTTACTGAAATTCTGTTGTCTACACACACACACACACTCAAGACTTGTCACACACATCTGTGACCCTGGACCACAAAACCCGTCATAATATTTTTTTGAAATTGAGATTTATATATAAGCTGAATAAATAATCTTTCCATTAATGTATGGTTTGTTAGGATAGGAGAATATTTGGTCGAGATACAAGGTTTTTGAGGGTGCAAAAAAATCTAAATATTGAGAAAATCTTTAAAGTTGTCCAGATGAAGTCCTTAGCAATGCATATCCACTCACAAAAATAAAGTTTTTGATATATTTACAGTAGGAAATTTACAAAATATCTTCATGGATCATGATCTTTACTTAATATCCTTATGATTTTTGGCATAAAAGAAAAATCGATCATTTTGACCCAAACAGTGTATTGTTGGCTATTGCTACAAATATACCCGTGTGACTTCTGACTGGTTGTGTGCTCCAGGGTCATATTTCTTACCCAGTAAGCATGTTTGCACTAATATGGAGCTTGTATGTTTTGAAACCATCATGACATCGTGTCTTCCAGTTATTCAGACATAAACAGTAAAATATTGAGTTTTTCTGAAGAGGATTATTGGTGCTATTTAAATGTATGTTTATATTGAATGTATAATTGTTTGATTTTGAATTACCACATTTTTAACAAAATCAACCCTGAATCCATTTTGGCAAACTTTTAAAGGGGTCATGGCATGAGAAATCAAATTTGCCTTGATCTTTTGACATATAAGAAGTTTTTGTACCATTAAAACATCCTGCAAGTTTCAGAGTTTAAGACATCTTCCTCATTATAAACAAAGCTCCAAAAACAGCTTGTTTTGATATTGAGATCGTCATCGTCAATTGTTTTTCTGTGCAAGAAACTTTATTAACATTATAAGTGAACCTCCAGGAACATATTCAAATAATAAATAAATTCATGTCATGACCCCTTTAAAACTTTATAAAGGTTTTCAAATGGCTCTTTACTTGTTACTCACCATGAAAATAGCCAAGGTTAAAACACCAGCCAACAGAGCAACTTTTTAATTGCCACGTTATATTTTGGTGAGTCACTGCATGTACACACCTTCTCCATGTGGTTCAGCGTTAGTAACTGCAGAAACATACAATACTCGTGTTTTTTGTGGACTTGTATTGTTTGTTTCAGGCCAACAGCTGCAGACACCAAAAGTGAATAAAACAAAAAGTGAAATCTGTGAGCGACTGGACGTTTCATTTTATTATTTAAATCCTAACCCTTTATTTCATTTATCAGTTTTTATGCTGAGTGACAGTAAGTGTTGTTTTTTGCAGCAGGGTTGGTTAGTTTACACTTACACAAAGAAAATATATTTCCATATATTTTTTTAGAATATGTTAAATTGTTTATTGTATGTTGAAAAATACACAGAATAATATATTGCATTAATATTTAAAATATATTGAATAATACACAAGGAATTGCAGCTTGAAGTCACCATTACGGTGATCAGTGTGTGTTGTAGTTGGGCTCTTGACTGTTAATGTTAGTTTTTCTGTGTTTTTTGCCGTAAGGCAAAGGAAGCCCAGGATGATTCTGTAGATGATCGGTTATTTAATGATTCACAGATCTCATCTCAAGGTTTATCACTGATCAAATGTGCGTTTTAACTCTCCGGTGCTGCTCGCGTGGATTCAAAATGACTGAATCTGTTTTATTTCAGTGAAATGATTGTACTATATTTTAGTTTGATGTTTTTTATTTAATATTTTGTATTTTTAATGGATTTTATGGTACTAAATTATATTTATGGAATAGTTATGATCCATTTATCACCCCTGAAAATTAAATTTTCATCTTTAACTGTGGTAAATCTTGAATCTTTGGAGCAACAGACTGAAGTTTGGTTTCTTTTTAAAGACAACACTTGGCAGATTATTGCTGAAGTGAGAAACGTTAAAAAGTTAAACTAAAAGTTACAGAAGTTTGTTTATTATTATGAAAAATGCACAAAAATATTATTTTTTAAACGTTATATGAAATATACATTTTCCAAAACACATTTTATTTTAAAACTCCAGAAAGAGAAATAAAAAGAGAAAATCAAAAGCCATAAGTTGTTCCAAATTTGAGGTTGATATCTCAAAAAATGAGCTTTAAGTAAGATTTTGTTTGGGCGCAGTACCACACGCTTCCACTAGATGAGATTCATCTCCCGTTCATTTCCAATGCGCTCATGTTTCACCATGAACAATACAAGTGACTACTTTTCATGATCATTTAACCTTTTTTTCACATAGCAAGTGCCAAAACCTTTACAAAGTTTTGTACCATTTAAAAAACAAAAAAAACAATGAATGCATCAAAAAATGTATCAGATATACTTTTTTTTTTTTTTTTTTTAAATCCCTATAGAAGTGAATGGGTTACTCACACAAGAGGTTTCTGTTTTTCATGCGTATATTCTTCAGTATGTTTACACAGATCGCATCCCTCCGTGTGTCTGAATATAGTGCAGTTATTTTGGAAACTCTTATGCGGGTGTGTCTCAAAATGTGAGATATCTGTGCGATAACAACTGCTGGAATGTTGTGTGGGACAAAAATAAATCACAGCAAACCTTCCCAGGAGTCTGAGCAGAGCCTGAAGAGAAAAGTACCGCCCTAGATAGTGCATCTTTACTCTCTACAACCGTACAAGTGGATCAACCTGCTGTACGAGCCCTTTATGGAGCCCAACCCAGATGCCTTGCTCATTATGTCTATAATTAATGCTGTTAAATGGAAAAATACTCCCCTCCAATCCAAACGTTTCTCCACATTCAAATGAGCTGAAATGCAGACGTTAGTAAGCAAGCGATGGCTATTTGATGAATGAAAGAGTCCTTTGATGCGCAAGCTTTGGTGCGTGAATATTAATTAGGTTGTGTGATTGGGTGTCAAGAACATGAAAGTGCATATTCATTAGTTAAAGTAATTTGGCGTTCAGGTAATCCAGTCAGGTGTGCGTTCGGTCTGTTGGCTTAATCATAGTCATATCATTTGACATGAAATTGATTTAGACATCTAGCTTAATGTGTTGTTTATTTGTCAGTAATTTGAGAATTTAAACGCTTTCCATGTAAACTTTCCCTTCAACATTATCAAAAGATTTAAATTCTAAAACAAAAATGCACATCATATTAAGAATATTAAATAATATAAAATTTTAAAAGATGAAGTCCAGGGCAAATATTTCTCATGGTAAGTATATGAAAAGTCACTTTTTTTATTGTCAAAAACCTTCTTCATTACCATAAAAAAAAAAAAGTTACATGGTGACCATTGGCGGGGCATGTTGTCACATTCTGTGGGATAAGTCACAATGAGAACATGCTGTGTACTGACACTGATATAAGCAAACACATGACATAAATACAGAAAATCAATCCATTTTCAACAATATAATATTTAAAATGTATTACAGACTATTTAGTGTCTCAAAACCTTTACAGGGACATCCTCCCCATGTGACAACTAGCCCCGGTCCGCCTTCTGTCATCAGTTTCAGCTTCAGTCCTACAAACAGAGAGAGAACAATATGAACTTTTTATTATTATTTATTATTAGTGATATGGATATAGATTATATCAGATATGGATAGTGAGTTTGCAGCGAGTGCCTGTGAATCTACAGAACTGATCTGAGAAACGTGAATCTTCAGGCATATTTTACACAAACCGGTCTGTCTGCATTACTGGGGCGCGTCTACATCACTTCACCGGGTGTTTTTACACGTTCAGACGGGTTTACATTACTTACACATGAGTGACGAGCATTGAAATACGATGAATGTGGAAAAGGTTGAATTCAGCAGGTGTGTGACGAGTCAAACGAGGCTCATGCATCAGAATATAGAGTCAGTTCATCGAATCACACGTTACCTCATCACTGGATGAAGACGATGACCTGCGGCCTCGACCGTGTCCGTGTCCATGTCCATGACCGTGTCCATGACCGTGTCCATGTCCCTTTTTGTGTTCTTTATCCTTCTTCTTGTCCTTATCTTTGCACTTGTCTTTATCTTTGTCTTTGCACTTGTCCTTGTCTTTCTCCTTCTCCTTTTCTTTGCAATCACTCTGTAAAAACATGCATTATAATGCAGTTATAACGTAGTAACTTCTCTTATTTTACGTCATTATTAACCCTCAAGGGCTGAACGACAATGTCAAGCTCTTGACATGAATCTTCCGGGTTGGGCTCCATTCTCAAGCCGTTTTCCTGCTGTAATCTGATTAGTTTTTAGTATAAAATCAGTGTGTTATTAGGATGTTCTCACCTTGTCCTTATCCTTGCACTCTTTGTCCTTTTCTTTGTCTTTATCCTTCTTTCCAAACCCAAAGATTCCCTCCACCTCGTGTCCCTCCTGCTTCTTCACCTCATCTCCTCCAACAGCTGGAGAAGAACACACAGTTTCACTTACAGATCATTTCTTTGTTTACTGATGTATTAATGTTCCTCATCTGTTTACCTGAGTTCAGATCGAGGTCCATGATGAATGCGTTCTCGTGCTCTGATCTGATGACAGCAGTATTTATCCTCTCATCAGAGCTCCTCCTCTCACACCTGAGCTGTGGAGCAGTTGTTAGGTGTGTATCTGTGAATGACATCAAAGTACCGCGAGAGCGATCATAGCTCCATATGCTTTCGACTCGCTCTCGCGGTACTTTGATGTCATTCACCGAGCGGTCCAGTCGAACACACCTGTTGTCTGTGGGATGACTTGGCTCTTTACTAATTAACCTGGTGTGACATTTGCGCTAGCTGATTGGCTGAAAGACAGCCAACGAGGCACGAGGCTGCAGTTTCAGGACCGCAGTTGTTGTTTTTACTTGTTTATAATTTTATAGCTCTTACTGTTCAGTTCATCATGCATCTCGTCACCTGGACAATCAGTGAAACCTTTTACTGTCCTACAGCGAAGGTTTGGCTTATGAACTTATGAATAGTGTGAGTATTGTGTTTACACTAAAAAGACAATTTGCTTTTTGATTATTAGAATGTGAAAACGCGTTTTTTTTTCATTTCACCTCGCTACTTTTCCATTGTTTTTAATATGTAAAAGCGCTAGATGGACGTGTTTGACCGCTGCACTAGTGTCTAGCACATGATGCGGCGCTCAAGTTAACTCTTTCACATGGAGGTCACTACAGTGGACAGCTATTCAAAAAGCCATTTTCTTGCGTATGCATGAGTTTTGATGGCATGCCATAGATGCACATCAACCTCTACAGTGGACACTAGTGCATCATCCTATACACTGCCACCTAGTGACAAGCTGTTGTATGTGTTTTTTTTTCTCTATACTAAGATGTCCGAAGGCCAGTCAGAAATGCCAAGTTGCTCTGAAATATCCATCCATTCCTTCTATCCTAGGAGGCTTTTGCAGGTAAAAAAAAAAAAAAAAAAAAAAAAGTTGTAACATCTAAGGAGTCATATCATTATTACATTTTCCATTTCCTTGTAAAGTGTAACTGTACTCAGTATGTCAGAAAAGTAATCTGATTACGTAATGCACATTACTTGTAATGCGTTATTTTACTTGTTACGTCAGAAAAGTAATCCGATTACGTAATGCACGTTACTTGTAATGCATACTTTACTCATTAGGTCAGAAAAGTAATCGGATTATGTAATGTGTTACTTGTAATGCGTAACCTTACTCGTTAGGTCAGAAAAGTAATCTGATTACGTAATGCACGTTACTTGTAATGCGTTACTTTACTCATTACATCAGAAAAGTAATCTGATTACTCATTATATTAAAAAAGCAATCTGATTACGTAATGCACTTTACTTGTAATGCGTTACTTTACTCGTGATGTCAGAAAAGTAATCTGATTACGTAATGCACTTTACTTGTAATGCGTTACTTACTCGTGACGTCAAAAGTAATTTGATTACGTAATTTTACTTGTAATGCGTAACTTACTTGTTACTAATCGAATGCACTTACTTGTAATGCATTACTTACTCGTTATCAAAAAAGTAATCGGATTACGTAATGCATGTTACTTGTAATCCGTAACTTTACTCGTTACGTCAGAAAAGTAATCTGATTACTCTTATTGTTAAAAAAGTAATCTGATTACGTAATGCATGTTACTTGTAATGCGTTACTCGTTACGTCAGAAAAGTAAATTACGTAATGCATAACTTGTTACATCAAAAAGTAATCGGATTACATATGCATGTTACTTGTAATCCATAACTTTACGTCAGAAATCAAATTACGTAATGCACATTACTTGTAATGCGTTACTTTACTCGTACATCAGAAAAGTAATCGATTACATAATGCACGTTACTTGTAATGGTTTACTTTACTCGTTAGGTCAGAAAAGTAATCGGATTACGTAATGCATGTGTACTTGTAACCGTACTTCACTCGTTACATCAGAAAGTAATCGAATTACATAATGCACATTACTTGTATGCGTACTTTACTCGTTACGTCAGAAAAATCTCATTACGTAATGCACGTTACTTGTAATGCATTATTTACTCCTTACATCAGAAAGTAATGATTACGTAATGCATTACTTGTAATGACTTACTCGTTACGTCAGAAAAGTTATCTGATTACATAATGCATGTTACTTTAAGCGGTAACTTTACTCGTTACTTCAGAAAAGTAATCGGATTACTAATGCATTACTTGTAATCCGTAACTTCACTCGTTACATCAAAAGTTATCGGATTACGTAATGCATGTTACTTGTAATCCGTAACTTCACTCGTTACATCAGAAAAGTAATCGAATTACGTAATGCACATTACTTGTAATGCGTTACTTTACTCGTTACGTCAGAAAAGTAATCGGATTATGTAATGCACGTTACTTGTAATGCATTATTTACTCCTTACATCAGAAGTAATCTGATTACGTAATGCATGTTACTTAATGCGTTACGTTCATCAGTAATGCGTTACACGTCAGAAAAGTAATCCGATTACGTAATGCACGTTAAAAAAGTAATCTGATTACATAATGCATGTTAGTTCTAAATGCGTTACTTTACTCGTTAGGTCAGAAAAGTAATCCGATTACGTAATGCACGTTAAAAAAATAATCTGATTACATAATGCATGTTACTTGTCATGCATTATATCAGAAAAATTATCTGATTAATCTGATTACGTAATGCATGTTACTTGTAGTGCGTAACTTTACTCGTTACAGCCTGCTAAGTGATGACTTCATTTTATTATCCCTTTAACTCTTGCACTCGTGTTTTTGTTTGATTCGTTTAGAGATTAAAACAGTCATGTTGTAGCAGCACAGAATCATCAGGTTTCCGGTCCACCGTCATCATGAAGTAAAACACAGATGTACACCACTGAAAACAACCGTAAAAAGTCTTTATTCAGTAATCATTCCATTTGTACTCTGTAAAAACATGATCTGTAATTTTTCAGACAGTGCAAAGTTAATTTTCTCAGAATCGTCATTAGATCATTGAAGCAGCTCGGCTCGGATTTACAGTCAGAACCACACGGTCCACAGACACAGAAGGCCACAGACGGACACAAACGCCAAGAAAAACAAACGCTATACCGTTACAAAACTGCATCGAGATTCGCAGGGCAGGTCTGAAGCGATTAGCATGGTTACCACGGTGATGAGGGGAGGAGCTCTGGCAGTTTGACTGGCACAATCACTGTCCTATCAGCATTAGTTCCTGTATGAGGCTCCTCCCACATCAGTCTCTGACTGGCAGGATATTCAGGCAGTGAGGCCTCTCATTGGTGGACACCTCTGGTGTTGCTCTGTGATTGGCTAATCCAGAGGCTCACAATATCTGTCCATCAGAAGACGTAGATTTTGTCTCTTTGAACCGTGTCGAGGTCGTCGTCCATAGTGAGCAGAACCTGAGACAGATACACACACACACACAGACAGGTGTTTATTATGTTCAGTTGTCTCGTTTGGCTTTGACTGATGTTTGACTCACCAGGAAGGATCCGAACATGGCGATGGACGACAGGAAGTGCCAGATATCGTGATCGTCGAAGAAGGAGAGCAAGATACACTCACGGTTGTGCTCGCGAGACTCGGCCGGAGTTTTCTGGAGACAGAGTTTGAATCTGATCAACATGACTGAGTACAGGTAACACACTACTGACACACACTAGAGGTGAAGGGTCATGTGTGTGTGAGTGTGTGTGTGACTCACCTGCCATGTACTGAGACCCTGAAAGAAGAAGAACAGAGCGAAGCCCCAGACCACAGCGGTGAACAGGATACACACCAGAGCCAGACACTGGATACGCTCACCGCTGCGCAGCTATACACACACACACACACACAAAGATCAGAATGAGACTAACACACTAATTCACCTGATCTGAAGACCCCTGCAGTGGGATGTCATGACCACAGGAAGTAGTATCAGTATCTGATGATGTCATAATCAGAGCGGCACCTTCATTATGATGTAAAAGGCGAAATACAGCAGCAGGTTACAGATGGCGATGGCCAGCAGGTACGAGGCGAAGTCATTGGGTCGTTTGATGAGGCCGTACGCCGCCCTGCAAACACACACACACATGGGTCATGCGTGCGCTCGTATCCATGTGATCGAGAGATGATGGTGATATAGCGTAACTCACAGTGACCAGTTCACAATGTTTCCCATCACCAGCAGAACCATCCGATCCTACAGACAAACACACACACGTCAGACAGATTTACTGCAATAGCTGCATGCATGTGTGTGTGTGTAGTACTCACGATGTACATGGGTCCACTGCACTGCCGAATACAGTCTGTGTAGATCACATACAAAATCCTGCGCAAGATCCCAGAGTCTGAAACACACACACACACAGAGTTTAAGGAAAACACACCATCAGCTTCTCCTGCTGAACGTCAGGTGTGTGTGATTGTGACTCACTGAGTCTCCAGCGGCCCATGTAGTAGAGCTGAGTGCTCAGCAGCATTGTGGCCAGGATGTGTATGACAGAGAAAACGATCCAGAACGCTGTGTTACCCTTACCAAACACCTGAAACACACACACACACACACATACACACACACACACACACACACACAGGTTTGTTTGACTCATCTCATAGACATCCAATGATATTTTCTATGACGTCTGACCCCTAAACAAACCCTCACAGATACCTGTGCGCAACACTCAACTGAAATGCAAGTCAAATTTATTTGTTCAATCTCTTTTCACAATACACCCTGACTATGTTTACATGAACCCTCATCATGTGATTATGAGATTTAGGAAATATTGTGATTAAACTGTACATCATGTAAACACAGTGCTGCCACCAAACTGATGAGACTGAGCTCATATAATCCTACCCACAATATACCATAACTGTAATAAATGATGTGTGTGAGTGTGTGTGTTTGTGTGTGTGTGTGTGTGTGTGAGGGTGTCGTGGAGATGAGGTGTCTAAATCGCAACATCTAGCTACTGGCGTGCCTCAGGGCTCGGTGCTGGGACCGCTTCTCTTCTCCATCTACATGTCATCACTAGGATCTGTCGTTCAGAAACATGGTTTTTCTTATCACTGCTGTGTGTGTGGTGTGTGTGTGTGTGTGTGTTCTCACCACCCCCAGCACAGAGAAGAATATGACCGCAGCCAGACATGCGTAAGCGGAGTACGCGCTGGCGTTGATGTCCGGGTGTCTCTTCTGATACAGCTTCAACATACACAATCCAGCAATCATATACATGAACGACGTGTCTGAAACACACAAATGACATGAAATTAGATCAGGAATTCCCAAACTTAAAATAAAAATATTTACTTTCCCCCCTAAGATCGATCTCAGCAGCACCAGCAGGATGAGGCTGAAAGAGTCGAGTCACTGACGTACATGAACATCTTCACACTCACCGAACTGAAAGTTGGTGTAGTTTGGACAGACGTGGTAGCAGGCGCTGAGCAGCCCCTCCATCATCAGAGCAGTGCCCATCGCGTAATACAAGCCGAAGTGCTTCGGGATACCACACTCCTGAAACACACACACAACACACACACTCACGCTCATACTCCTGCACTAGTATAAATAGTTTGAAAACTCCACCAAGAAATAGTGCACTTAAACACCCAGATGATGCACTTAATTGACCGAAAACATGAAGTGTGGAATGTTGGACACATCTGGAGTGGGCGTGGCTACCAGACTCTGATGTTGAATGACACAGTAACCTTATAGCACAGTATAAGTGTGTAGTGTACAGTGTGTTTCATGTGCAGATAATGGAGTCCGGCTGAAGTTCTGCAGGGCCGCGAGTGCTTATAAAGCACAGTCGGTGGATCACATGCTCTCTGCTGCTCACCAGCGCCGTGTTCTCGTTGCGTTCAAGCGCGCGGTTATGAAGGATGTCCCTCTGCAGGACGATGAGCAGGAAGAGCAGCCCCAGCATCACATAACCCAGGTTACTCAGGATGTTGTTGAAGGAACTGAAAACATCACAACATTTATTATAAGACCTTATAAGATGCATTCTGATTGGCTGTTTTTTATGGTTCATCAGCTGGAAAAAACGCTCTTGAAAGTGATTCCAATGGTATCATTCTTCTTATGGGTTGGCCATGTGACCAAAACCTTGACACTATATCATCGCTGTGATACATAAGCTCTAGTTCCTCTGTGTGTTCTTATTCTTTTACAGTCAGAACAATTATTAAAACTCATGCTTTTAGATTGATTAGTATCCACTAATTTATTTAAAATGTCTGAAGAATGCGCACACACACACACACACCTTAGAGCTCCGAGAGGGTGTGCACACAGGAAGTTGTAATAGCAGATGTCTTGGTTTCCTGTGACGTTTACAACCTGTCAGAAAATAAAGAAATTATAATAGTTATCATCAAGTCCAATCAAGACTGAACACACACTACATGAGACATGAAGAGAGATTTCGTACCGTCTGATAGGTGATGACCAGCTGAATGACCGGAAGAGCGTAAAACACTGCGATCGTAGCGATGTTCCTATGGAGAAAACACACACACACACACACACCACTGGAGTTACTATATGTAAAACAAACACACTTGTACTGTGTGTGTGTGTGTGTGTGTGTGTGTGTGAGCGACTCACCAGAAGTAGATCTGGTATTTCTTGCTGAGGATGCGTTTGTCTTTTCGAGCGAGATCAGAGACGCACAGGAACTTCTGTGAAGGAGAGAGAAACACAGTCAGTAATAAACACACACAACACACACACACACGTCTTGTGTTTCTCTACAGTTCACACACCTTAGTGCGGACGATGTTTTTGTCCGAGTCGATGTCGGCCAGCGTGTCGTAATCGTCCTCTTCCACTGAACTCAAAGACTCCTGCCGGCTGCGGGCGACGCTCTCCAGAGATCGATCTGATGCACACGGAGAACAAGCGTTCAGTGTGTTTCAGACTGACCGTCACTGAGTGATCTCCTGCTGTAGATGCTGACATCACTCAATCATTCATTAAACGTCTCATCAGCAAATACTCATTTAAATAAGAATCATTTCAAACAATCAGAGAAATTATCATTTCATATTTCTCAGGACATCAGACCAATATTTGTTTTGATTTTGAACGGGGTGGGATTTCATAAGGACGTGCTGATTGGCTGATTTATAAAGTGGGCGTGTCACCGAAGCGGATGGCTACATGATGAGCTGTGATTAGTCGTCGTTTAAAAGTCTCCGATCCTAAGTGGTAAAAATAAACCAGAACTCAGAAAGCACATCACATTTAGCCAATGAGAGAGGACACTGAACCGCCATTTTGAATATGAACATGAACATGTATATCCCATGTGTGTCAGTACCCATGTATCCATAGTTCCCATCGGTTGAGGCTAAACTGTCAGTAACAGCTTCAGAGCTCAGTGTGCTTCCATTATCAGCTGGAGAAACAGACAGACAGATTAAAACACATCTGATGAAGAAATAATTCATCCGAATGAAAACTTCCATCAACTCACCAAATGATCCGTATTCATACGGAGACACGGGAGCCTTTCCTGAAACACACACGCAGTGGGTTAGACAGATGCTCAGAGAGTGTGTGTGTGTGTGTGTGTGTGTGTATTATAAAGGCCCTGATATACTCACAGCGAAGTTCGCTTAAAGAGGTTTGAAATACCTTTGCAGCGATATACTGTTAGTGAACATCCTGGCTCCGCCCACATTTATATGAATATGTAAATATGTGCTTTAAACAACAGATTGCAACAATAGATTTACACCTCAAAGGCGGAGCCTCAGAGCCACACCCACTAGGGCTGGGTATTGACACAGTTTTCACGATTCGATTCGATTACTATTCACATGCTTTCAATTCGATTCGATTATTTTGGATGTAGTATTTCAGTTTCAGCACATGGCAAATTTTCTAGAGGAAAAAAATCTCTCCACTAATGCTGTAAACTACACATGAGAGTCAGCTGGTACTACTGTAATAATACTGAAGGTTAAATTAACTTATTTATATACAAACACTTCAATTACACTCAATGATGTTTTTATTATAAATAAAGTTCAGAATTATATAATCATATTTCTACTCCAATTCGTTTTTGTGAAATATAAACATTTAAATCGCAGCTGATTTATTCAAACATGCATTAAATATTGAAGAACATTATAATGAATATGTAACGGTGCATAGCTATATTTATCTTTCTAGAGTTCACTTTTCTAGCTGACTAATGAGTTTATGGTCACTGAATATGTTTTTCTGAGGTAAATGTGACGTCACGTGACATTGTTTACAAGCTGTTTTATTGACGTCTTTCCGAGGTTGAAGCACTGATTGAGCGATTACACGAGACATGATACGGATTTCAGTAAGTTGTACTGTATATTTTAACATACCTTCAGATGTTCATGCATGTTTATTTCGCTGTAACTGGTATTAAAGGTGCCCTAGAATCAGAATTTGAATTTTCCTCGGCATAGTTGAATAACAAGAGTTCAGTACATGGAAAAGACATACATTGAGTTTCAAACTCCATTGTTTCCTCCTTCTTATGTAAATCTCATTTGTTTAAAAGACTTCCGGAAAACACTTGGATCTCAACATAACACCGACTGTTACGTAACAGTCGGGATCATTAATATGTATGACCCCAATATTTGCATAATGCCAGCCCATTCGACGCATTAGACAAGGAAAGGCAGTATTAACGGCTGGATCTGTGCACAGACAAGGTAAGCAAGCAAGAACAACAGCGAAAAATGGCAGATGGAGCAATAATAACTGACATGATCCATGATATCATGATATTTTTAGTGATATTTGTAAATTGTCTTTCTAAATGTTTCATTAGCATGTTGCTAATATACTGTTAAATGTGGTTAAAGTTACCATCGTTTCTTACTGTATTCACGGACGAGAGTCGTTGCTATTTTCATTTTTAAACACGTGCATATAATGCATAAACACAACTTCATTCTTTATAATCTCTCCAACAGTGTGTAATGTTAGCTTTAGCCACAGAGCATAGCCTCAAACTCACACAGAATCAAACGTAACCATCTAAATAAATACTTTACTCACATAATTCGAAGCATGCATGCAGCATGCATGACGAACATCTTGTAAAGATCCATTTGAGGGTTTATTAGCTGTGTAAACTTTGTTTATGCGATGTATATATAGTCCAGAGCTCGTGTGGCAGAGGAAGCGCATCTCTTAAAGGGGCCGTGCTGAAAAAATCAGTGCATAGTTAATGATGCCCCAAAATAGGCAGTTAAAAAAATTAATTAAAAAAAATCTATGGGGTATTTTGAGCTGAAACTTCACAGACACATTCAGGGGACACCTTAGACTTATATTACATCTTGTAAAAAAACAATCTAGGGCACCTTTAAAGCGGAGGAGAGGATGATCACATGCTTCTCTTTAACTGAGGCGCTAAAGCGATCTGTCACGCCACATTAAACAGCGTTTCGAACTCCAGAAACAAACTCCAAATGAACTTCATTTTGGGCTCATTTTGTTCAGAATGGCGTCACACCTGTTTGTTTGAAGTAGATCAGGGCCTTTACTCCATCACAGGTTCTGACACACACACTTCAGTCACTCACAGGAGTGACGCCCACACAGACGTTTATGAGCTCTATTTATTCATATCACACATGCTAAGCAGACTCACTCCTGCATGTAAATGAGATCGTCATGTTCAAAACTAGAAGAGATGGAAAGATTAGTTCCTACTGACATCTAAAGAGGAGTGTGTCTGGGTTAGTTTACAGCAGTGATGTCACAACTACACACACACAAACGCTGTGGGAGTGAACATGCAGATCAGTCTATAGAATAATCCTGCAATACCGGAGGAGACCGTTCCCTGGACGCTCTACTCCATCACACCTGATTCAAACCTCAAACAAACACTCAAGGAAATATTATCTTTCCACCACTAGAGTCCTAGAAATGAGGTTCTGTAACAACGGCATTGCAGGATTATGACACTCAATAAATGAGTGTTGTGTGTTAGTAACAACACACACACACACACACACACACACAGATCTTACCCAAGAGAGATGCTAAACACACACAAATATGCAGAAAAGAGAATAAAAGAATAAACACTTCAATAAAGTCACTCAATAAAGATGTCAATAATCTAGATTAATCATTTACACCTAACTCATACAGGTGTGTGATCAGTTACCTGTCTCTGCAGGTGAGGCGTCATGGTTTAGAAGCCCCTCCCTCTTCCTGTTCATCCTGGGAAAGACAGAATGTGATTGGCTGTCATTGAATGACTGAACTGAATCGAGACACTGACTCTTCTGTCGACAGTGCCGTACCTCTTATTCTCCACACAGGCCACTAGAAACGTGAGCAGATAGAACGACAGGAAGATCCCCAGACAGAAGAGCATGCCCATCACATACACCTCCGCTAGAGAACAGAGAGAACGATCAATCAACGGATGGACGGATGAACCAACGACTGAACGAACGTCTAGTGTAGTCAGCAACTCACAGTTAATGGCGGGAGAAACGATCACGTCCAGAGTTTTACTGCGGTTCCCGGCATCCAGCAGCTCATCTGAGGAAACACACACACACACTCGCCGTCAAACAAGGGTTCTGATTGGCTGCAGCCGTGTAACGGATTGGGTGTAGGAACTAACCGGGTAAGAGCGGGTAGAATCGGAGCGGTCCTCCGCACGCCTCGTCTTCAGTCTTCACCACCACCACCACATAGAAGCTGTTACTGGGGAAATCCTTCCTCTGAAACACACAGAGCTGTGTGTGTGAGTGTGTGTGTCTGTGAATGAGTGTGTGTGTGTGAGAGAGTGTGTGTGTGTGTGTGTGTTACCTGCACTGTGATAGCAGCTGTGGTGGTCATAGTCTGATACATTCCAATAAACGCCACATTATTATCCAGATCATAAACCGGACACTAGACAACGAGAGACACACACAGATATGAGCTCAAACTCCTCTGACATCATCTGCGTGTGAATGTGTGTGTTTCTCACCTGGATGTCCTGTATGGACATGACGGAGCAGGGGAAGTTCTTCTGCGAGTTCACCTTCACGATTACTGTGTCCACACCATCAGGAAACACATACTTGAAGAACTGCACACACACACACACACACACACACACACACACACACACACAGTCATTACACTCCAGCATTGTGTGTGTGAGATATCTGTAATAACCCACACTGTCCACTTTGAAAACCCCTGGTCTAAGCTGGACCTTGTGTATCTGTGACAGCGACCCCTGCTGGTCAAAATCAACCATAGTTCAACTATCCTGTGATTATCCCAAATTTCTATATATCCTAATTATTGTTAATATGTAATTTATTTTTCCAGGAGCTCATTGCTTCTACCTTCAGTTAAACTGCTAACAGTGATTGTAAATTAATTGCCTAAATTATTACATTATTAGCTAACTGCATTCTTTAAATTGTGATGTTGACATGCATTCTCTGTAAAGCTGCTTTGAAACGATATGTATCGTGAAAAGCGCTATACAAATAAATATGAATTGAATTGAATTATGTGGAGCTTAAAGCAATAGTTCACCCGAACAAGCAAGTCATGTCACCGTTTACCGTTCCTTGTGCTGTTCCAAACCTGTACGACTTTCTTTAGGAAGGAGGATCACAAAAGAAGATTTTTCTGTAGAATCTCAGTGTTTTGTGCTCTGATTTTTAGGTGAAGCATAGCTTTAGCTGGATCCTTTAGAGTCATTTTGTTTAATCAAATAAATATTCAAATGTATAAAGTGGTGACCTGCAATTGTTACCTTAAAGAGCTATTTCTGCTTGATTTAAAACATAAATCTTAGTTTTGTTGGTATAAATTGGTGTATTTAGGTTGGTTCAGTGAGGTTAAATAATATTTTGACTTGAGTAAAATCAGTTAATTTACCATTTTTAGGTTTCCATTTTTTATTCGCCATTCCATGCCCATTTCCACACAAGTTAAAGTGAACATGCTAAATGTATGCAGCAGCAGGACACTGGACCCCTGTTAGATGGTAAAGTGTGACACCGTTTGGTTTCCTTTTCTGAATGTAGCAGCAGTGTTCATAATAACACTAAAACACCAGTTCTTGCCATAAAAGAATATTGTTATGGTAAGAAATGGTAAAGCAACCAAAGAGGTGTCGCACTTTACCATCTAACAGGCGACCAAAGTCATTTTGTTTATTCACTATTCCACTATGCCCATTTCCACACTAGTTAAACTGTGCATGCTAAATGAGCTCGTAATTTTTCTTGGACTTCAGTGTTCATGTTTGTTCCCCATTTAACTAAATAAAATGCCATCCATACAAAACCAGAAACTAATGCACTTAAAAGCCTTCTATGTGGAGGTCAAAGTTGACTGTTTCATTGAAAATCTTCAGTTGATTCAATTAAAGTTCCAGTGTTAAAAGACATGAAATTTGATTAAGCCAGCTGAACATTTTCAATGCAGCAAGTCAACAGCCATGTTCATCATGACTCTTCTCCCAGTCTTCCATTAGAGTCAACAGCATGATGCCTTCATGAACAGAGCCTCAGCTTTAGCTGGATCCTTTATGAGCAGGATGTCAAACACACACCCGTTTGCCCTCTCACACACTGAGGAGACTGACTGACTACTCTGAGATCAGCCCTGCAGCTCTGCAACGCTCACTGATCTGAAATCAGTTCTGTGCATCTATAATGAGAAGACATGAACACCTGTGGTTGGGACGGCGTCGCGTTGAAGCTGAATTTCTTGTCTGTCCTGTAGACATAAAGAGAAAGGTGACATTCCTAAAGATGACAACATAATCACTAGTTCTAGTTTGTGAGCTTCATTACATCACAGTAGCTATGTTTACATCCACTTATTTTAAGCACATTTTGTGATATTGCATTAAAACAAAAAAAAACCCTTTGCAACTTTGAATGGAAACAGAGCTAATGTGGCCAGCTCTCGATCAGAATAAAGTAACTGAATCCAGTCAGATCAGGCGTGTCTGATTATGACTGAACTCTGATCCGTGACTCACTGGAGTGTGAAGCTGTCCACGCGACTGACTCGCAGCTGATAGTGGATCCCTGCGCTGGAGAGCGTCGACACGTCCACATAGAAGAACTGTGTCTCCGCCACGGCCTTTGTGGGCGGCTGACACAGCGTCCGTCCCACCTGCGTGTACTGATACTTCCTCTGATACCTGCCGACACACGCGACACGTCACCACAGTCTGACCACAAACACCTCATGTTAACATTTACACACTCAAATAACACACATTCCTGCTTAAGTGATTAACACAGGCTCACTGTAAACATGTTAAACACACTGTGACAGAAATCTGTTTACTGCTTCATTTGAGCCGCTCATGCAAAAACAGAAGTTCATGAGGAACTGAAAGATCAAAGTTCACACATGAACGAACATATCATCATTTCTGAGTCCAAATGAAACTTTGACACCTGATTATCATCTGACTCGAGCAGTGGACCATTTTATATCAGAATAGGAGTTGTGTTAATGGTATATATATATATATATATATATATACATATATATATATATATATATATATATATATATATATATATATATATATATATATATATATGTGTGTGTATATATGAAGACTTCAAATGCAAAAGCCTATAAGTGCAATCTGAAATTTCCTTCTAAAATGAGCATTTTTATCAAGCTCGTATGTTTATGTTCAGTTATTTCACTTTAATAGCAATGAAAATGACCTATTAATTGCCATTAAAGTGAAATAACTGAACATAAACATACGAGCTTTATAAAAATGCTCATTTTAGAAGGAAATTTCAGACGACACTTCTATATATATATGTATTAAGTCGCTCAAGTGAATTTGCTACGTGCTTCCGTACATCACTGCGTTTGTATTATGGGATATGTTGCTAGGCAACGGCTGTACTCACAGGCCTCTGAGGATGAGCGGAACCTGAAACGACAGAACGGCCTGTTTCTGCCGGACCACAAACAGAACCGGACTCACGGCGCTCTCCGACAGCAGCTCCACCGACACCCGCACGCCCTCCGTCTGAGAAAGAGAGAGAGAGAGAGGGGTGTTATTGTGACCGAATCCGTCTGCAGAGATCCGGCCGTCGGTTCTGATGGACTCCTGCCTTGTTTCTGGAGACGGTGTGGTTGTAGGAGTAGATGGTCTGGTTGTCGCTGGTGACCGTGTCGTCATACGTCACGTCGAACTGAGCGTCTCTCTGGATGACCACATTGGTGCCGCCCGCCGCCGGACTCCAGCACACCAGCATCAGGACCAGCCATCCCGGAACGCAGCAGAACTCCAGCATGCTGGATCCGTCATCAGCCTGAGATCTGAAACAGAACCAGATCCATTACACTTCATCTGTACATACTTAACGCTGATCCGGAGTGACGTCACTACACCAGCAGAGCTCAAATACACATTAGCACTGAATAATGACGAGTATTTACTGACTGTAAACATGTAAACAAATACAGTGTGACGCAAGAGCCCGACAGATTATAGCGAGTTAACTGATTTCTGCTACATTTACTGTAGTAAAACCGTGTATTAATGACGGCTGTGTATTTATAATACTGCAAAAATATATATAACGTTAGTCAGTAAATAAGCATCATCATAATAACAATAATACCCAGCAGATAAACAGGTGATGAATGACTGACCGTGTCTCGCGCTGCTCCTGAGGTGTTTTAACACAAACACAAACACTGTCAGGGTTAAACTATAATACAGTGTCTGAGGTGAAATCAGGTGAAATCAGGGTAAACGCGTCCGGGCCGCGCGCGTCGGTTCTGACCCGCTCGCTCTCGCGTTGTTGTGTTGACGCGCTCACCAACGGCTCTGATCCTGAGGAGCGCCGCGTCGCCGTGATGTCATCGCGCACGGGTCATGTGACACTTTCACAACAATGTGTTTTTAAACATTTATATCTATTTAACTTTTAAATTTTATTTTATTTATGTCTTATTTTTGTTTATTCACTGTAGCCCCTGACTGTAGTTGTAATACTTTAAAACAAATAATAATAATAATAATAATATAATAATAATAAAACAATTATTTACTCAAACTACATCATACACAGAGTTCATAATACACACAATTCAACGTTTATTTATTATTTATTATATGGATCCTCTGAGGGCGGGTTTATACAGCTGAATGACTGATATGTGCATTACTGTAGATGAATATATGTGTCTCTGATCTGCTGTGGTTTCCTCCAGAAGCTCGTGAAGAGGTTTGATATGATACAGGAAGTCAAGCATGTCACGTTCTGAGATGCTTCTGTCTGATTGGATGAATTCAGCAATGACGTCAGAGAAACTGAGCTGCGGTGGAACCACCACCTGAGGGCGACACACACACCACACACACACACACACACACGCTACAGCTTGTGACGTCATTTCCTGTCGTCTCCTCTCTTCTGCAGTTCTCCTCCAGAGCAGGATTCAGGTCGAGAGAGGAAACACGTCAAAACTACAGGAATTCATCATCAGTTCGTCATCAGAAGTGATTTATATGTGTTTCATGCATTAAAGTGAAGCTTTACTGAGTCAATCTGATTCAGTGTGAGAATTTGTGCATCATTTCATCTTCATGAAAACAATCTCAACACTAAACAGTGAAATTCACACACACACGTAACAAATGAATCATAAAGCATCAGATGATCAAAGTTTATTTGTTGTACTACACAGTGGAAATTTACTAATAAGAGATAGATAGAGATAGATAGATAGATAGATAGATAGATGCGCATGCTCTGAGGCTCGTGCATGAGGAGTTGCGCATTCACGGTTCCCACATTCCTGTCTCCGAGCGCGTTTCCGGTTGGAAGAAGGGGGGGTTATGCAGGGAACCTCTTGTTGTCATGGCAACAGTTTCCTCAGCGCATTCGAGCAGATCTGAGGAATATAACAAACACACACGCGCAGGCGCGCGCACGTCCCGTCGCCTTGGCGACCGAGACATGCGCTCGCGCAGGCAATGAAGTCATAGTTACGCTATCGGTTGCCACGGCGACATCCATGAGAGGGCGCTGCGCAAAGGGGCGGCGCTCGCGTCCTGACGCACGGCGGGGGCGTGTCCGGAGAGCGCGCTGCGCGTCCTCGCTTGTTGTTCCCGCAGAGAGGGCAGAAGATGGCGGCCGTGTCGAGCGGGGCTGCCGCCGCCGCCGGGATTCCGCACCCGAACCGCGAGCGAGCGCAGCCCGCCGCCTCCATACACCACCCGAACGCGAACCGAGCCGCCGCCGCGGGCGTCGGTCGCCCGCCCCCCGTGCGCGTCGGCTACTATGAGATGGAGCGGACCATCGGGAAGGGCAATTTCGCTGTGGTCAAACTCGCCACGCACATGATCACCAAAGCGAAGGTAGGACACACTTTACCCCGGCAGATGCCCCGGGGCAGATCCACGCGCTGACCAGCGGAGACACCGACCACACACACACATATACAGTGATGCGGCCTGCGCTCGCTCTCTCTCTCTCGCGCGCGTGCGCGCGTCTGTGAAAATTGTGTGGGGTTCGTGTGTAGATGTGTGTGTGTGTGTGTTGCGTATGGATTGTATATGTGTATGTTGATGTGTGTAGATTGCGTATATGTGCTCTGTATGATTGTGTGTGTGTATATGTGAATTGTTTTGTGTGTGTATGAGAGTGTGTAGATGTCTGTCTGTCTGTGTGTGTGTGTGTTGTGTGTGTGTGTAAATGTGGGTTGGTTAACAGTAATCCATGTTGTCTTATTGCAGCAGTGATGCTGTTGTGGGAGGAGAGAGGGATAGACAGACAGAGAGAGGGATAGAAATGAAGAAAGGGGGTTAGAGAGTCAGAGAGAACATTAGAATTGCTTTGGCAGTACATTGTAACAGTTGTCATGCCAATAAAACACAATTTGAGAAGGATATACAGGCAGATAGAGGGAGAGGGCCGGATATAGGGCATATAGAGGGTATATAGGGATAGCATATATAGGGAGGGATATACAGAGGCAGATAGAGGGACGGGTATATAGAGGATATAGAATATAGGGATAGACGGTATTTAAGGAATATAGGATCATATAGCAGATCGGGGCCAGGCAGATATATATAGGGATATAGAGGGGCCAGATAGAGGATATACAGGATAGAGGGATAGAGGGTATATAGAGGGATTATATATAGGAGGGATTATAGCATATAGGGGATATAGGAGCATATAGAGGATATAGGGATATAGAGGGATAGGCAGATAGAGCGGGTATAGAGGATATAGGAGCATATAGGGGATAGACGGGCAGATAGAGGGATATAGAATATGGGGCAGATAGAGGATAGAGGCATAGGGATATAGGAGCATATAGAGGGATAGACAGGCAGATAGAGAAATATAGGGGCGGATAGAGGGATATATGGGCAGATAGAGGGATAGACAGGCTGATAGAGAAATAGGGGGGGATAGATGGGCAGATAGAGGGATATAGGGGCAGATAGAGAGGTAGACAGTTAGAGAGAAGGATAGACAGTAGGGCTGTGATTATATTATTTTTATGCGCAGCTTCTCAGTGAAGCACGGCTCTGTGATCAGCAGTAAACGTTGCTCCGTCTGAAAGCCAGAGGGCGCTCTCACGCAGAAACTCCCGCAGAAGTACGATATAACGCACGTCATTCCAGGAAATCCCTACGGACGTCACACTATCACTCGCTGTAGCTGAACAAACAGAGGACTGAAACGCTTTAAACATGACTAATAAACACACGATATATGGTTTATCTGAACACCCTCTCAGGTGTTTCCATGATAATAACGCATGTTTATAATCGACATAACCTTCATCACTGTATAGAATACTGTGAAATAACATCATCTCACAGACGGATGTTTCCAAACACTCGACTGTCGTTATGAAGTGAGTTTGGAGTAAAACATGTTATTAAATGTTGTCTTTTGTTGGACAAGAGATTCAGAAACGCTTCACGTGTGGAAAGATGAGCGCCTCAAACTCGCGGCGGCGTTTACTGCTGATCACAGAGACGCGCTTCACTGAGGAGCTGCGCATTCAGATAATCAAAGACTTCGTGATTTCGTAATCGCACACGAACGGTTTGAGCGTGATTTCATGCTAATTACAGCCCTAATAGACGGACGGAGAGAGGGCTAGACGTGATGTAATGATCAGACGGGTCATGTGTGTTCTGCAGTGCTTCTGAAGCGTGATTATTGATGATGTGTGTGAGTTCAGGCAGCATCACGCAGGTTTGTGTGTTCAGTGTTGATCTTTGTTCATCTGTGTGTGTGTTTGAACAGTATAGGTGTCATGTGGGCAGCTGTGTGTGTGTGTGTCCTGGTTTTCCCGGGATCACCGCAGGTCAGCGCGAGGATTCCCTCAGTTTTAACCCATCTTAGCTGCTGTAATGCTCCACTGACGGAGTGACCGCACGTCATCAGAAACAGACTGTGACGCGCTCACCATCAGGAGTCTGCTGTATTTGTTTCACCTGCTAAACTCATACATGTCTGCTGGTATCTGTTGCTTCTGTCGGCTGATAGCGGTGATGGTTGGGATCATGCGTGTGCTGCACTGGATGATGGACTGATGTTTCGTAGTCGGTGTGATTAAACCTCTCTGTGCGTGAGATATGACCGCTCTCATACGTGTCACACGTGACTTTTGCTCTCGGTTCAGAGTGCGATTGTCAGCAGGGCGAGCGTCGTCATGATGTGTTTGAGAACCGTTTCCTACTTCACTTCAGCTGTGAATGCAGATTCACACGGTTTCTGCAACACACACGCTTTTCTGAAAAACATTACAATTGAAATATTTGGACGCAATAATGTAGTTCACTAATGCTAACAAATGCACAAAAAATGTACCATTGTGTTTTGAGTTTATTTTAGTCTTCATTAGTGTTGAAGCAGAGCTGCACAATTATGACAAAAATATTGTGATTATTCATTCCAGTTCATAAAATTAATACCAAAGTATTATGTGTGTGGATCAGCTGCGTCATGTACGCTATCGTTCAAAAGTTTGAGGTCAGAAAGAGTTTTTATAATGTTTTTGAGTCTCTTCTGCTCAACAAACCTGCTTTCATTTGATCAAAATACAGTAAAAATGTGAAATATTATGATTTAAAATGTTTTCTATGTGAATATATAGTAAAGTGTAATTTATTCCTGTGATCAAAGCTGAATTTTCAGCCTTCAGTGTCACATGATCCTTCAGAAATCAATCTAATATGATGATTTGCTGCTCAAGAAACATTTATGATTATTATCAGTGTTGAAAACAGTTCAGATTTCTGTGGAAACTGATATATTTTATTTTTCAGGATTCCTTGATGAACAGAAAGTTCAAAAGAAAGCATTACATTATAAATGTCTTTACTGTCACTTTTGGCCTATTTAATGCGTCCTTAATGAATAAAATCTGACTGACCTCAAACTATTAAAGGTTAGTGTCGTTGCACGTCCAACACAAGCTGAGATCTGTATTTCATAATGACTTTATTGCCGTTTATGAACGATATCTGCAAAAACACCAGTATAAATGCATTATAAATTGTCGATCTGAATATAGCGCTGTATAAAATCTCACCGAATTGTGATCTTGTTGTTATTTGGATTGATGCTGCCCTGTGTTAACCCTTTATCGACAGTATTTCATGTAGTTAAAGTGAATGATTTTTGTGAAGAGTCCACTTTATATTTACATTTGGACGTTTTTCGTTCGCTCATCACTAAAGCACGAACACGTGATGATCTCGTGTTGATCTCGGTGCATATTGCGCACAAAATAGAAAGATCTTTCAAGCTCGATCAGACTGATTTGCATTCTTCGGATATGAAACAGAGTCTCAGCTTTCAAATCCTCACTAAATTCAGTCAATAAATGTGTTTTTGTGTCTCGTGAAGTGATCATCTCTTCCTCTTTACTACTAGTTATAGCATGAAATAAACATGAATGAACATCAGAAGATACAGAACAACTTACTGAAATTAATCATGTCTAATCTCATCGATCAATCAGTGTTTCAACCACAAAGACGTCAATAAAACAGCTTGAGAACAGCGTCACATCACAGAAGAGCCATAGAGAGAATATATGCACTAGATTACGTATTCATTATATTTGTACTTTTCAATATTTAATGCAAGTTTGAATAAATCCATCATTATTACAGCCACAATTTAAATTTTATTAAAACAAATTGGAATAGAAACATAATTATATAATTTAAAAGTTTATGTATTAAAACCTGTGACCTGTAATATCACAGTACTGTACAGGGTTCCTGTGTCATCACAGCTTCAGTTCAGAGAGATTGTTTAGTTTCAGAAACATGAACATGTACTGTAACTGATAGATCTGAAAGATCTGAAATCTCGCGTCAGCGTCCAGCTCTGCAGATCTCAGATCGACTGCCCTAGATGTCAAATAAACCAGAAGTGACCTGGTTGGTGGTTTTGCGCGTCACTCGCGCTCGGCAGACGTTGTTCTGAGAGTTGGCGTCTCCTCCAGTGTTTGTGTGTGTTCAGCAGTGACATGTTCAGCTTCATAAGCCAATTAACAAGCTAAGACTTGCTCTGATCTGAATGCCTGTCTCTCTGTCTCTGTCTGTGTGTGATGTCAGATAGCAGGTGTTGTTCGTTCGAGTGTGATGTCATGTTTTCTCAGCTGTTTGTGCGGATGATGCTCAGTTCTTTCGTCATGATTTTTGTTCTGATGAATCTCACTGGTCAGTCCAGCACTTTTTATGATTATGAACACGAGCAGCTCCTATTTCAGAGCTAAAGAAAGGAAAAAACATGAAATTATATTCAATTACTCTCATGACACTTTACGCATTTTCCTCCAATATTTCATTAGCGTAATGCAAAACGAATCTCATTCTCATTACTGTAATGCATCCAGACATTTGTGTGATTCTCATGATTCCTGATGCTGATTGTTCTCATGATTAATGATTTTGAAAGAGTCTCTTCTGCTCATCAAGGCTGCACTTATTTGATCAAAAATACAGTAAAAATTGTGAAATATTATTAAAGTTTAAAACAGCTGTTTTCTATGTGAATATAATTTATTCCTGTGATCAAAGCTGAATTTTCAGCATCATTACTCCAGTCTTCTAATAGTCTACTAATAAATTGTTACATTAAAGGATTAGTTCACTCCCAGGATTTTTCTCCATATAGTGGACTTCACTGGGGTTCAACGGGTTGAAGGTCCAAATGTCAGTTTCAGTGCAGCTTCAAAGAGCTCTACATGATCCCAGACGAGGAATAAGAGTCTTATCTAGAGAAACCATTGTCATTTTTCTAAAAAAAAAAAAAAAAAAAAAAAAAATTATATACTTTTTAACCACAAATACGATCCGCCACGCATTACGAAATGACGTTTTCCGCTTTACCGCGGTACTTCTATGTCACACGTGACCTTTCCAACATGATTACGTCATGCGTGGAGCATCACAGAGCAGTGCAAGACGAGCATTTGTGGTTAAAAAGTATATCATTTTTTATTTTTTTTAGAAAATGTCCGATGGTTTCTCTAGATCAGACTCTCTCGTCGTCGGGGATCATGTAGAGCTCTTTGAAGCTGCACTGAACTGACATTGGGACCTTCAACCCGTTGAATCCCCATGAATCCCTATATGGAGAAAAATCCTGGAATGATTTCCTCAAAAACCTTCATTTCTTTTCCACTGAAGAAAGAAAGACACGGACATCTTGGATGACATGGAAGTGAGTAAATTATCAGGACATTTTTATTCTGAAGTGAACTAATCCTTTGAGAATGAGATTTTGGGTCAGTAGATGTTCTTGTATAGAATGACAATAAAGAACTTGTTTTTTTGCTTTTCAGTCATGGATTTTTGAAGTTTGTGTCTTGATTTTAGGCTGAATGATCCTGTCATGGGTTTCCTGTGGTCCATGCATTCAGTTCTCACTGTCGTTGGTAGAAACGAGTCAGAACGGCTTCATGATGAGTTATTCAGCGCAACAGCGAGAATCTTTCATTCTTGCCGTGTCTAATCTAGAATTTGTGGTAACAGTTAATCCACGATTGATTTTCGGTGTTCATAATAAATCTCATCTAAAAATCACACAGGGTGCGAAAAGACCATGTCTTCAATTCTCAAAAAACCCTCCAAACAAGTGATTTTACTGAATGTATGAACTACTTGTGTAAACACCACAATAAAAGTACATAGAAGTAATAATATCCTGGTGGATGAGTGATGATCTTCAGCCGTTTCAGCTGTTGCTCATATTTCGTGGCGTACAGTAAATCAGAGCTGTCAAGCAATGATCCACTCAAGCGCGCTCCAGCTGTAATACAGTGTCTGATTGGTCTCTACACATCACCCCTTCCCAACTACCCAAGATCCTGTTTCCATTGGTTGAACTTTCAAATGATGTTGGAAAACATCAATGATCCCGGCAGTCCCATTGCTTGAGCGAAGCAGCATGTCAATGTCACTTCGTGATCTACTTGTGTTGAGTTTGGGCTCGTTCGAGACCACCTGCTCTAAAGATATGTCATCTACTATGGTTTACTAATGTTTTGAGAAGTTACAAACAAACACATGGCACAAAATCCTCATCTGTATGCTGTTTACCTGAGCGTCATCAACGCTTTTTCATACAAATACTTGGCATAGTTTGACTCTAACTGAAGCAGACATGCTTGTATTCTGCTAGACCTTTCAACGATATATGACACAAGTCTATCTGTTAATGTACGATGATTTTACACATCACATTTTCTTTCTTTAAGAGGTTATTGATTAATTGATCAGTAATTTAAACAACCATTGATTATGGGAATTGATGTAACTTGACATCCCTAGTTGAGTGTGTGGCGTCCTGCTTGCTTCAGCAGCCTCAGCCTGACGTCACATCATCTCCAGTGCAGACTGATGTCAGAGACGCTCCAGTGTGTGTGTGTGTGTGTGTGTGTGTGGATACAGTCGCTTACTCAGCACAACACACACTGTTGCCATGGCAATAATCCCTGTGTGCTGCATGCTGAATCATGTTGCTGCTCTTCCTTTCCATGCACATGCTTCTGTGTGTGTGTGTGTGTCAGTTCAGTGCTTTATGAGTGTTTTTGCATATCGAGTGTGTGTGTGTGTAACACTCACAAGCTGCTCTGCTGTGCCAATTAATGCACCGTTTTCCACTGTTTTGATCACTCGTTCCCTTCTTTGGATAATGTCCAATGTGGTGGAAAATTGATCTGTTCAAGGATGTTCAAGGATTAGTATGTAACACTATACAATAAGGTTGTGTTTGTTGAATTACTGTCAGACACACACACACACAGTCGTTCTCTCTGTTAGATCTCTGTGTGTGTGTGTGTGTGATGTTTGTGTTGTGTTGCTGCTGCTGGTTTCCTCATTTTGGACCCATTTGCATGAGCAAGAACTTGCCGTTCTCCAAGTGTGTGACCTGTGTGTGTGTGTGTGTGTGTGTGTGTGTTGTGTGTGTGGTCCAGATGTTGTTGAGTCCACACAGGGTCAGCTGGAGTCTGATTGCATCACTGTAGCTGGAGCGGATCCAGAGATATTAATAGAAGCGATGCTTTAAATACACACAACCTGTTACTGGAACTGCTCCGTCTGATTTACTGTCTCTCACACAAAACACAATCAGATCTGATCAAACACATCTAAACAAAACACACACACACACACACACTATTTATGCTAATGAACTGTGTTAGTATGAACACTAATGATGCTCATCTGTGTCTCTCAGGTTGCGATAAAGATCGTTGATAAGACTCAGCTGGACGATGAGAATCTGAAGAAGATCTTTCGGGAGGTTCAGATCATGAAGATGCTGCGGCACCCTCACATCATTCGACTGTACCAGGTCCCGCCTCCCTCCTCACGCTCGCAGCTGATTGGTTAAGTCTTCTGTTGGTTTGTGTTTGGTTGAATGCGATTGGTGCTCATTGTGTGTGTGTGTGTGTTTGGCAGGTGATGGAGACAGAGCGATTGATCTATTTGGTGACCGAATACGCCAGCGGAGGAGAGATCTTCGGTGAGTAAATCCATCGTTTGATTCTTCGCTGTGATTCGAATCCTTTGAATCACAAAATGATCAGATTTATTCATTGATTTATTCTGTATCTTGTCTACCTATACGAACTCAAATGTTGTAGTTCGTGAATGCTTTGGAATGGTTGTAGTCTCATGCCTCTCTATAGTGCTTTATACAATACAGATTGTTTCAAAGCAGCTTCACAGTGATAAACAGGAAAATAATAGAATCAATGATGCACACTTCACGACCAAACAAATGATAGATTCTCCTTGGTGTTTCTCAGATCATCTGGTGGCTCACGGACGGATGGCGGAGAAAGACGCTCGGCGGAAGTTCAAGCAGATCGTAGCGGCGGTTTATTTCTGCCACTGTAGGAACATCGTCCACAGAGACCTGAAAGCAAAAAACCTGCTGCTGGACCACAACCTGAACATCAAGATCGCAGGTGAGGGAGTGAGTGAGTGAATCAGTGAGGTAATGAGTGAGTACGTGAGTCAGTGGGTGCGTGCGTGCATCATCGTGAATCCGAGTGAGTCGGGAAAGTGAGTGGGTATCTGGTGAGTCGTGGGTGCGTGAGTGAGTCGTGAATCAGTGAGTGAGTCGTTGAGTGAGTTGGTGCGTGTGATGAAGATCGGTGAGTAAGTAAATGATTGAGTGAGTGAATCAGTGAGTGAGTGCATGGTGAGTGAGTGAATCAGTGAGGTAATGAGTGAGAGTCAGGGTGAGAGTCGGTGCGGTGAGTCAGTGAGTGAGTCGTGAGCGGGTGAGGTGAGTGAGTGGGTGGGTGCGTGAGTCGGATCAGTGAATCAGTGAATTGGTGAATGAGTCGGTGAGTGAGTGAGTCGGTGCATGCGTCAGTGAGTCGTGGGTGAGGAGTAAGTAGTTGAGTGAGTGAATCAGTGAGTGAATGAGTGAGTACATGAGTCACTGGGTGCGTGAGTCGGTGAATCAGTGAGTGAATCATGAGTTGATGAGTGCGTGTGTGGTGGAGTGATCGGTGAGGTATGAGTGAGTACATGTCTGGTGAGTGAGGTCACGTGGGTGAGTGAGTCGGTGCGTGCGTGGGAGTGTGAATTGGTGAGTGAGTCTGTGGTGATTGGTGAGTGAATCAGTGAGGTAATGAGTGAGTACATGAGTCCTGGGTGCGTGAGTCGGTAATCAGTGAGTGATCTGTGCGTGGTGAGTGAGTTCATTCAGTGAGTTGAGTGAGTCGGTGAGTCGTTGAGTGCGTCGGTGTCGGTGAGTGAATCAGTGAGGTAATGAGTGAGTACATGAGTCACTGGGTGCGTGAGTCGGTGAATCAGTGAGTGAGTCGGTGCGTGCGTGAGTGAGTCAGTCAGTGAATCGTTGAGTGAGTCGGTGAATCGTTGAGTGAGAGTGAGTCGGTGAATCGTTGAGTGAGTCGGTGAATCGTTTGAGCGGTGATCGTTTCGGAATCGAGGAGTCGGTGATCGTTGAGTGAGTCGTGAATCGGTCGTGGGTGAGTGAATCAGTGAGGTAATGAGTGAGTACATGAGGGTGCGTGAGTCGGTGAATCAGTGAGTGAGTCAGTGAGTGAGTTGGTGCGTGTGTGAGTGAGTCGGCGAATCGGTGAGTCGGCGAATCGGTGAGTGAGTCGGCGAATCGGTGATGATCGCGAATCGTGAGTGAGTCGGCGAATCGGTGAGTGAGTCGGCGAATCGGTGAGTGAGTCGGCGAATCGGTGAGTGAGTCGGCGAATCGGTGAGTGAGTGAATCAGTGAGGTAATGAGTGAGTACATGAGTCACTGGGTGAGTGAGTCGGTGCGTGCGTGAGTGAGTTGGTGTGTGAGTCGGTCGTTGGGTGGGTGAGTGAATTGGTGAGTGAGTGTGTGTAAATGAGCGCGTGAGTCGGTGAATCGGTGAGTGAGTCGATGGGTGGGTGAGTGAGCGAGTGAGTCGGTGAGTGAGTGAATCAGTGAGTTGGTGAGTGAGTGAGTCAGTGAGTGTGATCGTTCGTTCGTGCAAGCGAGTAAGTGTGTGTCTGTCTGTGTGTTTATGGAGTGTGTTTGACCCGTCTGTCTCTCTGTCCTCCAGATTTCGGCTTCAGTAATCTGTTTTCTCGAGGACAGCTGCTGAAGACGTGGTGTGGCAGTCCTCCGTACGCTGCGCCCGAACTCTTCGAGGGAAAAGAGTACGATGGACCGAAAGTGGACATATGGGTAAAACCAGCGTCTGTCTCTGACCTCACAAACACAAACTATTAAGACTAGTTATAAAACGTTAGCCATGTAGCATTTTTTGGAGCAAGCGTGTCTCCTCTCTCTGTAGAGTCTGGGTGTGGTGTTGTATGTCCTGGTCTGTGGCGCATTACCATTTGATGGAAGCACTTTACAGAACCTCCGCGCTCGTGTCCTCAGTGGGAAATTCCGGATCCCGTTCTTCATGTCCACAGGTACACTCACACTCACACACCACACCCACACCCACGAGCCACGACACACGGCTGACAGACCTGTATGTGTGTGTTTCAGACTGTGAGTATCTGATCAGACACATGTTGATTCTGGAACCCAGTCGACGGCTTTCAATGGAGCAGATCTGCAAGAACAAGTGGATGAGACAAGGAGACCCAGATCCAGAGTTTGACAGAGTCAGTCTCACACACACGCACACACACACACGATGGTCAAACTGTTTGCAGTTGAGCTGTATTATGCCTTAAACTAAATGTCATGCCTTATGATGTGTAGAAATGTTGTTAATTTCTCTGTCTGTAGCTGATAGCAGAATGTGAGCAGGTGAAGGTGGAAAGAGAAACAGAGTTAATTAATGAGCAGGTGTTAATGGCCATGTCTGATATGGGCTTCGACCGTGAGAGGACCTTACAGGTGACACACACACACACACATACACTTGTGCCATGTCTCTGTCATTCACATGAGCTCTTCTGAAACATTAATTTGATTGCATGTCGATCACAGTCTCTGCACACGGACGCGTATGATCACTACAGCGCCACCTACAGTCTGCTGTCTGACAAGTTGAAGCGGCACAAGAACCTGTGCATGGCTCCGCCCACGCCCCGCCCCCTCTACCCGCTGCAGGTGTGTGCCGTTACCGTTAGCAACCTTTGATGCCTGATGAGGGGAATATGCATGAGAGCTTCAGAGTGCCTCATTTGCATAGTGTATGAAAGCAGAGTGTCCTGTGCTTCTGGAGAATTAACGGTTTTAAAGGCTTTGGAAGGGAATTGTGGGGCGATTTTGTTGGAGTTGAGAGGGATTGTAGTTATGTGATATTGTTAAAATTTCATCTCAGTATTTCTCAACCTTCTGATAGTTATCTTTCTGTATTTCCTCTGAAATCACTTACAAAAGGGATTGTTTTCAGTCAGAGCACCCAGACTATTGATGGTTGATCTGCTTCGTCTGTGTTTGTGTGTCTGTCCCGCAGGATCAGAGTAATGCCGTCAGTATGACGGTACCGCAGGTCCAGCTCATAAACCCCGAGAATCAGATCGTTGAGGTGAGCGGGACACTGCTTTCATTCCTCTGCTCTCACATTCAGTCAGAATAAAGCAGTGTGGACTGATTTACAGTTGATGAGTGTCAGGATGGATCATCTAGTCTGCAGTGTGTCATGACCCGTGTGTGTGTTTCAGACGGACGGGCCGATGGCTCTGGACAGTGATGAGGGAGAAGAGCCCAGTCCAGAGGCGATGGCCCGATACCTGTCCATGAGACGCCACACTGTAGGCGTACCCGACCCCAGGTACCGCACATCCCAGACAACGCTTCTGTTTTTCCTGTCTATATTTGTTGTATGTACCTCCTGCTGGAGTCATGGCCTAACAAACTTAAATTAACTTAACTAAAATAACTTAAATTAAAATAACTTAAATCCTTAAATCCCAGTTTACTCTAAACCCTTCAAATCCATTTGAAGTCCCTCCTGATTCACTCTAAACCCCTCCCATCTAATTGAAGTCCCTCCCAGTCAACTCAAAATCCCTCCCACCTTACTAAAATCCCTCCCAGTTCACTCTAAACCATTCTAACCTAATTAAAGTCCCTCCCAGTTCAATAAAAAACCCTCCCACCTTAGTAAAGTCCCTCCCAGTTCAATCAAACCCCTCCCACCTTCAAAAACCCCTCCCACCTTACTAAGTCCCTCCCTTCAAAAAACCCCTCCGGTGCAAAACCCCGGTCCTCGGTTCAATCAAAACCCCGCCCAACTTACCTCCCAGTCCTCCCTTCATCACACCCCTCCCACCTTACTAAGTCCCTCCCAGTTCAATCAAAACCCCTCCCACCTTACTAAAGTCCCTCCCAGTTCAATCAAACCCCCTTCCACACAAATCCCTCCCGTTCAGCCCACCTTACTAAAGTCAGTTCAATAAAACCCCTCCCACTAAAGTCCTCCCAGTTCAATCAAACCCCTCCCACCTTACTAAAGTCCCTCCCAGTTCAATCAAACCCCTCTCATCTATTTAAAGTCCCTCCCAGTTCAATCAAACCCCTTCCACCTTAGTAAAGTTCTTCCCAGTTCAATCAAAACCCAGTCCTTCCAGTTCAATAAAAACCCCTCCCACCTTACTAAAGTCCTCCCGTTCAAGCAAAACCCCCCCCCTTACTAAAGTCCCTCCAGTTCAATAAAAACCCCTCCCACCTTAGTAAAGTTCCTCCCAGTCAATCAAAACCCCTCCCACCTTACTAAGTTCCTCCCAGTTCAATCAAAACCCTCCCACCTTACTAAAGTCCTCCCAGTTCAATCAAACCCCTTCCACCTTAGTAAAGTTCCTCCCAGTTCAATCAAAACCCCTCCCACCTTACTAAAGTTCCTCCCAGTTCAATCAAAACCCCTCCCACCTTACTAAAGTTCCTCCCAGTTCAATCAAAACCCCTCCCACCTTACTAAAGTTCCTCCCAGTTCAATCAAACCCCTCTCATCTATTTAAAGTCCCTCCAGTCAATCAAAATCCTCCACCTTACTAAACTCCGTTCATCCAAAACCCTCCTTAGTAAAGCCCTCCCAGTCAATCAAAACCCCTTCCACCCAATTAAAGTCCCTCCCACTTTACTGATGTTGTATGTGTGTGGGTTTCTCAGGGCCGAGATTCAGGAGGATCTTCAGAAACTGGCCCCTGGGTTTCCGCGTGTGGCCCCTCAGCCGCCCTTCCCTCCGCTGGTACCCACCATGGCGCAGATGCATCTGATGCCCACCCAGAACATGCAGCCCACACAGCAGCTAGAGTACAAGGTACAACACACACTCACACACTCTCGGGTAACTCCAGTGATGCTGACAGCGGCTGATGTCATGTTCATCTGTGTGTGAGCAGGAGCAGTCTCTGCTGCAGCCTCCGACCCTTCAGCTGCTGAACGGCATGGGTCCTCTGGGCCGCCGGGCGTCCGACGGCGGAGCCAACATTCAGCTTCACGCGCAGCAGCTGTTGAAGAGGCCGCGTGGTCAGTCGCCGCTGGTCACCAGCCCGGTGAGATCCCACAATCCCTCATGCTGCACTCTAGAATCACATTCTGTGATCATAAATGACGCTCATCAGTACAGTGACGTTACCAGCCACTGTTCATCTGATACCAGATGAAGTTTGTGTTCTGACACGTGTCTCTGTGTGTTTCTCAGCATCCGATTCCCGCCGTGGCTCCGGTGGATGAGGAGGGATCTGACGCTGAACCGGATCCGGAGGCCGTTCAGAGGTACGGCGGTGTGTTTGCATGCAGACGCTTGTGTTTCCTGATCCGACTCCAACACACACTCCTGCTCAGCAGCACACGGGTGTTTGAGGAGCGTGTTGGAGCGTGTCATGCTCTGGTGGTGGTGGTGTGTGTGTGTGTGTGTGTGTGTGTGTGTGAGTGTGTGAGCTTCTGCGCTGGGAGCCGCGGGACTCTTTCAGACTACAGACTGCAGTGCTGCTTCGAGCTCTAGTCTCTCTCTTTCTTTCTGTCTGTCCATCAGCATCACTTTCTAAACCGACTCTATAGTGCTACTAAAGTGACCTCTGACCTCTTGTGCCAAACGACGGCAAATTTCCCTTTCTGTGGCTTTGCTTTTGTCTAATCGCTTTGCAAAAATGATCGGCAAAAAGGCCGAACGGAGCCGCTCTGATTCTGTGTGCCGATTGGATGTGTGGCCCTCCAGAGGCTGGAGGCAGCCAATCAGAGCACTGATCCGTGCTGCTTCCTGTGGTCCAGGTATCTGGCGAACAGTTCCAAGCGGCACACAACACACGGCACGGGTCCCTGTCACATGACCAGCGAGCTCTCGGCAGACACACAGAGAGCCCGGCAGAGGGGCTGGACCCCCGAACAACACTGCCGGTGAGGGCCCACACACACCCACACACACACACCACACATGCATACACACACACACACACACTCATACTCGCGCACACTCATATACTTGACCATACGCACACACTACCACTCACACACACCTCACACACACACACAACCTCACACACACTGGAGTTGATCAGTGTTTTCTGTTGTTATTTGAACTGACAGTCTCAAACACTGGACACTGCAGATTAGCACAGATTTCAGCGTCAAATTGATTCATACTTTTGATTATATTACTATATCATGAATTAATTTAGTGCCCCTATTATTCTATTTTAAATGTTCCTAATGTTGTTTTGGGAGTCTCCAATAACAGGTGTACATTCATCCAAGGTCAAAAACACTTTAATTGTCTCATAATATCCACTGCAGCATCAGCTCTTTTCTCTCAGTGTCTGAAAGAGTTCAATCAAGGATTCGGTCTCTCTAAATCCCGCCTTTCTGAGAACTGCCCTGCTCTGATTGGTCAGATGGCCCAGTCTGCTGTGATTGGTCGGAAACCAAACGCTCATTAGCATATCTGAATCTCAGCACAGTGATACGAACAGTAACGATGGTGTCGGTTTTACCGTATCAATAAAGTGGATTTGCTTTGGCAGCAGAAAACGGCGTTTTCTTGACATGAACAACACGAACCAAACTCTTCCAGTCTCGGATACAACTATTGAGGGCGGAGCAAAGAGACGCTGTTCACAGGCAGCCAATGGGCTGACATTATGCAAATTAGGTACAAACCTATATAGGTTCAGTATGAAGTGAGACTGAATTACTGACGACTAGTTTCAGTTCAGAATCACTTTCTTCTGGGAGAGAAAAACTTATTGCGAGGTTCATATTTTTTCCTTAATTTTACTATATTTCATGGTTAATGTAAATATAGATATTACATGCAGATGTAATTGAAAAAGCTGCTCTGAGCTCAGAAACCCTGAGAGAAATGACATCAGAGCAGATCCTGCTGACTTCCTGTCTACTGAGGAAGTGTAGTGAGGTCACAGCGCCTCCTGCTGGACACACACAGAAGCGTCAGTCCACTGCACCATCAGGATGAAGAAGTGTTTCATTCCACATGTCAGCTCTGTTCCGCAGTGGTCAGCTGATTGAGCACACAGTGACCTCTGACCTCATGAGTTTAGGTTTGACCTTTGACCTCTGTTTAAAATGTCAGTGGAATACAGTGACTGCAGTATAGACACAAGTCTGCTTCACTCATCACACTGCAAATGAAAGATGCATTGTGGGATACAAAGTATGCATACTGTGTAGTGCAGGAATGGTAATGTTAGTATGCTCTTCTAAAAAAAGTAAAGTTGTTATGAAACCCCTGAAGCGACTGTGCCGCTGCCGTCACGTCACACACGTGTTTCCTTCTTAGCGGCTCATTTGTGAATGTTGTTGATGTTCATTGTGTAACGGTCCATCTGAACACTGAACTCATCTTCTGTCCCTCTGTGTGAGCTCACAATCACTGATGATGATGATGATGATGGCCACTTGTGGAGAGATGACACTAGATCGCAGCGCTCAACATCACGTTACTGTAGAACATGTTCTTTAAAGGATTAGTTCACTTTCTAATTAAAATTCCCTGATAATTTACTCTCCCTCATGTCATCCAAGATGTTCATGTCTTTCTTTCTTCAGTGGAAAAGAAATGAAGGTTTTTGAGGAAAACATTCCAGGATTTTTCTCCATATAGTGGACTTCACTGGGGTTCAACGGGTTGAAGGTTCAAATGTCAGTTTCAGTGCAAAACTTTTAATTAATTAATTAATTTATTGTTTTTAGAAAATGTCCGATGGTTTCTCTAGATCAGACTCTTATTCCTCGTCTGGGATCATGTAGAGCTCTTTGAAGCTGCACTGAAACTGACATTTGGACCTTCAACCCGTTGAACCCCAGTGAAGTCCACTATATGGAGAAAAATCCTGGAATGTTTTCATCAAAATCCTTCATTTCTTTTAGACTGAAGAAAGAAAGACATGAACATCTTGGATGACATGGAGGAGAGTAAATTATCAGGACATTTTAATTTGAAAGTGGACTAATCCTTTAACTGGAGCAGAAGCAGCACATTCAGATTGTAATGGTGTTTTGATGTGTGATTTAAGCTTCTGTACAGGAGCCGTTACCGCCGCTCGAGCTCACGTCTTATAAACGTAAAGCGTTTGCTGTGTGTGTTTCAGGTCGTCGTATAAAGACTGTAACACCCTTCACCTGCCGATGGAGCGGTTCTCTCCGGTCAGACGTTTCTCTGATGGAGCCGCCACCATACAAGCGTTCAAGACCCAGCTGGAGAACAACAGCCTCATCCGACAGCTCAAACAGGTACGGAGCGCAAACACACACGTGTGCTCAACACCTGCAGCGTCAGAGGCTCACGTGTGTGTGTGTGTGTGTGTGTGTGTGTGCAGGAGTGTGAGCAGCTTCAGAAGATGTATGCGGCTTCGCAGGACGAGCGGCTGATGGAGCACACACAGCAACAGCACGTCCTCTACCAGCAAGAACAGCAGATCCTACACCAGCAAATACAGGTCTGACACTCACTTCCTGCAGAGGTTCAGAAGCACACACTACTCTAGTGTTTCTGCCATAGACTGATGTGGTAGAGGTGGCTGGGTTATGAACCAGTGGAGAAACACATATTATAAAAGGGTTAGTTCACCCAAAAATGAAAATAATGTCATTAATTACTCGCCCTCATGTCGTTTCACACCCGTAAGACCTTCGTTCATCTTCAGAACACAAATTAAGATATTTTTGATGAAATCCGATGGCTCCGTGAGGCCTGCATAGCCAGCAATGACATTTCCTCTCTCGAGATCCATTAATGTGGAGGAAAGGAAGCTTCAGAGCGTTATGAATCTTTTGTGAATCATGATTCGGATCGTGTGTCAAACCACCAAACTGCTGAAATCACGTGACTTTAGCGCTCCGAACCGCTGATTCGACACACTGATTCATAACGCTCTGAAGCTTCCTGAAGCAGTGTTTTGAAATCGGCCATCACTAAATAAGTCGTTATTTTTGTTTTTTTTTTTTGCCGCACCAAAAATATCTGGTGGCTTTATATATTAATATTGAACCACTGTACTCACATGAACTGATTTAAATATGTTTTTAGTACATTAATGGATCTTGAGAGAGGAAATGTCATTGCTGGCTATGCAGGCCTCACTGAGCCATCGGATTTCATCAAAAATATCTTAATTTGTGTTCTGAAGATGAAAGAAGGTCATATGGGTGTGGAACGACATGAGGGAGAGTAATAAATGACATTAGTTTCATTTTTAGGTGAACTAACCCTTTAATATTGTTGCGGACAGTCAAAAAAGTTAAGAATCAGTGATGTAAAGTGCAGCTAAACACACACACACACGTTGCAGACTGTAACTATAAAGCAATATAATCGTGTTGACTTCCTGTTCGCAGGCCCTGTCTTTAGGACATGGAGAAAACCAGCCCAGCAGTCACCTTACATACCAGCTACAGAGGTGAACACACACACTCACACACACACACACACACACACACACACACACACACACACACACTCACAGACGGTCAGATCTTCATCGTTGTCGTTCTCTCTCTCTCTCTCAGGTTGCGTATTCAGCCCTCCAGTCCTCCACCTACGCATCCTAACAACCATCTCTTCAGGCCAGCCAATCAGAGTCCTCCGCCGGGGAGTCAGGGGATGATGCAAGCGCATGGTCAGTGACTCATCAGCAGCCGGTGTTGTGTGATTTATATAGTGACGCTGACTCGTGTTAAACTCCTCCTACAGGCGGGCCGTCTGCGGTTCAGTTTCAGCATGGCTCCGCCCTCTACCAGTCTCCCAGCGCCAGCCCTCCCCCCACCAGCCTCCCCCGCATGGCACTGCCCAATCAGCAGCCTCCGCCGCCAGGCTCCGCCCGCGCATTAGCGCAGCAGCAGCAGCAGCAAGTGACCATTCAGGTGCAGGAGGTGGAGCTCGGGGGCGGAGCCCAGCGGCAGGCCTTCCTCGCGACGCCGTGTCACAGAGTTCTGGGGAAGCAGTTGAGCGCAGATAACGCGGAAACTCACAGGTGATGCGAGCGCCACGGAAACACGCGCTGTCATCTGTGTGTTCATTTCATTTATTTGTCCTTTTTCTTCTTGATTGTTAAAAAATGGCTTTAATGTTTTTGCATCAGTGTTTGTTCAGCATGTTTAGATTATTTTAACGAATCTGTTGGAGTTTTATTACTGTTGTGGAAATTATTTGTGTAAATATTGAGACGCTCCCAGACGATATCAGTCGAAGGACGACTGACGGCCGGCCGTTTGAGGTACTTTGAGACGTGCTGGTGGAGTCAGTGCTAGCAGTAGATGTGTTTCCTGTGTCATGTTCACTGGATTTATTGGCTCTCCAGTGGATGTGAGGCGGGATGTTAATTAGTCACATGAGTATTAATAGTGCTGCTCATAGATGAACCGCATCACCTACATTCACTGATGCAGTCGGTCCAGTTTTGTGTATTTTAAAGTCAACATGAAATCATCATTGACTCGATGTTGTACAGATTCATCAGTGATGTTATTCTGAAGAAATATCATGTTTGTCTTCATTGTCTTTTGTTACTAGACATGTGCCCATATTCGGTAATGCGATATATCACGATGATGAATATGCACAAAATTATTATCGTGAGCACTTCAAAATACCGTAAATAATAATTTATTACCAATTATTAAAATTTTTATAATGCATTAAGAATACTTTCCCTATCAACCGTATAAAATGCACAACACCGCTGTATTCTGCGTCAAAGGGACACGCGCTCAGATGTAAACAAGCCCAACATGCACGAGAAGCACATGACTGAACGAGTGAAGGAGACGCGCTGAATGAAAGTGCACGTTCACTCTCTGACAGCAGATGGAGCAGCAGAAATGCAGCGGTTACCCCGGAAACCCCGCAAACAAAGCAACTGCGCTAGTTTTTAAAATGCTTCAATGTTCTCAGTGTTGTTCATCACAGCACCAAATACTTAAATAGCCTATTAAGTATTATTTTCAAACTTAAACATTTTTATATTTTAATCTGGACTACAGCATGACCTAATGAATAGAAATGTTCTGATGTGTTATTGTTCAGTAAAACTTTGAGACATACGGCTTCATTAGTTAACATGTTAATTCATTATTACCAAACTGACAATGAAAAATATGTATAAAGCATTAATTATTCTTAGTTAATGTTAATTTCTTAGTTACTGTTGGATAACATTACTAAAATCAAAAGAACTTATTTAATGTACCTGAGATAAAACTAACAACGATCAGTTGTGTTTCTCAACTAACATTAACAAAAAATAATACTTTCTGTAACAAATGTAGCTATTGCTCAATCTTAGTTAATGCATTAAATAATGAGACCTTATTGTAAAGTGTTTCCTGTTGTTCTCTATAGCCTAATTCTTTTGCACTTTAATAAGTTTGAAAATTGTACTTTATATATTTTTTGGTGTATTGTATTATTGTATTTAAACATTCAGAGTTCTTTTTATTACAAAAAGAGTTCTTAAACCTGTTATACTATGACAACACTTTTTTTGCAACTTATTTCAATATCGTGATAATACCGTATACCGTGATAAAAGCTTCAGCAATTAATCGCAACATGAAAAATTGATACCGTCACATGCCTAGACCACACAGTTTTTTTTCCCATAGGGATTTCAGAAATGTCTTGAACCGAACCAGCTACAAGGAGAATCGCATCATTACAAAGATTTATTTGAAGCAAAAAAGCATTTGAAAATAACACAAGACTGTGAACGTTAATGAAGGAAAGAACTACAATCCCATGAAGCATTGCAAACAACATAATCGAATTAAAAGCAATGCAGAAATATAAAACTATTCATTTAAAGTGGCTGATTATATAGAAACTGTTTTAAGTTCTTTGCAAAATATGCATATACACTGATCACTTCACCTAATCGGTGTATATTAAAATATTTGACAGCATAGCGAGGCCAACTCGATTACAACATTTGCAGTGCTTCATGGGAGTGGGCGGAGCTAAAGAGTTTTTTTGCTGCAAGGAATTTTTTGTACGGAATCATAAATAATGGTGTTTTTCAACACAAATTTGTCATTGAATCTCCTGTTTCGCTCTGAAACATCACATTAATGTCATTGTTTCATGTTGACTTTAGTCAGAAGGGGCGGAGTCAGATCCTCCCACACATAATATTTGAGGTGTGGTTATGCTAATGTGAACAGTCGTTTTGTCTGATTGTGTTGCAGTCGCAGTTTGAGTCGCTTCCACACTTCCACGTACGAGCAGTTTAACCCGCACCTGTTTGGCGAGGGAGGCATGAGCAGCGTCATAGGCACCTATAACCCCTACCTGCAGGGGGCGTCTCTGAAGGTGCCGGGGCTGGAAGGCTATCAGGGCGCCGCGGTCGGTTACGGCAGTCCGTCTGCGCTGCAGCAAGCTCTGCTGTCGCCCACGCCGCTGGAGTACCGGCCGGCCCAGCAGCACGTCACGCCCACCCTGCAGGGCCTCCTCTCGCCGCGGCACTCGCTCACGGGACACGCCGACCCGCGCCTACCCCCGCAAGACCTCGCCGCGCTGCTCAAGCGGCAGAGCCCGCGCACCGCCCCTCCCTCCGCCGCCACAGCCACGCCCACCAACCCACAGGACTACGGAGAGATGCTGCTGCTACAGCAACTGGGCCAAGCCGCCGAGAGCTTAGAGTCCGGCCCTCCGCAAGCCCCGCCCACACAGCACTACCATCACCTGCTCCAAATCAGGACGGCGCCCGAGTGCCCCGCCCCTCACTCAGAGAGCATGGAGGAGGACGAGATGCCGGCCTATCATGAGGGCCTACTGGCCAAAGCTGCCGCCCCCTGCCCAGAGGCACATGAGCTGCTGGCTCCGCCCCTCGGCAGCACGCCACCCTACTCCTCCCCCACGCATAGACACGCCTACATGCGCGGCGTCACGGCGAGCAGAGGTGAGGTGACACTCCGCTCATTCACACACACTTCTCTCAGTTTCTCTCTCTAATGCTCTTCATTGGTCATCTCAGAACCGTGTGACGCCACAGACTGTCGCGGGATGGAGGGGGATCATAACGGTTATGGTTCACGCGCCGCGCAGGGTGACGCCTACAGGACGCGAGGATCATTACAGCGACATCACACCATCCAGACCTGCGACGACGCCTACGTACGTCTGTGTGTGTGTGTGTGTGTGTGTGTGTGTGTGTTGTGTGTGTGTGTGTGCAGCTCCCGCGCTGACCTCTTGACCTCCTCTTCTTGTAGGAGCAGGTGGAGCCAATGTCTGGAATGAGCTTATTGGCTGGGAAGGCGCTAAGCTCCGCCCGCATGTCAGACATCCTCAGCCAGTCATCTCTGACAGGAAGCCAGCAGCTGCAGCAGAGGGACGGGTCAGGTGTGTGACGCACGCACACACACACTCACTCGCTCACTGATGATGATGATGACGGTTGTGTGTGTGTGTTTAGCGTGTGACGTGGAGGCGGATGTTCACCCCGCGTCATGTTACCCGTCCTCCTGCACCAGTGACATGCTGCTAAGCTACAAAACCCCCGACCTGCAGTACAGTGTGGAACAGGCCGGGGTCTAATGAACACAGGTGAGTGTGGTGTGTGTGTGTGTGTGTGTGATTATTTAGTCATGTGTGATTATTTGCCACAAACCCTTTAAATGAATCAGTCGGTCAGATGCAGATTTCTTCATCTCGTCTCAGATCAACACTTTTGTTCCATATTCCATCAGTTCTGAGGTTTAATGATTGTGATTTTTTTTGTTTTGTTTTTTGTCATTAGGTAATTTTTATTTTATAACATTTACATTACGTATACATTTACATTAATTTTATAGTTGATTATGCTTCATTATAATTCTGTACATGACTCACTGTGTGTTAGTTTAGCAGTAAAGATATATACAGGGTGTGAAAAAGTGCTTGTTAAAACATAACTTAAAGGGTTAGTTCACCCAAAAATGAAAATAATGTCATTATTACTCATCCTCATGTCGTTCCACACCCGTAAGACCTTCGTTCATCTTCAGAACACAAATTAAGATATTTTTGATGAAATCCGATGGCTCAGTGAGGCCTGCATATCCAGCAATGACATTTCCTCTCTCAAGATCCATTAATGTACTAAAACATATTTTAAATCAGTTCATGTGAGTACAGTGGGTTCAATATTAATATTATAAAGCCACCAGAATATTTTTGGTGCGCCAAAAAACAAAATAACGACTATATAGTGATGGCCGATTTCAAAACACTGCTTCAGGAAGCTTCGGAGCGTTATGAATCAGCGTATCGAATCAGCGGTTCGGAGTGCCAAAGTCATGATTTCAGCAGCAGTTTGACACGATCCAATCATGATTACACAAAAGATTCATAACGCTCCGAAGCTTCCTGAAGCAGTGTTTTGAAATCGGCCATCACTATATAAATCGTTATTTTGTTTTTTTGGCGCACCAAAAATATTCTCGTGGCTTTATAATATTAATATTGAACCACTGTACTCACATGAACTGATTTAAATATGTTTTTAGTACATTAATGGATCTTGAGAGAGGAAATGTTCACAACACCTGTTCACAATCAAGAAATCACTTAAATAGGACCTGCCTGACAAAGTGAAGTAGACCAAAAGATCCTCAAAAGCTACACATCATGTTGAGATCCAAAGAAATTCAGGAACAAATGAAAGAAAGTCATTGAGATCTATCAGTCTGGAAAAGGTTATAAAGCCATTTCTAAAGCTTTGGGACTCCAGTGAACCACAGTGAGAGCCATTATCCACAAATGGAGAAAACATGGAACAGTGGTGAACCTTCCCAGGAGTGGCCGGCCAACCAAAATTACCCCAAGAGCGCAGCGACGACTCATCCAAGAGGTCACAAAAGACCCCACAACAACATCCAAAGAACTGCAGGCCTCACTTGCCTCAGTTAAGGTCAGTGTTCATGACTCCACCATGAGAAAGAGACTGGGCAAAAATGGCCTACTGGCAGAGTTCCAAGACGAAAACCGCTGCTGAGCAAAAAGAACATAAAGGCTCGTCTCAGTTTTGCCAGAAAACATATTGATGATCCCCAAGACTTTTGGGAAAATACTCTGCGGACTGACGAGACAAAAGGTGTGTATCCCATTACGTCTGGCATAAAATTAACACAGCATTTCAGATAAAGACCATCATACCAACAGTAAAATATGGTGGTGGTAGTGTGATGGTCTGGGGCTGTTTTGCTGCTTCAGGACTTGGAAGACTTGCTGTGATAAATGGAACCATGAATTCTGCTGTCTACCAAAGAATCCTGAAGGACAATGTCTGGCCATCTGTTTGTGACCTCAGGCTGAAGCAAACTTGGGTTCTGCAGCAGGACAATGATCCAAAACACACCAGCAAGTCCACCTCTGCATGGCTGAAGAAAAACAAAATGAAGACTTTGGAGTGGCCTAGTCAAAGTCCTGACCTCAATCCTATTGAGATGCTGTGGCATGACCTTGAAAAGGCGGTTCATGCTCAAACCCTCCAATGTGGCTGAATTACAACGATTCTGCAAAGATGAGAGGGCCAAAACTCCTCCACAGCGCTGTAACAGACTCACTGCAAGTTATCGCAAACGCTTGATTGCAGTTGTTGCTGCTAAGGGTGGCCCAACCTGTTATTAGGTTTAGGGGGCAAGCACTTTTTCACACAGGGCCATGTGGGTTTGGATTTAGTTTTCCCTTCATAATAAAAACCTTCATTTAAAAACTGCATGTTGCGTTTACTTGTGTTATCTTTGATTCATATTTAAATTTGTTTGATGATCTGAAACATTAAAGTGTGACAAACATGCAAAAAAATAGAAAATCAGGAAGGGGGAAAACACTTATTCACACTACTGTATATAATATTAGTCAAATACTAATTTCCTTATATAACATTATAGTATTTTAATTGAATATATATTTACTATTTATATTTTTATATAAAATATCATATTTAGTATAGATAATAATAACACGCGTGTTTCTCTGTTTCAGGGGTGTATTTGCTGTATAAAGCTCATATCCGTCTGCTGTGTTGTGCTGTCATGCCAAATCCTCATCGTCTGTCTGTCGGGGTGCCGTGGGTGTGGCGTGCACGCAGGGGGGAGCACTCGGCTTCCTCGTCGATGCCATTGGCCGTCATGACCCGGGAGTCTCTCTGATTGGCTGGGGCGAGTGCCGGCCGTCTGCTGCAGCCCAATAATCATCCGCCCCTTCCCCACCCGACCACGCCCTCTTACCGTCGCCATAGCAGCGCTCTCGCGCACTCCGAGGCTTACACAGAGTCTTATGTAAACACACACACACACACACGAAGAGACGTCATTACCAAACGCCACAAACCCAAAGTATTTCACGTGAAGCCTGTGCTGCGGCGGGGCGTCGCGGATCATTCCGGTCGGGCCGTGACGTCACGATCGACCCCTTCCGCCGGGACGGCTGACTCTCATTCGCTCTCTTCTTTCTTCACTTCTGTTTTTTTATTTTTAACGCATTTTTATGGCTAATGTTCTGTAGGAATTATGATCATTATTGTTCTTGTTTTCTGTAAAAGACGTTTTATGGTTATGACATTATTAAAAAGAATGATTATTATTATTATTAAAACCGTTCTATGTTGCAACAAGAGAACAGCAGCGTTCGTTTCCTCACAAAGTGATTTTTGCACTTTCAGAGTTTGTTTTGCTTTTCTTTCCTGTTTCTTGTTCACCTCCTTCATTCCATCCGTCCGTCTGTCTGTCTGTCCGATGTCAATGACAGATGCATTGTGGGTAGTTTCACAGATCCTGTACTGCTCATAGCTGATGATGATGATGATTTTAAGTTTCATTTCTGTTTCAAAGCTTTATTGGTTATTTTTTTGTGGATGTTGTTGGAAAAGCTTTTGTATATTGTTAATTTTGCTCTTTCTGTTCTGATGTCATGTTGATGTTTTTAGCTGAATGTACAGACAGACAGACAGACGCTTCATTTCATGTCTTTCTACCAGTTTAAAGCAGAAACGTATGGAAGCTCCTCTCCGCCACGGAATAAAAACAAAAGGTAATTGCGATTTTACATCTAACAATTCTGACTTTTTTACTTGCAATTCTGAGTTTATATCTCACAGTGCCGCAAAAAAGTCAAGAGTATAGGAATATAAACTCGCAATTCAGACTCTCAAAAAGTCAGAATATAAATATATAAACTCAGTTTAAATGTTCCGCAATTCACAATTCCACAATAAAAGTTCACAATTCCGCAAAAGTCAGAACTTGGCTATGGAAAAAGTTGGAATATAGGTATATAAACTCAGTTTCAACCTTTTTTCTTGAAATTTTGCCTTTTTTTTTCTCACAATTCCGAAAAAAAGTCAGAACAGATATATAAACTCGCAATTCAGACTTTCTCGCAATTTACTTTTTTTCTCACAATTCCGCAAAAGTCAGAACTTAGCTATGGAAAAAGTCAGAATATAGGTATATAAACTCAGTTTAGACTATTTCTTGCAATGTATACTTTTTTCTCACAATTCCGCAAAAGTCAGAATATAAGTATATAAACTCAGTATAAAAGTTCCACAGTTCACAATTCCACAAAAGTCAGAACTTGGCTACGGAAAAAAGTCGAATATAGGTATATAAACTCGCAATTCAGACTTTCTCGCAATTCTGAATTTATCGCAATTTAGACTTTTTTTTTCTCACAATTCCGCAAAAGTAAGAACTTAGCTACGGGAAAAAGTCGGAATATAGGTATATAAACTCAGTTTCAACCTTTTTTCTTGAAATTGACTTTTTTCTCACAATTCTCATAATAAACTCGCAATTCAGACTTTCTCACAATTCTGACTTTTTTCTTGCTATTCTAAGTTTATATCTCACGATTCTGAGAAAAATGTCAGAATCAAGGTTTGTAAACTCGCATTTCTGATTTTTTTTTTTTTTCCACAATTTTTTTTTCTCACAATTTTGACTTTTTTCTTAGAATCATGAGATATAAACTCGGAATTTCAAGTTATACAGTCCAAATTATGATATAAAAAGTCACAATTAGCCTTTTATTTTAAGAATTCTGTGGCAGAAACAAGCTTCTGTAGAAATATGGCTGAGATTGGACGATTTCTGCTGCCGTTTCGTCTTCAGTCTGACCAAACCAATAACGGTCACATGATCATCTGATGTGAGACGGGCGTGTGTTTATCAGACTGTCTCCCGTCTGTGTGCGAGTTTGTGTCGATGGTGATGAAGAGAACCATGATCCTCCTCATCCTCCGTCTGTCCATCATGTTATGCTCCGCCCTCTTTTCCTTCTTTCCGTCATTCTTCTCTCTTTTTTTTTTTTTTTGGCTTTATGTTTTTGGAAAAAAATACTAAAGTGCAACAGCAATGGTTAAAAAAAGAATTCCAAACAAACTGAGAGAAATAATAAATATATATAAATAAAGAAATGAATATGACAGAAGTGTGTGTTGTGTTCTTTGAGAGCTTGTTCAGTGATACTACGGTACTGAAGATCCAGATCTGCGTCTGCCGAACCACCAAACGCCTTCGCTATGCTTAAATTCCCTGCCGCTTCAATATGACTGCACAGGACCTGAAAGAGAGTGTTTACACTAATGCCTTTTACATCATGTGCGTGTGTTATGAACAGATGTCTGACTTGTCAAGCTGCTTTTGAAGTCATTAATAATTGATGAACATAGCAACATTGGCTCTGTTATTGAACTGAATTGAGCTGAATATTGACACTATTGTCTTCTGTAGAGCTGCTTTTGAATTTGTTTCATAATTGATGACTCAACATTAACACTGTTATTTTCCTGTTTATTACTGTGAAGCTGCTTTGAAATGATCTGTATTGTATAAAGAGCTACAGGAACAAGTCAATGTTAGCTCTGATATACCTGCATATGTTTCAGAAGCATCTGCTGATGAATAAATGCCAGGAAGAAGTTATGTTACAGTTATCAGCCTTCATCTGAAGACTCATGCTGAAGTTTAGGAGATAAAACTGCTTGTTTTGATGCAGTTTTTGTACTCATGAATTGGTCACGACTGATGCAATCAGGATTTGTTGCAATTCTGCCTGTGTGAGTCCACCGAGCAAGGACACTTGACTGTCTTTTTACTTTTCTCCTACTTTTTTTACATGTGTTTAGTACGTTCCTGTTGTCTCTCAATAGCTGTGTTTCCACCGCAGGAACTTTCCTCTGGAATTAAGGTCGTTCTCGGTGAGTTTCGACTGCAAGAACCAGGGTCTAAATGAAGTTCTGAGTAAAAATTCCCCCCTCAGAAAGTCCCTGCTCACGAGGTAGCACTTTTTCAAAGTTCAGGAACTTACGGACGTGGGACTTGGGCGCTGAACATGCTGATTGGTTGAATCCACACAGCATTTTATTTCAACAACCATTTTTGTTGAAGTGCGTGCAGTAAAAGTTGTTTGCTATTCAAATCAGCAGTGGAGTTTAAAAAATATGACTGATTGACGACGAGGTTCAGGCTTTATTAAGCTTATATGTGGAGGACGAAGTCCAGCGGGAACTGGAAAGTCATGCTCAGTCCTACATCACTGGACTAATTTGCGTAATCTTCATGGTACTTTAGACCGCGATGGAAACGCAGACAGCAACAGGTCTGGGGGGAAAGTTCCTGGGACAAATTTCCTTTGGTAATTTCTGTGTAAACTCCGCTAATGACGACACTAACAGAAGACAACACAATCCTGCTAACCATTTCCAGCAGCTGGAAATATTCCACTTAGGCATCAACAGTTTCATGCTGTTCTGTCACACATCCTGTGAAACTCCATATTGTAGTCAGTTATTGTCCTTCAGGTCAGCTGGACAACTTTTTAAAGGAGCTGATTGTACTGCTGTCTTCATTCCCTGAGTCTTCGGTAACTTCAACATCCATCTTTTCTGCAGATTTACACTCTTTTACACTCTCAGATTTACACAGCTTCTTTCCATCTTCAGTGCTCACCACCACAGGTACTCATAAATCAGGCAACCAGCTTGACCTCATCCACACACACAACTGTATCATTCTGGTTAAATCTCTGCACATTTCTGATCATTTGTTACTTTTAATTTACAACTTCCTTCCGTACCACCAGCCTCTCTTCCAGTTTCATCCAGACGAACCCTTGTAGAAGTTACAGACCTGTCTCTCCTCCTATTCATAGCAAACAATGTGTCATCCTTTCACAGAACAGATAACCAGTCAGGATTTAAAAGCAGCCAATTAACCTTGCTGTCGGTCGCTGAATCCCTACGGATTGTGAAAGTTGATCCCAAATCTTCAGTTCTCATTCTGCTAGATTATCTGCCACCTTCGATGCTGTTAACCATCAGATCCTCCTGTCCACCCTCTCATCACTTGAACAAAACTTTGCTGGTTTGAATCACCCTTCAGGTCTGAAACGCATCATCTGGTCCCTGAGGTACCCCCAGGGTTCAGTGTTTGGACCTCTCCTCTTCTCCATATACACTACATCACTGGGACCTATTATACAGGCACATGGTTTCTCCTACCATTGCTATGCTGATGAAACACATCTCTACTTTTTATTTCAAACAGACGATCCCACAGTAGCTTCACGGATCTCAGACCATCTGGCGGATATTTCGCCATGGATGGAAGAACATCACCTACAGCTCAACCTAGTGAAGACGGAGCTTCTTGTCTTCCCAGCAACACCCTATCAGTACGGCACAACTTTACCATCTAGCTAGGTTCGTCGACAAGTTTTGCGTGCAATCTTGGGGTAATCTTTGATGACCAGCTGACCTTCAAAGACCACACTGCAAGGACAGCACAATCATGCAGGTTTGCATTGCAAAACATCAGGAAGATCAACCCTTTTCTAACAGAGCAACTTCTCATCCATGCCCTTGTTATTTCTAGACTGGACTATTGCAATGCTCTTCTGGCTGCACTTCCAGCATGAGCAGTCAAACCTCTTCAACAATCACTTTCCAGAACCTTCTCATTCACTGTTCCTCACTGGTGAATGATCTTCCCAAACCTATCCGGACAGAATCCCTGAAATATACAAGAAACAGCCGAAAAGTCATCTCTTCTGCAAGCACTTACTTCTTCTCTGCTTCCACTGTTTCTCAAACTCTCCCTGTTCTAGCTTGATCTATTGAAGCTTCTATCAGTTCTTATGTTTATTGCCTCTGTAAGAAGAATCGGCTGCTGTGTCCCTCATCTGTGTGTCGCTTACAGGTGAGGAAATGCTGTTCTCCATCATCATGAGTTCTGTGTGCAGCTGCTCGTGTCTGAATGTGAACCTGCACTGCAGAGGCTGAGCAGACCTGAGGAGTCGAGCTCAGATCTGACAGGGTTTATCCTGCGTTTGGATGGAGGAGGTTCAGTAAACACACACACACACACACACACACAGTCAGTGAACACTCGTCTGCTGCCTCCTGCTCTCAGTGTTTTATATCAGTAATGAATCACAGCCCCCCCTCCCCATACGTGCTGCGTCAGTGTGTGTGACGCTCCTGTGTGAGTGTGTGTGTGTGTTTGCATTCTGAATGGATCCTCAGCCGGTTGGAATCAGCAGCGTCTCTGTGCACAGAGGTAAAACACTCTGAGAGAGAGTGTGTGTGTGTGTGTGTGTGTGTGTGTGTGTGTGTGTGTGTGTGAGATTATTGTCATGTGCATCATTTGTACAGTATCAGTGTGTGTGTGTGTGTGTGTGTGTGTGTGTCTCCTGCAGCTGAGAGATGCAGACTCTGCATGTCAACATCACTCTGGAAAACAGATTCAGTCACACACTCAGATCGGTCTGAACGACACACACTTCAGCAGTTCACGTGTGCAGCTGGACAATTCTAGTTTGTAATTATGTGTGATTGTAGTTTTGTGTAGCTGGTTGAGACTCTCCTGGTTGTTCGTGTGTGTGTGTGTGTGTGTGTGTGTGTGTGTGTGTAGGTGACTATGAGGACGCGTCTCTCTGCCTTATTCTTTCACACCATGATCTGGGCCAGCACAGGTAAGACGTTCTTGTTTAAATTATGTTTTTGTTTCAGTTTTGCTCTTGACTTTATTTTCCTCTCTGCCAGCAGCATTTGACCCCGCCCCCAAAATTGACGGACAGCAGACCTTGTCAGTCACCGTACAGGAGAACATCACTCACCAGTTCAGCTGCCAATCAGAGGGCTGGAATCCTCAAGCCCCGCCCCTGCTGACCTGGTACCTGAACGGGGAGAGGCAGAGCGAGGTGACGGGCAGCCGGGGGGCGGGGCGTCTGGTTATGACATCACCAGGGGATTCCGGAGTGCTTAAATACGGATCCGAGCGGAACAGCACGTTCACACTCAAACCCAAGCGCTGGGACCGAGAGCTGGTGTGTGCGGCGCGAAACCCTGCAGGAGGAGAGAGTTACAACGCCACCGTCACGCTCAACGTCCAGTGTGAGTCTGTGATAAAACAATTCATGAAATTACATTACGGAGCAGGTACATAAACAACTGTTCAAATATTAATCATCATAATATGTTATAGAATACACATTAAACTTTATTCATAATAATAATTTAAATTTTGATCTGTCGGTCAGATATATGACGTAAAATAATGACTTTGCAAGTGAAATTTTATGTTTGAACCACAGATGGTGATAGAGAGGCCAAAGTTCCATAGTGCAGCTTTAAAAGCGTGAACTAACTTCCCACACGTGTGTTTGTGTCCTGGTGTCTCAGTCCAGCCGGAGATCCTGCGTGTGGACGCCCACTACAGCGAGACCTCTGACCCCGGCCTCTCCCTGATCCTCTTCGCTTTGGTTCGGTCCAACCCCCCCGCCACCATCACCTGGGTGGATCGGTCCGGTCAGCTGCTGGCCAACAGCTCCGACTTCCTCATCCTGGACTCACGGAGCTTCCCATGGCTGGCCAATCACAGCCTACAGGTCACTCTGAGCAGCCTATCAGGAAACATCTCTGTGAATGCCAATAACAGTCTCGGCTCCGCCCACAGCAACCTCACGCTCACAGGTGACACGACACGTTATTCATTATTCATATTAGTAAATGTTCTGTTTTTTGAAAGAAATTAATACTTTCATTCATCAAGGATGCACTAAATTGATCAAAAGTGACAGTAAAGACATTCATAAAAGAATCCTGGAAAATAAAATGTATTCCACAGAAATATGAAGCAGCACTACGGAAGAGGATTAGGGCCAAACACTATATTAAAAAAAAAAAAAAATCACGAGATTAAAGTCGTATGTCGAGAAAAAAATTTGCTACATTTCAAGAAAAAAGTTGAAAAACGTCAACAATAACTCACTAAATTTGAGAATAAAGTTGTATTTCAAGAAAAAACGTTAAATTTCGACAAAAAAAAGGTTAAATAAAATGTTGAGAATAAACTCACTAAATTTTGAGAATAAAGTTGTATTTTGAGAAAAAACGTTACATTTCGACAAAAAAAGTTGAAATAAAATGTTGAGAATAAACTCATTAAATTGAGAATAAAGTAGTTTCGAGAAAAACTCGTTAAATTTCAAGAAAAAGTTTAAATAAAATGTGGAGAATAAACTCATTAAATTTTGAGAATAAAGTCGTTGTATGTTCAATTTTGACAAAAAAAGTTGAAATAAAATGTTGAGAATAAACTTGTTAAATTTTGAGAAAAAAAGTATAAATAAAATGTCGACAATAAACTCACTAATTTTTGAGAATAAAGTCATATTTCGAGAAAAAACATTTTAAATTTCGACAAAAAAAGTTGAAGTAAAATGTTGAGAATGAACTCATTAAATTTTGAGAATAAAGTCATGTTTCAAGATTAAACTCGTTAAATTTGAGAAAAAAACGTCTAATAAAATTTGAGAAAAAACATTAATTTTGAGAAAAAAGTCTAAATAAAATGTTGAGGAAAAAAATAATTAAATTTCAAGAAAAAGTCGAAAAAAATAGATAAAATCATTAAATTTTGAGGGGAAAAAAGTCTAATAAAATGTTGCGAGAAAACTTGTTAAATTTCAAGAAAAAAGGTTGAAATAAATGTCGACAATAAACTCACTAAATTTTGAGAATAAAAGTCGTTGTTTCGAGAAAAAAACATGTTAAATTTCGACAAAAAAAGTTGAAGTAAAATGTTGAGAATGAACTCATTAAATTTTGAGAATAAAGTCATGTTTCAAGATTAAACTCGTTAAATTTTGAGAAAAAAAGTCTAAATAAAATGTTGAGAACAAAATCATTAAATTTGAGGGGAAAAAAGTCTAAATAAAATGTGAGAAAAACTTGTTAAATTTCAAGAAAAAAGGTTGAAATAAAATGTGGAGAATAAACTCACTAAATTTGAGAATAAGTCGTTGTATGTTCAATTTTGACAAAAAAAGTTGAAAAAAATGTTGAGAATAAAAAATCATTAAATTTTGAGAAAAAAAGTCTAAATAAAATGTTGAGGAAAAACTAATTAAATTTCAAGAAAAAAGTCGAAATAAAATGTTGAGAACAAAATCATTAAATTTTGAGGGGAAAAAAGTCTAAATAAAATGTTGAGAAAAAACTTGTTAAATTCAAGAAAAAAGGTTGAATTAAAATGTGGAGAATAAACTCACTAAATTTTGAGAATAACGTATGTTCAATTTGACCAAAAAAAAAGTTTAAATAAAATGTTGAGAATAAACTCATTAAATTTGAGACAATAAACTCACTAAATTTTGAGAATAAAGTCGTTTTGAGAAAAAACTTAAATTATGACAAAAAGTTTAAATAAAATGTGAGAATGAACTCATTAAATTTTGAGAATAAAGTCATGTTTCAAGATTACCTTGTTAAATTTTGAGAAGTTTTTTTGAGAAAAAACTTGTTAAATTTTGACCAAAAAAAAGTTGAAATAAAATGTTGAGAATAAACTCGTTAAATTGAGAAAAAAGTCTAAATAAAATGTTGAGGAAAAACATTAAATTTCAAGAAAAAAAATTCAAACTAAAATGTTGAGAATAAACTCGTTAAATTTTGAGAATAAAATTTAAATAAAATGAGAATAAACTCATTATATTTTGAGAATAGTCATTGTTTCAAGAAAAAAATTACTTTTTAAAAAAAAGTCTAAATAAAATGTTGAGAATAAACACAATTTTTTTTTTTTTTAATTGAGCAAGTTTTTTCTCGAAACACGACTTTTCTCACATTCTCAAAATGTAATGTTTATTCTCGACATTTTTTTTTACTTTATTCTCAAAATATAATGACTTTAATCTCGAGATGGTTTTATGCTTTTATTATAACTCGGCCCTAATCCTCTTCCGTACAGCACGACTGTTTTCAACATTAATCATAAATGTTTCTTGATCATTAAATCATCATATTAGAATGATTTCTGAAGGATCATGTGACACTGAAGACTGGAGTAATGATGCTGAAAATTCAGCTTTGATCACAGGAATAAATTACACTTTACTATATATTCACATAGAAAACAGCTGATTTACACTGGAATAATAATTCACATACTTTACTGTATTTTTGATCAAATTAATGCAGGCTTGGTGAGCAGAAGAGACTCTTTCAGAAACATTAAGAAATCTCGCTGGTGTAAGTCATGTAAATGTATGAGTTTGTGTCCCGTTCCTCCAGAGTTCCTGCAGTCGCGGGTGGAGGTGCCGATGTTTGGGATAGTGACGGGAGGCGTCGCCGGCTTCATCACCCTCCTCATCTTCACCCTGATGGTGTTCTTCCTCCTACAGAAGGACAAAAGCAAAGCCGTCGGTACAGTGACTGAACGCTGCAGACCAAAGCTTTAATGTAAATGTATTCATGTGCTCTGAAATGAAACGCTTGTGTCTCTGTTGTTTCTCAGAGGAGCCCGTCGCCGTTCATCTGTCCTCCCAACGGTGCGTCTCCCAGCATTCCCTGCTAATCATAACAGCACTGAAAGACTGATCTGCTGACTGTGTCCTGCTGTTTGTGTTGCAGTCATGACATGGTGAAGGTCCAGGTGAACGGCGTGTATCTGCCCAGAGAGAACATGTCCTTACCGTCACACGTGCAGCTGAACGATGACCGGACGCTCTGTAAGGGTGAGTCCCGCTCCCGTCCACCGCTGGAATATCTGTGCAGTACTGCACCACCTGACCAACACCACTCACTCAAGCTGACGTGTTTCAGGGCAGCAGATCTCCAGACCCAACACACTGGAGAGGAGACGCGCGGACGAGGAAGAGGAGGATCTGTCTGCGGCATACGCTGCTCGAGGTCAGAGGTCATGACCTGTGTGCCACAGGGACAGTTCACCTAACAAAGTAAATCCTGTCATCATTTAAACTTCAGAACACAATTAAAGATATTTTAATGAAATCAGAGAGATTAAAATAAATCCATATGAACGGAGCGGTTTAATCCAAGTCTTCTGAAGAGACACGATCGCTGTATATGATTTAGTTCAGGCTTTTGTTTGCATATAAACATTGATGAAGTACATAAACAGAAGCTTTCTTGACCCACATGAACAAACCTAATTGGTTCTTGAGCTTCTGTTTACCATATTTGATGAGCTGATCAATGTTTATATGTTAATAAATACCTAAATCAAAGTAAATGATGTCAGAATTGACATTTTTAAGTGAACTGTCCCTTTAAGAATGGAAGAGCCACTGAAGAACCTTCAAAAACATTTTATTCTCTAGTAATTTACTACATTTCAGTAGAATTTGATTTTTGGGTGAACTGTGCCTTTAAATATCTCTTTACTGAGCTGTGCGTGAGTCTCGTAGATGTGAATGATTGTGTCTCGACAGGTTTCGCTCGCTATCCGATGGTGGGCTACATCTATAAAGTGAGCAGCACCAGCAGCGACGAGATCTGGCTCTGAACATCTGCACACACTGACCTCTGACCTCACGCCTGATCCACCTGACGCCTGTAAGGTCAACATGACAGCGGGCAGAACGTGATTCGGTTTCATCGTTCTTATAAATCAAACGTCAGGTGACAGGCAGACTGCTTTGTCCTGGTGAAGAACTACACTACCCATAATCCACTGTTCAGCGAATCCACTGTTACTATGGAAACAGGGACTTTTTTCCCCCCAGACTAGCTAGGGGTCAGTAACGAACATTAGTGCTCTTACAATCAGAGAAAGTCCTTGAAAAGACCAAAACAGTGAGAGTGATTCATGGGATCTGTAGTTCATTCGCTCCTGTACATTAACGGACTCCACACTGTACTGACTGTAAATATGTGCTTTTCATCAGTATTTACCCAGAGTTCTTTGCTGCTATAGGAATGCTACATCATATCTGTGTAATATAAATGAATGTTCACTAAATCTGCAGATACTGTGAAATACTTATAAATGAACAGAAGTTTAAGAGTATTCTTGCTGTGTATGTAAATATGTGTAAAGCTGATTATGAAGAGATCCAGCAGGAGGCGCTCTAGTTTAACTGCAGCTGTACCTGAGATTAACTGCTGCTGCTTTATTATAATTATTATTAATAATAATATTCTTTCTCTTGCTTGTGAAAGTTGCTGTATCAGTTCTATGATGAAAATACCTCAATAAAGTCTGGAGAAACATCCCATCACACTCCATCAGTGTAATAATGTGTGTGAGTTTGTGTGTGTTTTGAAGGATGTTCGCAGGTGTTTGTGGTCTTCAGTTTACGGCACCGGAAGTCAATGTGGATCGATCTTTCATCTGCAGTTTTTGCTCTTTATTGATGTCAGACTGTGTGTGAGAGCTCGAAAACAGCTATAAACACTCATCTGTGTTTTACTCGACTGAAAACGGTTATTTTATTATCTTGATCTTTTGTTTCTTGAGCTTTTGTTTCAGGTAATGTTACGGAGAGTTTGAGTTTCTTCATCATTGTTTGTCTCAGTTCAGGTGGATGAAGTTCAGATGGTGTTCTGACTTCCGGTTCATCGCAGTCTTTCAGCGTCAGCGTCTGAATCACACGATCCGGAGACTCTGAGGTACGAAACTATCTGACAGAAATTATAAAGGTAAATCAGCGATATTTTATGATATTTAAATGCATATTTAGTGGATTTGATTTTTTTTTTAATTAAATAATGTTGCACTGTAACTTTAATGTAATATTAAATATACACTTTTTTTTGTTAACATTTTTCTGTAACACTTTACAATAAGGTTTCATTTGTTAACTGTACTATTTAGCATGAACTAACAATGAAAAATACTAATACAGCATTTATTAATCTTAGTGAATGTTATAACATTTACTAATACATTATTATTATTATTATTTAATGAACCTGAGGTATCATGAACTGTGTATTTTAATAAATAACTTTAATAAAGATGAATAAATACTCATTGTTAGTTAATGAATCACCCATTATATGATCAGGTTCAATTCTTTGTTAATTCATGATCATTCATAAAACATTAATTTTTCAACTTTAGCATATGTAGAAATGAATTTTAACCAAAATTAATAAATGTTGTAAAAGCTTTGTTCATTGTTGTTTAGAAACATCCACTGCATATTAATAAATATTAATAATCTGAAGCTTATTGTAAGGTGTTATCAAATGTTTTATTTATAGTTTTAGAATATGAACATGATTTTTAATGTTGTGTTTTTACAAATAAAACACTCCTGTATTTGTCATTTTTGAGTTTAGCTTGAGATCTGATGATTTCTGCGGTGTTTGATTAGTTTATTTAGTCTGTGAAGCTCATTTCAGCGAGTTCGGCTGATACAGTCAGAGAGTCGAGTTGTAGTTGATGTTGGAGACGAGCAGCTCGAGATCATGGCGGATCTCACGCTCGTGACTACAAAATGGAGGACAGTGAATCTGACACATCAACAACAGATTCACCTCTTTATTTACAGGGACGAGAGAGTAATAATCATCATAAAACATCTCTGAGAGACATGGAAAGACGCTTGTTCTGGTTGTTCTGCCTGCTGACAGCTCTGGGATCAGTGGAATCAGCAGGTGAAGCAAAGCATAAGAATCAACTTCAGCTTGAGATATTTACTATTTCACAGTCACAGTAGTATTTTTTAGAAATACTGAGGGAATTATTATTATTATTTTTTTAAAAAGCTAATTTTGACTTTCTATCTCACAATATGGAGAAAAAGTCAGTATTGCAAGATTTAAACTCAGAATTGCAAAATAAAAACTGGCAATTACCTTTTTATTTTTTATTCCCTGGCAAAAACAAGCTTTCGTAGTATTTTGCTATCAGTGACAAAGGTGTAATAATCTAACCTCCTGTTCACTTTACAGGTCCAGAAATCACTATTTCCAGTAAGGATCTGAAATGTACCAATGGTGCATTTTATCCTGAGCCGAAGCCACTGGCGGAGGATGCACATGTGACCTACTCATGTGTAGACAACACCACTGATGGATGTCCTGGGGATGATCCTGAGAATAATGACTGTCCCAAACAAAGAGTCCTCGTCAAAGTCCTGAGTGAGTGAAACGTGTCTGTTTTGGAGCGCTGAGAGTCACCTCCACTTCTGTATAAAACATGAATTATATGCTCTATAATTGGATTGAACAGTGTGAGAAAGTCTTGCTGTATCGATTTAGAGCTGAATCGGACACATCTCATCTGTATTTTACTTCATCTTCTGCAGCTGCTGGTATAAATCAAACGGGTCGTCCAAACACACGTGTTTCCACACTATTATACTCAATGATCAGTACAATAAAATAAAAAACTGCCAGAATAATTCAATAAACATATTCACAGAATATTTGAGTGCACATTTGAGCATTTAAAACTGTAATTTAAAAAATTAAACTGCTGAATTATGAAGGCCTCGCTGCTGCTGCTGACAAACATCTAATAACACTGATCATAAATGATGAATCACAAGCTGAGGGAAACGCATCATGGAAACACACACGACACTAAACTACTGCAACAAACATTCATTAAACAACATTAAAGCACATAACTGATACAACAAACTAAGAAGAAACATCAAAACCGTCACAGGGAATTCTGGGAATGTCAGTTTGGGGCTTTTCGCTGTAAATTATAAGCTGATTTGTTATTTTTCACTTCCAAAAACTGTATATTTAACAGTATTTTCTGTAAAATTACATGAAAGGTTTGATCTATTACAGTAAGAGAACTTAATACTGTTAATCAGCAGGTTTTTACTGTAGCATTTTTACACTCTTTAAAATGAAGTTTCCAGAAGGGTTTTTCTTCACAGTGATGCAATAGAAGATCTGTTTCTGGTTCCCCAAAGACTCTTTCAGTGATCAGTTAAAAACCCAATTATTCTTAGTGTGAAGAACATTTCAATAATCTAAAGAAACTTTTCTGCATGGAAAGATTAAATGTTCTTCATGGAACTATAGATGCCAACACTAAAAATGCTGGGTTAAAAACAACCCAAGTTGGGTTGAAAATAGGTTGTTTTAACCCAGTGGTTGGGTTAAATGTTTGTCCAAACCTGCTGGGTAGTTTTATTTAACTCCACTATTGTTTAAAAATGACTATATGTCTGGCTTAAAATGAACCCAAAATATATTGGAAATTAAAAATCACACACAATTACTAGAGGAAACAATAATTATCAAGGTGAACATTTATTAATAAGCAGTTTAAAACATGTTTATTGTTTAATTATTATTCATTAAACTTATTAATAAATGTTCAATTATTAAACATATTCATAAATGGTAATTTCCAACATATTTTGGGTTCATTTTAAGCAAACAATACAGTAATTTTTAAACAATAGTTGAGTTAAATAAATAAAACAGCAAACATTTAACCCAGTCGCTGGGTTAAAACAACCTAATCGCTGGGTTTGTCCATTTTCAACCCAACATTTTTTTTTAGAGTATAAGAAGCTTTATTTTGAAAGTGCAGTTAAAATTACTGTCATCTGTTACAGTGTATGGCTACCCTCTTTAAATATTATGTACTTAAAAATATATATATAAGTTCTGTGTAGATATTTTGTTCATATTGTTATTGAGGGGGATACGGGTAAGGTTAGGACAGGTTTGGGTTTAAGTGTGGGTTAAAAGGTCAAAAGTGTAATTATAGATATAACTACAGAAATTAATTAGAGCTCTGATTACATGCAGGTATTTTTAAAATATAAGTACAATGTAAAACGTGTATGTACATAATAAGTGTGTTGTGTCAAATGAATGATTTAAATGTAAGTACATAGTAAGGACTCCTATTATAAAGTGTTGTTGTGTGAATGTGTTCCTGCAGGCAGTGAGAATATGATCCAGCTGAACACGCCGGCGCTGATCACGGTTCTGGTGAGTGATGTCATTGTCACGATTATAATCGGATGGGCCGTTTACAGCGTCTGCGCTCAACCCAGAACCCAGGAGCAGCTACCAGGGCAACAAAGGTGCGTCGCGCTCACAGTCCGCTTCACATTCATGCAGATATCAGAAATCACTCATCCGTCTCTCTCTGTGTCTCTCCAGCCTCTGACCGGCAGAATCTGATCACGAATAATTCAGCAGGAGATATGTATCAGGTACGAACAGCGTCAACATCTGGAGAAACCATAAAAACTAATACTAACATGTTATATAATGTGTGTCAGAGGATTTCACAGGGTCCGTGGGGAGTCTGTGGAAAAATGTAGAGAAAAATAGTTTAAAACTGTAAAAATTTAATATTAAATAAATAAGATCAAATGTACTGAATTTGACATGATCCCTCTAGATGAATCAAGTTGTTTTGGTAACACTTTAGTTAACATGAACTAACAATGAAAAATACTTCTACAGCATTTATTTATCTTAATATTAAACTCAACATTTACTAATACATTATTAAAATCACATTGTAACTGTTGATGAGCAGCTGTATTTTATTGACTAAAATAATATTAGTTCATGCATATTTGTTAAATTAGATTAACTAACATTAACCACTGAGACTGAGACCATTATTTTATTCTATTGACAAACAAAATGATGTTGTGTTTCTATATTTTTTGTACATCTGAAAATACTCTAATGATGGGTAAAATATTAAAAACCCAGATAATATTTGAGATAAATTTATAATATTTAGATTTTTCACAGCTTGAATTCGGTCTGTATACACGTCGATTTCTAGCTGGCTTTAATACGTTATAAAGAGGTTCCTCACTAGAGGATAGTCATTAAATGCAGACTATTAATGTGAAGTTTTATTAAATTATTGAAATGAATGTAATTCTCTAACATGTGTTTTATCTGTTGTCCAGCCGCTGAACGCACGCTCGAGCGAGTACAGCACTCTTCACGGGGCGCGCAAACCGAAGAACTCCAAACACCCCCTGTCACCCTGAGATTATGAGAAAAAAATCTGTCTGTTTCAACAAATACAGCTGTGTTGCTCTTTAAAACGCTTTCATTAAAGCTCTGATCTCTTTATTTGATTTAGCGTTCCTGTAAATGTAGATGCTTCAAGTAAACGCTTTCGCTCGAGTCAATAAAATCTGTCTTTACTATCAGAGCTGTGCTGTCGATTCTTTCAACAAAGATTCATCCCAGAACAAAGTGATTTCATCTGAGTTTATTAAAGTGATGTTGTTGATGTGATGTTGATATTGTTCTGCAGATGCTTTGCTGCTCACATAAACGTGTCGATTACAGTAAAGATATGAATATAATGCAGGTAGAACCACAAATAAAATATTGTGAACAAGTAAAAAGGATCGTTCTGTCATCATTTGTGTGCTTCAAACCTGTATGACTTTCTTTCATAAAACAGAAAAGAAGATATTTTGAGAAATACCAATGAAAATCAATGTTGTTTGGTTCCCGATGTTCTTCGAAATATCTTCTTTTGTGTTCAGCGGAAGAAGTAAAGTAATTCAGGTTTGAAACGACATTATGGGAAGTAAATGATGAAATAAATCCAGTTCAGCTTTATGACGTCGTCAGAACTCTGTTTTTAATAAACCGTTGTCTTTGATTGGTTATTATTAGTCACTAGATAATTTCTGGTATGTCTTCTTTGTGGTTTCCGTACAGAGACGAAAGCAGCAAACCGCCTGCAGCACAATATCAACGTTCACATCAACCTCACAGACATGAGCATTTATACATCCACACACACAAACCCAGATAACAAACTTACATTCTCAGAGTTTTTTCTAATGTTTCCATTCGATTATGAAATGGCAGTTCTGAATATTCTCTGAACGTTCAAAACATCCATTTTATTAAATATTTAAAAACTTTTTTCTTGATTTTGTAAACATTATGGGAACATTACTTTTGAATGTTCTCTGAATGTTCTGGAACAAGTAGTATCATTTTGAAATGTTAGACGAACGTCCAAGTTATTAAAGACCAGATAACTCTGAATGAACGTTCTGTTAATGTTACTGGAAGAACGTTTGTTCATAACTTTGAGAGAACCTTGACAGAACATTAGCTAAGGTGCTGAGAACATTCCGGTTAGCTGGGTTTATACATTCTCACAAACACACACATGCATGTCCTGTTTCTATACTGCAGACCACTGTATGTGAAATTATTATAGTTTTTTACAATCACTAGGACACATTTCTCAATACTTAGGTCACGTTTTCAAAACTCTTCTTCACACAGTTCATGGGACGCTAGCGTTCTGCCACTGACAACCAGACTTCATTATAATAGCATCCATACCAAGAGGACAAAAGTCTCTACTTCAATCCCCAAGCATACTTGGGGAGGGAGGTAAATGGAATAGAGGGATGCAATGTGGATTGCCCAATATAATTCCATCTACCTATTATATATCAATCCTAAGTGAGTATTTGTTTACAGGGAGCCTTCAGCCCTGGAGAGGGTGGTAAAAGAAGAGTGTGTTCTGCCCAATGTGACTCCTTTATCACGCGACCCGGCCACAGAGTCACAGGCCTACTTAAAACCCAACAACAGTTGGGAAAGGAGGCAAATGAAAAGACAGACACTGTCCATAATAATTCATCTGCCTTACCTGAACCCTGAGGAATAAATACGTTAAGAGAATCTCTTAGCCCTACTTAAACTCTGAAACTAATTGGAGAGGTGGGTAAAACGAGGAACATGGGACACATAGTGTACTGCACATAGCAGCTCTCATTACCAAGCAGCCCTGACCTAAGAGGAGCACTTTAAACCCCAACACCAGTTTGGGGAGAGAGTAAAATACAATAGAGGGATGCTTGCAGACTTCCCAAAAAAATTCCATTTACCTTACATCAACCCTAATCTATCTTCGCCTAGAGCAGGGGTGGCGAACGTTGGTCCTGGAGAGTTTTTATTCAACCCTAATAAAACACCTGAACCAGCTAATTAAGGTCTGAATGGTTACTGGAAAGCTACAGGCAGGTGAGTTTTTATCAGGGCTGGACCTGAACTCTGCAGGAATGTGGCTCTCCAGGACCGGAGTTCACCACCCCTGGTCTAGAGGTAAGCTCTCTAGCACTACCTAAACTTCGATAAACCATTGGAGAAGAAAAGAGAAGGATGCATGGTGTTCTACCCAACACGACTCCCTTTATTATAGCTTTGTGCACACTGTCGACTGATAGCAACCCATCCACAAGGGAGCGCATTATCCTTCTTGACCCTTATTCATAAAGTAGAATAAAAGAGATGATTTACTATCTTCCTCATTAGCTCTAGGAGGACACGGTGTCTGTGATTTCCAACAAGAATGTCAAATTTGGACTTGTCTGACCATAGAACTGACCATAGAACACTTTTCCAATTATTGAATATTTTTCTTTTTTTGTATGTACAGCACTTTGATAAACACTTGTTGTCTTAAAAAAAGTGCTTTATAAATAAACGTTGACTTTGACTTCCACTTTGAAGCAGTCCATTTTAAATGAGCCTTGACACACAGGACACGATGGCACGGCGGATTGTGTTTACCGACAGTGGTTTAGTTGGCATCTGCAGATGGCGTGGCGGATTGTGTTTCCTGATAGTGGTTTAGTTGGCATCTGCAGATGGCACGGCGGATCGTGTTTACCGACAGTGGTTTAGTTGGCATCTGCAGATGGCACGGCGGATCGTGTTTACTGACAGTGGTTTAGTTGGCATCTGCAGATGGCACGGCGGATCGTGTTTACCGACAGTGCATCTGCAGATGGCACGGCGGATCCGACAGTGGTTTAGTTGGCATCTGCAGATGGCATCGTGGACAGTGGTTTATTGGCATCTGCAGATGGCACGGCGGATCGTGTTTACCGACAGTGGTTTAGTTGGCATCTGCAGATGGCACGGCGGATGTGTTTCCGTTTAGTTGGCATCTGCAGATGGCACGGCGGATGTTTGGTTTAGTTGCATCTGCAGATGGCACGGCGGATTGGGTGGTTTACATCATTGTGTTTACCGACAGTGGTTTTGGCATCTGCAGATGGCACGGCGGATCATGTTTACCGACAGTGGTTTAGTTGGCATCTGCAGATGGCACGGCGGATCGTGTTTACCAACAGTGGTATCTGGAAGTATTCCTGGGCCCATTTAGTAATGTCATTGACACAATCATGCTGATGAGTGATGCAGTGTCGTCTGAGGGCCCGAAGACCACGGGCATCCAATAAAGGTTACGCACAGAGATTTCTCCAGTTTCTCTGAATCTTTTGATGATGTTATGCACTGTAGATGATGAGATTTGCAAAGCCTTTGCAATTTGACATTGAGGAACATTGTTTTCAAAGTATTCCACAATCTTTTTACGCACTCTTTCACAGCTCTGCCCATCTTTACTTCTGAGGGACTCTGCCTCTCTAAGACATCCCTTTGATAGCTAATTATGTTACAGACCTGATATCAATTAACTTAATTAGTCGCTAGATGTTCTCCCAGCTGAATCTTTTCAAAATGTCTTGCTTTTTCAGCCATTTGTTGCCCCGTTGCCAACTATTTTGAGACCTGTATCAGGCATCAAATTTGAAATGAGCTCATTTAGTGGATTAAAGTGTAAAATTTCTCCCTTTAAACATTTGTTATGTGATCTATGTTCTGTTGTGAGTAAAATATTGGCTCATGTGATTTGAAAGTCTTTTAGTTTTTATTTTATTCAAATTTAAAAAATGTCCCAACATATCCAGAATTTGTGTTGTAGATAGAGCAAAGGTTGTGCTGTCCAGTGAGAGGGCTCCAAGCTCGGAATTTGGCCCGAACCCAGGATTGTGATAGGAATAGTTAAAACTAGAAGTGAGGAGATGGGGTGGTGGGGAATGAATGACGCTTTGAGCACTGTTGAGCAGATTCATAAACACCTCTGATTGGCCATTGTGTTGATGCACTCAACAGATATGTCTGTGATTGGCTTCAAATTTCTGTACCAACTTGGTCAATTTTAGTACTGACTTGTTGACAACTCTACAACGAACCGAGGAAAGTCTGCTGTAAATATACTTCTTATCATTAATTGAGTTTATTAACTGAATGCACTCTTCTCGTGTTAATTAGATTAATTATCTGAACGTGCTCCTCCCCAACTTTGTTAATAAAACATCATTTGTATGATGGAATGGGAAAATGTGCACTAATTATGGGTTCTTGCGTGATTTTTCCACCTCAGTGTGAAGATCAAGTCAGACTTAACCTGGCAGTAGCGCAGGCCATCACATCCAATAATTCCCAGTATAGAGACATTTAGCATTTAGGGGTGGGGGCAATCCAACCTCTCCATTGACTTTGTATTGTGTGAAGCTGCCCCTTGTTATTTCTTGCTTCTAACAAAAGACAGAACAATGCCTAAAAGCTGCTGTGTGACAGGGTGTACAGAAAACAAGCTAAAAAACCCAGAACTAAGTTTTTATAAGCTACCGAAATGTAAAAGCCAGCCTTTAAGGCGACAAAAGTGGATACAGGCAATAAGACGTGAAACATCAGCAGGAAGAATGGGTAAATTGTGGGTACATTTTAATTTCTCAATACATCTCCTCCTCTCAGGTTCACACAGGGTGGTGAAGTAATCCTTTGACATGGCTAAAAATAATATATATATTTTAGCATATCCTGTTGCCAATTACGTTCCCCTCCAGTGGGTGTGTACTTCTCAGAGTAATATGACACATTGCGCTCTGTCTCAATTACCTGTATCCGCTTTTGTGTCGCCAGCTTAGTTCTGGATTTTAGCTCCCCAGAAGAATCTGCTGAGCTGGCTTCTGAATCCAAAAGGATCACTCGAACTGGCTTGAGGAGACTGGGAAATCGACATACCTTTCCCAAACTCCTCCGGCAGCACAACGTGTGATTCCTGATCTGGCCCTGGTGCCTGTCCCTCTCCCCTCGAAAAAAGGGACAAGTGTGAGTGGAGCTTCCTTCCCAAAAACTTGTCACTTTGAGCGCATCCAGCTCCCTCAAGAGCTGAACATGTATGCTCCTCTCCAAGGCAGATAAAACAATGAGCTAAAAAACACTTTCAGAAAGTAGCATTGTACAATGATTTCTTTTACAAGTCTCCCCTTTTGTATAGATGGTAATGAAAGTGAAAGACAGTATTTCAATGATAGCATTTCATTTTTAGATTTGGAATATATTTTATTTTATTACTTATTCAGTTGTTTTATTTTTTTTACCTCAAGTTTAACAGTTTTGAAAAGAGCATGTAAACGTGCAGATTGGCCTCTATGTGCAGAGCGTTTTTATGGTGTTTTCTTTGTGAGAAAATAATTCATGTCATTTAAAAGATGCATTTTGTGCCAAAGCAATGATAAATGATCAACAGTTCAGCCACATAGACTGATGCTGTTCTCACTGTGTGAAGAGTTTTGAAAAAGTCACTCCACAAATCACTCCACAAGTTACACAAAATCAACTTTATTTTTCATTTGTATTTTCCCAGTACAGCAGTTGCATCTTTCAACCCTCGACTCGGTTCATTCAGATTTAAATAAGTTTGCATAAGATAAAATCTAGAATGAATCGTTCTTGTAAAAACATGAAAACAAGATTACCAACATACAAGAAATCACACAATCTTCAAAACAACAAAGCACAGAGACAGACGTGTTTAGTTACAGTATTTCACATGCTGATGTTTCCATCATGAGTTTCCGATGTTTCATGAGCAGAAGTTTCCAAACGCAGAGTTACTCTCACGAACCGTATATAAACATCACAAACACTGATCAGTGAGTCTCGATCTGACTCTCACATGAATGTCAATAATCAATAATATATACTGTGGAACAAGTGGGGCTGTTTAAGAAACACTATGATTCATCAGAGTTAAATTCGGAAAATTTTACAGTAAATCTCTTGTACACGCATCTGAAGCGTCTATTTGTGAAGGCCTGCGTACAAATCAGTGCTGCGCGTGTTATGATTCAGTCTCTGAAAACACAAACACACAAAAAAATTACATTTACAATCAACGTTTACAGTTAATCATCTGCTAAATACTCACAAATGCTCATTCATTTCATGTATTTATTCAGTAAGACACTTGAGATTGTGTTACGCAGTGTGGAATATAGAATATATATTCACTATATAACAGTCTTAATGCATAAATAAATAATAATCATGTTGCTGAAACATGTTTCAGTGAATCATATCGATTGTCCTCATCGTTCAGTAGATCTAGGGGTGTGATGTTAACTAGGTCTGTGTTCTCAGAACGTTCTGTCAAGGTTCTCTCAAAGTTATGAACAAATGTTCTTCCAGTAACGTTAATAGAACGTTCGCTCAGAGTTATCTGGTCTTTAATAATGTTCTCTAAATGTTAGCACAAAAACATTATTTATAATTATTTATACATCGTTTATGGGGCGTTTTATTCAGACATATTTTAGTTGGACATTTTTAAAAGTTTCTACTTGTTTCAGAACGTTCAGAGAACATTTAAAAGTAACGTTCCCATAATGTTTGAAAATACACTGGAATGTTATGCAAACATTCAATAACCAAAAAAAAAAATAATAAATGTTATAAAATATTTTTAAGCGAACTTTCAGAAATAACGTTTTCATAACTTAATGGGAACGTTAGCAAAGCATTCTTAGAACATGTTTTTGCTGGAACACTGGATTATTGACCAATCACAGCACACTTTGATGAAACACTCATTAATATAATAACTACATTCAATGTCATAAAATTCAGCTTTGACATTATTTCACACATCATGCATTCACACGTACCTCATAGTCTGGGTTTGGAGGTGGAGGAGCGCTTGCTGTTCGTGATTTTGATGCTGTAGAAAAACAAGTTAAACTATGAAAATGGTGAAATGTTTTGTGTTAAACACAGAATAACAGGTGTGTATGTGTGTGTGTGTGTGTGTGTGTGTGTGAGAGAGTGTGTGTGTGTGTGTGTGTGTGTGTGTGTGTGTGTGTGTGTATATGTTAGTGTGAGTGTGTGTGTGTGTGTGTGTGTGTGTGTTGTACCTTTCTGCTGTGTGCTGCCAGTGTTTTTCGACACAAACATGTAGACGATGAGAATAACTAATCCTGTAACCAGTAAGTCACCGATTATGACGCCCCACGCCAAGAGCCCGGTCAACTCGTAGCAGTTCTCACACACTGACAGAGAGAGAGAGTGTGACATGAACATATTTATGATGAAAAACAGTGTCAGAATCATCAGTGTTTTCAGGAAGAAGTTTCCTCACCCTTTACATTGAGGTAGAACATGTGTTTGACATCTTTCTCTGGATCATGTTCTTTATCTTTGTATTCGCAGCTGTACTCTCCTTTAACTATTCCCTGATCCGCTATAACTTCTTTCTCCTTATTTATTTCATCTTTAAGTACATCACTGCCCTTCTTCCATGTTACTTCACTATCTTTACCTCCAGAGCAGGTCAGAATGACACTATTTTCTGTGATCTTTTGGATTTCTATAACAAAAATGATAGAAGACAAAAGTAAAGGAGTAAACAACATATGAAACACTCATGTAATCATCAGCTCAGATAATGAATGATCAGAAGCTCACCTTGACCCTCAGCTGGACTCAGAGCCGCCGTGAGCATCAGAAACACGAAGCCCGTGAGAATCATCGCTGCGGATGGTTTACTGTCCTGATGTCGAATGCTGTTCTGATCTCTCAGCGTCTCTGTGCTTCTTCAACAGGAAGAGGAAACCTCAAACGCCCTCGTTCTCCTTCTGCTCGCTTTCATCTGCTCAACTGCTCCACTTCTCTCAGAAACTCCTCAAGAACTTCATTCAGCTGTAAATATAACAAACACTTTACAACAAGGTGCATTAACATCAACTAACAATGAGCTTTAAGTTTTTGTTAATCGTTGTTAATGTTAGTTAATTAAAACAGCTGTAATTGTTAGTAAAGTCAGTTCAGGTGCAGGAAATAATGTTGAATATGAAAATGATCAGACCACACAAAAGAAATGAAGTGATGTTAATGAAAAGATCCTGAAAAGATGAATGAAAGAAGAATGAAAAGACATCAGAACTGACTCTCTCTCATCAAAATGGTCTTCAAGATTGTATTTGTATTGATTTCATAACAGAGCAGAGATTCATGCTTTAATGATACTGAGATGTTAGAAGGAGAAAGCATGTTTCAGTATTTGATCACTGTTGCGTGAATGTGAGTCTGTAGCGCCACCGTGTGCTGAAGATTCAGAAGACAATCTGATCCTCATCCTGAGACTGAGAACGTTCTGTCAAGGTTCTCTCAAAGTTGGGAATAAACGTTCTTCCAGTAACGTTAGTAGAACGTTCAGAGTTATCTGGTCTTTAATAAATGTTCTCTAAACGTTAGCACAAAAACATTATTTATACATCGTTCATGGAGCGTTTTATTTTCTTAAATGTTTTGGTTGAACATAACGTTTTTAAATGTTACTTGTTACAGAACGTTCAAAAAAACATTCAAATTAACGTTCATATAATGTTTGAAGAATGATGCAATGGAATGTTCACATAACCTGGACATTTTGAACATTCAGAAATATTGTTTTCATAAATCCGAACGTTACAACACTCTAAAAAAATGCTGGGTTAAAAATAACCCAAGTTGGGTTGAATCTGTCACATGTTTAGCATAGCCCTCTCTGTCAGCGATGAGGGATTTACATGTCATAAATGCAGGGAAATAGTCAGGCTGACAGAGAGAATCTCAGAATTAGAGACACGCATCCAAACTTTAATTGAGGATAGTAAGAATGCAGGGCTTCAGATACTGTTTTTGGATGCGACTAGCTTAGTGAACTCTGTACATTGTTCGGTTCCGGCTGTAGAGCCCGCGCAGCAGGGCACTTGGGTAACGGTGAGGCGGCCTAGCCGCGGAAAACACCACTCTTCCGTTCCATTAAGAACATCAAACAGGTTCTCCCCACTCAGTGACGCACCCACTGAGAATCCTGTTGAAAGTTCCCTAGTAATTGGCGATTCTATTACACGGAACGTGAAAATAGAGACACCAGCCACCATAGTCACATGTTTGCCTGGAGCCAGAGCACCTGACATCAAAGCAAATTTAAAAGTGCTGGCTAATACTAATCGTAAATACTCTAAAATTATTATTCACGTCGGCACAAATGATGTTCGACTTCGCCAGTCGGAGATCACTAAAATTAACATTAAAGAGGTGTGTGAACTCGCAAGTACAATGTCAGGAGAAGTAATTTGCTCTGGTCCCCTTCCTGTTCGTCGGAGTGATGAGATAGTTAGCAGATTATCATCACTCAATGGCTGGCTGTCTAAGTGGTGTCACAGAATAATACAGGTTTCATAGATAATTGGAAAAGTTTTTGGGGCAGACCTGACCTGTTGAAAAGAGATGGTATTCATCCTCCCGGGATGGTGCTGCTCTTCTCTCTAGTAATATGGCACATAGTCTCAGAACTAAACATGACAAACTACGGCCCAGACAGGAAGCAGACAGACTGGCTAAAACCGACCGTCTGCTAGCTGCCTCACGTTACAGAAGTCAATAATCCCAACACATAGAAACTCTTACACCTAGATATTATCACATAGAGACTGTGTCTGTACCCCGAATTAGTAAAAACAAAAACTTCCAAACCCATTTAATGGAAAAATTTAATTGATGTTCAACAATAAAAAATCAGAAATAATGATAAACAAATGATAAAGCTTGGATTGTTAAATATTAGATCACTTTCTTCAAAAGCACTTATTGTAAATTATATTATCACAGACAATAATCTAGATGTGCTGTGTTTGACAGAAACCTGGCTAAAACCGGACGATTACATTACTTAAATGAGTCTAGCCTCAAGGTTATGATTATCGACACAATCCTCGACAGAAAGGCAAAGGGGGAGGTGTTGCTGTAATTTATAGTAATATTTACAGTATTAGTCAAAAGTCTTTCAAATATAATTCCTTCAAAGTGATGGTGCTTTGCGTAACATTATGTAAGTTGACATTTGTGCTGGCTACTGTATACAGGCCACCAGGGCACCATACTGACTTTATCAAAGAGATTGCCGATTTTCTATCAGAGTTAGTACTGGCTGCAGATAAAGTCTTGTTATTGGTGATTTTATATCCATGTAGATAATAAAAAAGACGCATTGGATTGGCATTTACAGACATTTTAAACTCTATTGTGTTAGACAACACGTGTCAGGACCCACTCATTGTCGTAATCATACTTTAGATCTAATATTGTCACATGGAATCAATATTGATGCCGTTGAAATTCTGCAGCAGAGTGACGACATCTCAGATCATTATCTAGTCTCGTGTATATTACATTTAGTTAAAGCGGCTAAACTGCCTCCCTGCATAAATATGGTAACCATCACTTCTACCACTAAAGATCTTTTATAATAATCTTCCTGATCAGTTTTCATCGCCTTAGCATACCAGACAGCTTAGAAGACCTCGATATTGCAACAGAAACTATTGCCTCTGTCTTTTCCAGCACATTAGACTCAGTTGCTCCTTTGCGTTTAAAAAAGATGAAGGAAATTAATCCAACACCATGGTACAATGAGCACACTCGGGCCCTAAAAACTGCAGCTAGAAAAATGGAGCGCAGCTGGAAGAAAAAACAAACTAGAAGTATTTCGCATTTCGTGGAAAGAGAAAATGATTGAGTACAGAAAGGCCTTAAAAACTGCTAGATTGCCTATTTTTCAAAACTCTTAGAAGAAAATAACAAACCCTAGGTATTTATTTGATACAGTGGCTAAATTAACAAGAAAAAAGCTTCAGCTTCTGATGTTTCCAAAGATCACAGCAGTAATGACTTTATAACTTCTTTACTTGCAAGATTGATAATATTTAGAGAAAATTATAACCATGCGACCGTCTACTACAGTATGTGTCAGACATGCATTGTAGTGTCCCTGAGAAAAATTCATTTCATTTACTGCTTTAGGGACTAAACTTGTTAAATCATTCCCTATGACTAAGCTATTGAAAGAGATGCTCCAGAGATCATAGATCCCTTCTTAATATTGTTAATTCATCTTTATCACTAGGATACGTACCAAAAACTTTTAAGCTGGCTATTATTAAACCTCTTATTAAAAAACACAACTAGATCCTAAAGAATTAGTCAATTACAGGCCAATCTCAAATCTCACTTTTCTGTCAAAATACTAGAAAAGGCAGTTTCATCGCAACTATGTTCCTTTTTAGAAAGAAATAGTATCTGTGAGGATTTCCAGTCAGGATTTAGACCGTACCATAGTACTGAGACTGCTCTCATTAGAGTTACTAACGATTTGCTCTTATCATCAGATCGTGGTTGTATCTCTCTATGTGTTACTGATCTTAGTGCTGCATTTGACACTATTGATCACAATATTCTCTTAATAGACTTGAAAATTATGTTGGCATTAGTGGAATTGCATTGGCATGGTTCAAATCATACTTATCTGACCGTTATCAGTTTGTAGTAGTAAACGATGAGATGTCATATCGATCACAAGTTAAATATGGAGTACCGCAAGGCTCAGTACTAGGACCGTTGCTTTTCACTCTGTACATGCTACCCTTGGGAGATATCATTAGGAAGCATGGCGTTAGTTTTCACGTACGCTGACGATACTCAGCTCTATATTTCTTCGCGCCCTGACGAAACTTACCAATTCACAAAATTAACAGAATGCATAGCTGATATAAAAAACTGGATGACCAGTAATTTCCTACTACTAAATTCAGAAAAAACAGAGATTCTAATTTTTGGACCAAAAACTTCTTCATGTAATAACCTAGAATACTGTCTAACACTTGAAGTCTTCGTCGTCAGCTAGGAACCTGGGTGTGCTCTTTGATACCAATCTTTCATTTGAAGGCCATGTTACTAGCATCTGTAAAACCGCATTTCCATCTTAAAAATATATCTAAAACGACATATGCTCTCAATGAAGAATGCAGAACAGTTAGTTCATGCGTTCATGACCTCAAGGCTAGATTACTGTAATGCTCTACTGGGTGGTTGTTCCTCCCGCTTGATAAATAAACTACAGCTCGTACAAAATGCAGCAGCTAGAGTTCTTACTAGAACTAGGAAGTATGACCATATTAGCCCAGTTCTGTCAACACTGCATTGGCTTCCTGTTAAACATCGTATAGATTTTAAAATCTTGCTAATTACTTACAAAGCACTAAATGGTTTAGCTCCCCAGTACCTGAGCGAGCTCTTAATGCATTATAGTCCTTCACGTTTATTGCGATCTCAGAATTCAGCCCAGCTGATAATACCTAGAATATCAAAATCAACCGCAGGCGGTAGATCCTTCTCCTATTTGGCAACTCTGGAGCAATCTTCCTTGCATTGTTCTTCACGTTTATTGTGATCTCAGAATTCAGGCCAGCTGATAATACCTAGAATATCGAAATCAACTGCAGGCGGTAGATCCTTCTCCTATTTGGCAACTCTGGAGCAATCTTCCTAGCTTTTCGGGCAGACACACTCTGTCAGTTTAAATCAAGACTAAAAACGCATCTCTTTAACCTGGCATACACATAACACATTATATATTTATATTTCAAATCCGTTAAAGGATTATTAGGCTGCATAAATTAGGTCAGCCGGAACCGGGAACACTTCCTATAACACCTGGGCTGCGTTCAGCACCGACAAAACGATGCAAAACGTTTTTTAAACGGAAACGGTGGTGCGTTGAACACCCCGTTGTGATGACGCAAGAGATGTAACTATGGCAGCTGAGAAGGCCATTCTTTGTGTTCTTTTTGAAGAATTTTCGGAGCCTGATGAAATCGTATAAATACGTGTTAATACTGCAAAATACACTCAATATTACAGTCACTGCCCTGCTGTCCAGAATAAAAGAGGACATCCCAATCGAGTGAAGGGATTGTGGAAACTTCTAATTATTGTGATACAACATTTGCCTTTGTTTATGAAGTTTATGAAAGTATCACTCCACATACAATAGCAAAAGTATAGGCCTAGTATTTTTATGTTACATTAATCAGTGTCTAGCACACTTCGGATGGACCAGAAGACATTGCAAATAAATGATATTTAGACAGACTTAAAGAAGTTCCAGATCTATACTTGTGCTCTTATTCTTAAGTTGTTTTGCCATTAATGTAAATA
>JAOTNS010001387.1:120000-182500 GCA_028476615.1 Culter alburnus
GTAGATCAAGCTTCACCCATTACGTCCAGAGAGAGGGAGCTGGACGTCATTTGGCTCTGCAGTGAGCACCACTCACGCTCTCTATCTACACTCCCTAGCTAACAAAAATATGTTCTAAAAATGTTTGGCTAACATTCCAATTAGGTTGTGAAAACATTATTTCTGAATGTTCTCTGACTGTTAAAAATGTCTCTGTTTTAAAAACCTTTTTAGTTATGCAAACATTTAGGGAAATTCTATTTTATCATTCTGCAAACATTATGGGAATGTTACTTTTGAATGTTCTCTGACTCTGAACATTCTGAAACGTTTCAGGTAAAAACATCAATTGCTCAAATTGCTCAATTGCTATTCTGTGATCTAAAATGCATGATGTTTTGCACCAGCAATTTTTTTGTAATATAAAGGTTAAAGTAACATTTATTTTTAACAACACTATAAAAAATGAATAGCAGGCACAACAATGCCAGTATAACCACTGATAAATAAAAGTTTTTTCATTTTTGAATACCTCGGTCAACGCAAAAAAAAAAAAAACATTTTCAGATCTACCCACTTAGCAGAGTGTTTCAGTTTTTGCAGGACAAAACCACACCTCAGTGTGAAGGAAGGACAAATCATAGAGAAAAAGGTGTGTTTTCAAATGCCTGAGAGTTTGTGTCTGCAGGCGCGAGTCGTTCACATGATCTCCGTGTCGTTTCAGCCTCGCTCTCTGAGATTGTGATTCTCTGTGTGGCCATTGGAGGCGCCATTCTGTTGATTCTTCTGGTGGTGATGATGGGCGTGTTCGTGTGTCGCAGTCACAGACGGAGGAATAATCCGGAACAAAACCACATGATCCTGCGACAAGGGCAGAAGGTCCTGACGGGCTGGTGAGGCCTTCGCTCGGAGAGATCGGATGAGCTTTGCTTCTGAAATCATTTCACATCACAAACTCACACACACGTGGTTTCCCTCGATATCTCACTGATTGTCAGGAGTTTTCTGGAGTTGGGTGATGTGCCTTCATCTGTAACTCATTATTCAGCAAGCGTCACTATAACTTATATTCGTCTTACAGATCACATGTGTTCAGAAGTGTCACAGCTTCTGCTCAGGAATCAACACGTTTTCTTCAGAATTTGTACGGATCTTGCTCTTTTGTGTAATGAAGGGACAGGTTTGTATTTCTCTGGTAACGGGCAGACCTTGGTTGCTATGGTTAACTCTCTTCACCTCACAGAGGTTTGCATTGCTATTGCACACACACTGCATGATGATGATGATGAGGAAGAGACACATCCACACTGACTGAATGAATCACTGCAGGAACTGCTGTCTGTCGCCCCCTGTGTGTCGATCTGAGCACTGCACCCTGAACACACAGAATATCACTGTTCTGTACAGGAAGATGAAATTCAACATGACAGCACACACACACACACACCAATGCTTTTCCATCACTAAATCTACATTAAAGAGCACACAAGGTTTTATTGTGTAATTTCATGTTATTTGCATTTTTGTTCTTGAGTTTTATCATAAAAAATAAACATTAAGGAATTGTTTTTAATGATAAATAACTTGTAGAGGTCACCTTTTTAAACAAATAGCATTTATAACACACACACAGACACACAGTAAATGTATTAAGTTGTATTATATAGTTTATTCAGCGCCCTCTACTGTTCAGACGCTGCTGATACAGCACAGAGAGGCCTCTGTCACGTGTCACCGGTCACATGCTCATGATGGACCACATTTGTGATTACTGCAATAGGATTTTAAAAATATGTTTATTTAATACAAAAATTATTAGGTGGAATTTGTAGTTTTACTTTAGAAATCAATGCGTGGAATTATTATATATTTAAATAAGTATACTTTGTAGATTGAAAAGTACTCCATTAGCAGAAAAAACACATTGAAAGTTGAATGAAGCACCTCTTGGAGAAACTAACCAATTTGTGTTTCATATTCATCTTATTTCAGTCCTTTTCATAAAGCTCATTTCTATTTATTAGGAAACAATCTTAACTTCAAAATAAACCACTAATCAAAATCACAAGAGTAACTTAAAAGAACACGTGATGCCTTCACAAGACACTAATATTTGAGTCATCTTACCTCAGATAGCTCTAATTAAATTGATTTAATGAAAAATGAATTATTAGTTAATATAAAACCTTTAGGCCACAAAGAGAGAGAGTTTATATCACACTCACATCATGGCTGATACAATAATAATATATCACACACAGTATTAATTTCTGCACTGGTTTTAATAGAGTTTTGAGAGTTTGATAAGAGGTTTTGAGACATTAATAGTGATTTTGGCGTGTTTTCAGAGTCTGTATTTGGACTTCCTGTTTCACCTGTTCGGCAGGTATCAAATCCTCTCAAACATGGAGGACAAAAACAAGCAGCGACACAAACACGACTAATATCAGCTCAAATATCTGCTCATATTCACTCATAAGCACTCGTATGGGATTATATATGTGCTATTAATTATCATGGATGTAAACAGAAGCTCGTTTAAAGGAGTTTTATCGTGTATTTACGTCGGTTTCGGTGAGTTTGCTGTTTTATCCGCTCACTCTGAGACTGAACAACTTTGATAAAGGCTTTCAGGGATTTGAGGTGGATTTTGTTTCTGAGAGATTGTAAATCTATAACTTGGTGTCATTTGAGATCCGTTGAGTTTGTTTTACTTTCTGTTTGGGTGAAAACGACACTCGAGAAAGACCCTGTCAATCATCTGCCGCGTGTAAATATACATGTAACGACACATATTCGCTGAATTCCAGCTGAATATAGGCCTAATGTAGGTATTTTAACCCATAACACTTTAACACAAGATCTAATGCATTAACTAAAGCTAACTGACAATAAAAAGCACACTTGTTACAGTGTTTATTAGGCCTAAACTTTGTTAACGTTAGTTTATAAAAATACAGCTGTTCATTGTTCATGTTGTCTCAGGTCCTTTAAATAATATTAACAGATGCAACTTTTGATTTTAGTAATGTATTAGTAAATGTTGGAATTCACATGAACTAAGATTAATACATGCTTTAGAAGTATTTGTCATTGTTAGATCATACAAATGTTAATTAATGTGAATAATGAACCTTATTGTTGGCACTCTTGTTATATCTGTCATGTGTTTACATAAATGAAGAAGAAAGACAAAATATTAAATGTCACAGATGTATATTTACTGAGTAATCACTGTTTTGTAGAGGAGGGTCAAAATGACCATTTTCACCTGAGATTTGGAGCAAATTAGAGGAGTGTAAAAATGACTTTATAAAGATGTCAGCAACATTATTTTATTTTTACACAGAGATTGGTAGATCTATTACTGAAATCTGTTGACTTTATCAATATTTGTTTCATTATATGCCAACAGTAACAGCTCAAACATGGCAAAAAGCACTTTTTGTGTTTCCAGAGATATGCAGATCTTAATGCGGCTCCATGAGTAAATTGGTCAATTGGACACATTTTCAGTGGTCACTTTGCATATTGATGATATTGATGTCTTTCTTTTAAAGAGGAATATCTGAAGAACAAATAATGTTGAAACTAGAAATGTATCTTGTGTTTTTCTATCATCTCAATTGCATAAATATTCCTGTCTGAGTGCCATAATATTTCTTTTCCAAAGTTGTCATGCCTGTAACTCTAAAAGTATTCAAGATATCTTAATATCCTTCTAGATTCTCATTCTTAATAAACTTTCCTTTTGAAATCTTCATTTTCAAGGCCCTATATAGTTCAGTCCCATATATATGGGGATCTCAAAGCAGCTCTATGTTCAAATTGGTGAATTTCAGTGATTGAAAACCAAATGTGAGTCACTTTTCATACAGCTGAAACTTATTGTTTAAAGAAGACTGTCTGAAGAGTCAGTAATACTGAAACTAGAAATATATTTTGTTTCCCTCCATCAAAATAATTGTACACAACACACTCTGAAAAAAAAGTGGTTTTTCCGAAGTTTACATGTCTTTAATTCAAGAAGTGTTAATGATATCTTAACGTCATTTTAGATTCTTGTCCTTATGAAACTTTTCTTCAGTAATCTTCATTTTAAGGCTCTATATGGTTCAATCTCATGGATATAGGGATGTCAATGCGGTAACGTGTAGTTACGATACTGTGTATTTGAACTCTTGGTATCTTCAGAAGCTGTTAAAATGAACAAAATCCCATCGTCCAAATATCCCTAAAACTGATTCAAGTACAGATTCTTATAAATAAGTTAATGTGCCTCAGCTTGACCATTTTCAGTGGATTTTTGGCACTCAGAGACTTATGTTTTATGCAATTAGTTTGATAAGATACATTTCTAGTTTAAACATTATTTATTCTTCAGACATTAAATGCAATAAGTGTTTAACTGTAAGCAAAATGACTCATATTTGGTTTTCAATCATTGAAAATGGGTAAAATTCAACAAATTGAACATGGATCTGCTTTGAGATCTCCATATCTATGGGATTGAACCATACTGGGCCTTTAAAATATTAATACCTAAAGAAGGATTTGTTGAGAAGAATCTGAAAGGATATTAAGATAGTTTTTAACACTTCTTGAGTTACAGGCATGACAACTTAAGGAAAAAAACACAAGAAGCTTTTTGCCATGTTTGAACTGTCACTGTTGGCATATAATGAAACAAAGATTGCTAAAGTCAACAGATTTTAGTAATAGATCTACCAATCTCTGTGTAGAAATAAAATAATGATGCTGACATCTTTATAAAGTCATTTTTACACTCCTCTATTTGCTCCAAATCTCAGGTGAAAATGGTCATTTTGACACTCCTCTACAAAACAGTGATTACTCAGTAAATATACATCTGTGACATTTAATATTTTGCTTTCATCACTATTTATGTGATGAAAATTAGAGCCGGGGAAGCTTCTGAAGTTTGGTTGATTTGACACTGTAAATGACTGATTAATCAACAGAGAGCTCTTAATTAGCGCTGAAGCTCGTATGAACTGAACGAATCTCCACACCGAGTTCAGTATGATGTCATGCCGTGAGATCACAGGCTCGTCCCAGAAGTGACATCATCACATGATCTGATGGGGTTTCATTTACTGGATCTTCAGTCATGCAGTGTTTCTGGACAGACTCTGTTTGAGAATGTGCCGGTTGCATAAAAGTTAGTCATCATTTTTCTTCAAGAATGGTCATAACTTTAAGTAAGGTAGATTGGTCTACTTTGAATCTGAAAAGTAAGACTGATTACCCCGGTCAGATAGTTCTTAGTCTTAATAAAACTTATCATAGTGATTGTGTTTGCGCAACTGGTTACATAACGGAGTCTAGTCAGTTAGAGAGTCTATAGTTTATAGTGTTTTCTCTTTAGATAAACTGTGATATCAGAGGAGAGTTTGCAGTTTATGATTTTTATTATTCTGAGGAACTGAACATCAGATATGGCAGATATCTGATTCATGTCCTGCACCGTTTACAGTCTAATAATCTACACTGATAAACGAGACTGAGAGCGAGTGATGCAACAAAACCCAGACGTTACAGACACACACATCTACTGATCATGATCTGCTTTGATCCACACTAAAGTCCAGTTATATACGATATCTATATGATAATGATAAAGATATCATTTTAAAGTCACCAGAATATCTTCTCCTCCCTCTTCTCTGATGATGAGGGCGGGGCAACCTGTCACTCACACGAGATCCACCAATAGCAAACCACAACCATCCAATCAATTCCCCACACAGACACAATCAAGCCCCGCCCTACATTTGTTCTTGTTTGAGAAGCGTTTCACTCTGATATACGACACTATAGAGAAGAAAAGCCTAGACAATATTGACAGCCAATCAGAATCAGTCCTGCTTTAAAGAGCTCAAGCATTTAAAGCGACAGACGACAAAACTATAATAAGCAGAACAACATCATCTGCTGGTGTGGATGATAATATAGTTATCGTTCTTGGTCTGAACGGTCCTTAACACTCTGTGTGTGTGTGTGTGTGTGTGTGTGTGTGTGTGTGTCAGTGCTGTTGAGGAGTGTGTGTTGTATCTCAGTGACGGCTCCTGCAGAGATCAGCGCCGTCCGAGGATCCGCCGTCACCCTCTCCTGCTCCTTCACCTCCTCCAGTCGGGTGACCAGCGCCATGTCCGTCGACTGGAGCTTCAGGCCCGAGACCGGCGGTCCTGCCAAAATGGTGAGTTACACGTGTCTGGTGATCAGCTGGTGAACATGAATCATTGGACTGATGGCGCACCCAGGGGTCAGAGGTCACTCGGGTCGTCAAACTGCTTTTGAACACGTTCTTTGTTTCTCTCCAGTTCTTCCACTTCTCGTCTCAAGCGTACCCGCCGCTGGAGGATTATTTTAAGGACCGTGTGAAGTGGCTGGGCAGCCCGTCCCGTGGCGACGCTTCCATCCAGCTGCTGAACGCCTCGCTCACCGATAACGGCACGTACATCTGCGCCGTCCGCAACCCTCCCGACTTCCACGGAAGCCCGGCCCAGACCGTCCTCACCGTCACACCGCAGAGTGAGAGCACACATTCAGACTTTGCTTTCTTGAGAATTAAACACATTTTCTGTTTTTCTTGGGGTGAAATATGACACATTTAAATACATTGAATCCAGAGGGACTCACATTGCATTCAAGGTTTATATTTTATCAATTCTTGTTTTCTCTGGGAATCGAACCCACGACCTGTCGATGTTGAGCGCGTCCCGTCTGTGTTTCTGCCAGGACTGTCGCTGCCTTCACGGATGTGGGCGTGCTGCTGGTGTTTGTTCTGGCCCCGTCAGGAATCATCATGCTGCTGCTGCTGGGACGGATCCTGTGTCCGTGCTGCTCCGACGCTCAGAGTCCCGCCGCGGCCCAACACTCGCCCATCGAGGTGCTCGCCGGGTAAGAAACGAGCGCACTGAAGCAGGGCGTTCAGAGGAACGCTGAACTGTGAGTGATGATTGTGTGTCTCCTGACAGAGAGGAGTATTTCTACGGCCAGACGGAGCAGAAACACTCAGTGTGCTGCTGTTACTTTAAGGTAAACCTCCGTCTGACTTATACCTGTATAGAATTGGTATGTTTGCATCCACCTGTTTTTATGTGAATGTTGAGGCGGATACATTTTTTAAGCTGAATTTGTCTCATATCTGATGAAGTTTGCATCATTGATTATTTTTTTGTCCTGTTTTTGAATCAATCTGTATTGTATAAAGCGCTGTATAAATGAATCTGATGGTGGTGTTTGTTTCAGGGCTCTGAATATGAAGACGACTACATGCACGAGAAACCGCATGAACACACCTTCACCGAGTCACAGTGTTAGAACTCCTTCAGAGTGTGTGTGTGTGTGTGTGTGTGTGTGGTTCTTGCATGGATAAAGTTTGATAAACCCAGATGTCAATCTGGGACTTCCTGTTTGAGTGGGTAATTTTGGTTATTTATGACAGAAAGCGATGGACTGTTACTGTAATATTAATTAAATGACTATAAAAGCTTGCAGAAGACATGCTGATTTTGACAAAAATGAATCTACGTTCAGCATCGCCTTAGATGGTCACATGAGGGGTTCGAGTGATCTGATTGGCTGATTCTGTTCCCTGAGATCCAGCTTGCCTTATCATTTATTTTCACCCTGATAAAGTTTTTTTGTACAAATCCTATTTTGTTTAGATAAATATGAAATATTACTTTAACATTATTAACATTTTTTATAAACTAACTATTTTTGATAATTCACATCATAGAACAATGTTAGCATTCAAACATCCAAAAGTCTGGATTGATTCCTGTTGGAGGTTTTATTACTGACGGCGACGCTGCCAGTTTCAGCTGTTTGATTAAAGAGAAAGCTTTCAGTTAAAGCTGCAGTCCATAAGTTTTGTCTTTGTCTCCATCTCTGTTTGATCCTGCACTTGCAGTTATTTGTGGAATAATCATCTTTATGTGGGTTGTGCATCGGCACGGCTCCTCAGCTATCTACGAATCTAATGTTTGCTGTCACTCACCGGTGTGGATACTGTACTTCAGAATCACAGATTCTATGTCTTGGAAATATGACCAAAATAAGAATTTTCACCAGAAAATGTCATCTGAACAAGTACATAACATGTCTGCCACTTTTGTTCTGACCATCTGAGGAAAAAAAGCATTACAATAAATCACACTGCCAATGGTGATTACCAATCCCTTAGCTCATATCACATCAAACTGTGCAAATTATCATTATTGTTATACTTTGTTCTCAAATGTTAATGTTAACAACACCTGCATTGCATGACTATGTGTATTTAGTGTGTGTTAGCATTACCTGTAGATTTCTTTTTACATTTTGACTACGGGTGAATCTCCAGTTGTCACTGATGATTGTTATTTCGACCTTTCTGGATTACAATCTGCCATCAAAATGATGTTTAATTATTCCAGCTGCTGTGAGAGAAGGCTATAAATGATCCGCCGCCTGCAGCATCCTCACATGATTTAGCCTACAAGCTGTAATGACGCAAAGACGAACAGCGGCATGCTCGAATTTCCCACGGAAACCCACCAGTACCACCCGAACTAGAAAACATTATTACAAGTTTACCGTTGTGAATCGGGCTAAGGTAAGGAGATAGTTTTGAACACTGGCTGGTTATGTACTTGCTTGATTTTGGATAATTTTTACCCCAAAAAAATTACGGACTGCAGCTTTAATACTGAAATATGATCTACATGTTAATTGATTTCATGAGCTGATCAGATGGCAGGTTGAATCTCACTGTATAATATCTCTGAATGCTGTTGTTACTCTCCAAACAGGGTTTAGTTGTTTTCAATCTATTTGCTGAAGCTTAAGGTCAAATGTATTAAAGCATTAAAAAATATATACAAAATATAAATAAATGACATTTAAATTAAACGCATCTGAATCTGATTTCCTGAATCTCCAAATATATTCTTTTATTCATACACCCTTCAAAATAAAGGTTCCACAGGGGTTTTCAGAACCGTGGAACTGTTCGGTTCCCCAAAGAGCCTTTCAGTGATCAGTTCCTCATCTGTCAGGCACTACTACTTTATGTCAACGAATGGAGACTCACTTGGGAGCCCCGGTCACCTCTAAATTTTAGAAAAACGGCCAAAGGAATTGGCGAGTGGAATTTGCATGCCAAGCAACTCCCCTTTACATACGGATATATAAGATGGTGGCTCGCCATCAAATCGGAGGCTTTTCCATTCATGTGTTTCTGGTTGCAGTCATTTCCTGTCTTTATCTGATGGCCACGATCACTGTCGAGAGCATGCTGAGACAGCGTTCATGGATGGTTCATTGTGAGAATATGACCATGTCGACCCTGCTGTCGAGACTCAACTTCCTTGTGAAGGAACGAGTCCCCTCTGCTGTTAGAATGCATGGTTAACATTCTGGGAGACCTGAGGGGTAAAGTGGGAGCACTTCTGCTGGGCCAGTCCCCACGGACCTCCCACTCCTCTGCGGTGTTGTGTGCCGTCCAGCTGCCTGATGATGGTGCAGGTCCATTTCATGGGGGACCGACCCAGCGTGTCATTCGGTGAAGATCAGATGGCGATAGCTGCATCACAGAGTGGGCTCTTGTCCTCTGCAGAGGAAGATGATGCTAAGCTTCCCCCTTCGGGCGTGGTCGCTCATACTAGGTCAGATGCAAAGTTGATGGTCATGCTTGTTCCACCCCAGTGCCTTTCTTCCTGGAAGTTCATGAGGAGGTTTAGAAGTTGTGGAAAGCACCTTTTACTATCCACAACTTTAGGGCAGTTGTGGTCTAATGGTTAGAGAGTTGGACTTGTAACTTGTTGGACTTGGCAGGACAAGTATCAGTGCTGGCAGGAAATGTACAGCACTTATTACCCACAACTAACCCCCAATCACTCCCCGGGCGCCGCTACAGCGCCAGGTGTGTCTGTGTTCAATGCTCACTGCTGTGTGTGTGCACTTGGGTGGGTGAAATGCAGAACACAAATTCCAAGTATGGCACACCATACTTGGCTATGTGTCACTTTCACAATGGTAGGGCCACCAAGGTTTACGCAGACATTCCCCAGGTGGAGCGTGCAATTCCAGTGCACTTGTGCCCGCAATATGCCGCCACTTGACAGAATCGTCCATACCTCCTGTCCAAGGCTTGTAAGACAACGACAGCTCTGGCTGCTAAGGCTTACGAGGCTGCTGGACAAGCGGCCTCCACCCTGCATGCTATGGCCATCCTGCATTTCCATAAGGCAATAGCTCTCAAAGAGCTGCACGCGGGTAGTTCTGAGCCGGGGACAGTATCCCCTCAGCCTGAAATATTTTCAGAGGCTCCTGGGGCATATGTCATTCGTGGGATCACCACTCTGATATGGAGTGCTACAGCACTGGCTTCACAGCCGAGTCCCGAAATGGGCATGATGCCGCGGCACACTTTGTATGACCATCACACCGATCTGTCACCGATCTTTCAGCCCTTGGTCAGACCTTGCCATTCCACAGGCCGGAGTGTCCATAGAACAAGTGTCCAGGTACTTTGTTGTCACAACAGATCCCTCCAGAACAAGCTGGGGTGCTGTATGCAATGGGCACGCAGCCTCGGGCACCTGGACGGGACCTCGGCTGCAGTGGCATATCACCTGACTAGAGTTGTTTGTAGTGCTTCTCGCCCTGCGACAGAAGCCAGTGTACACTCATCTCTCATGTCTCAAGTCACCCCCCACCTCCTTCCTTCCACTCTAGATAAAAGAAGGTTGTTGCTGATGACACTGTTCGGATCCGAGTCTGTGCAGTAGAGCCATGGGATCCAGGTCCCGCCCATGCTCCCGCTCCCACTGACTCATTCACAAGCACAGCTGTCAATCATGACGTTACACCCCTCTTTTTATAGCATCAAATAACTATGGGGCTGTTTAACAAAAAACAAAAGTTTGTGTTTTGGCCATTCATTTACACATCAACAGTATTTTGGGGGCATGAAAATGCAATCTTTGGAAAAAAGTGCAAGTTTTTGAAACAATACCATTATTGTCTTTGTGTAAACTACAAAAACACAAATTTGTGAAAAACAGTGATGTTATGCTCATATGCGTGTTATATGTTCAATCTATAGGCGCATAGTGTTTCTTCATAACGTCGCCAACTACTGGCCTGAAAGCAGAATACAGCATTTTTTAGTCATTTCCGCAGATCCGTGTGAACAGGGATTGTTTTGACAACATTATCGTCTGTGTGCGAAAAACGCAAAGGAAAAAGGTCTCAGATTTTAGTACATCGTTGTCGTGTAAACATACCCTAAAACCAACATTACATGGGGGGTCGGGGTTTATGACCTATACAAAATACAGCCACCAGGGGGCGATTGAAGCGCTTTGGCTTCACTTTTCAGGATGTGTGCGGTACATTTGACTAAAAGGGAACTAAACATTGTTCTTCAATGGCATCAAAATCTTTATTTTGGAAAAACACTTAATTTATCAAATGTTGAGATGTTTCGAATCTGTCTTAAGATGGACATTATAGTCTTACATTATTTTAGTAGTATATTTCTCCTTGTTTATTAACTTTTGTTCACATGACTTATGACAATGATCAAATGAATGCTGCTTATGGTTTTATTTTCATTGGCAGATCTCTTTTTTTGAATGCAATCAGTTCATTATTGGTTATGATGAATCTCAAGCCATTTCTCTAAGTAATATCAGCATGCAATATGAATGTGTGGATGTAAAAGCATTTTGAGGAGGTTTTTTGATGCTTTGACTGATATCTTACAGCCTAGTGTGAGTCGCACCTCCATAATGCATCCAGCACGAGTGTGTGTGTGTGTGTGTGTTAGTCATCCGCTCTGGATGTCGCTCTGGCCTGTTGCCATGGAGACGGCGCATCAGCGGAGATACAGGGGATTCAGCAGTGTCCGTGGGGTCTTGTGAACACACACACATTAGGAGGGAGAGATGGATGGAGTTTCACCGTCAGCTGGAGTCAGAGGATGCCGTTTCCGTGTGGTTGCCGTGGCAACAGTTGCCGGCCCGATCGGGGGTGGAGGTGCAGTCGTTTTAGGGCGTCTGATGCAGACTGAAGGTATCCACTCACACACACTCACACACACACACACACACACACACACAAGATCCGAATCAGCAAAATGCAAATGCACTAAAAAGTGCTGCACAGAAACACTGTTACACCTGTAGCACAAACACACCTAAAACGCATCGTTGCATTTGAATGCTGCAGGTTCTGTCTGTTCCACCTTGATCCATCAGGTTTCTGCAGGGTTTTATTATTGCTTTAATATAATATTCATGTGCATTATGTCTTAATAAAGTAGATACCTTGACTTTATGGCTTGTCTTTAATTGATTTCTGGTCTGTCAGGTTAACACATTGTTATTTGTGTAGCACTTCAGAAGATTGTTGAGATCAGTCATAATTCACCCAATCATGATCAGTCTGTCATCATTCACTGATGTCCTTCAAACATTAATGACTTTCTTTCTTCCGCTGAACACAAAAGAAGATATTTTGAAGAACTGTGGGAACCAATAACAAAAAAGGACCCCATTGACTTTTGTTGATATTTCTCAGAATATCTTCTGTTGTGTTGTGCCATGAACAATCAGTCCTCAAGATGACCTTTAGTTCAGGATGATGACCTGTGACCTCTGGTTTTAGGGACGGATCCTGCTCTTTAGATTCAGACATGGAAACCCCCTGCAGAATTACAGCAAATAAAGGCTTTCCAGTCAAACGTCACGGTAAAGACGTCGCTCCGCAGTAAATCAGACAACATCAGCCGCATCTAACTGTCCACGTGAATGTTCCCCATTGATTTCTGCGATTGATTTCTCTCTAAAACAGGGAAATAACAGTGCAAAACTCATCAATTATAGAAGGGAGAAACTCTCATTGAAAGTGTTTATCACAGTGAAGCTGCTTTGAAAATCTGTATTGTATAAAGCGCTGTAGAAATAAATGTCGTGAATAAAACAAAGATTATTGGAGTACGTTTGGCAAGATAATACTGTTTAAATCCTCATGAAAGGAAAGTTGCACTGGTCTTTTCTTCTCGTATATCTGAGTGAAATGGCTTCGCAAACAAGAACAAATGTAGGGCGGGGCTTGATTGTGTCTGTGGGGAATTGATTGGATTTTTGTGGTTTGCTATTGGTGGATCTCATGTGAGTGACAGGTTGCCCCGCCCTCATCATCAGAGAAGAGATTCTGATTCAAGATTATGAGGAAAAAAATAATGAGTGCACGAATAAATCATTTAGAATAAACACTGCAATATTCCCTTTTTTTCAAAGTGGAAAAATAATAAGTGTGGAGATAAATGACTTGAGAGGAAAAACTTTTTAAAAATTCATGTTTCAGTGTGCTACAGATTATTTGTAATTATTTGTGTGATGATACTAGCAATTTCTGAGTGAAAGGAAAGGTGTGTTTCAGAGAAGATGAGTGTTTGAAGATGTGGGTGGTTTGACCTTCACAGACACAGAAGAAGATGATTTTAACGTTGGGAGAGTCATGTGGCGCTGATGGAGATGTCCAGCCGCTGTGCTAATGGGTCAGAAAGGGTCCCGGAGGAATCGGCCCCTGTGATCCTACTCAAGATGGAGAGAAAGAGCCCGGATCCACACCCTGGGGCGAGATCACATGGGCATCATTCGATTGAACACAGCACTGTGGCAGAAACACTGAGGGAGAATCTCAGCGGACAGTTTGATGCTATTCAATCATTCATATAGAGTGTGATCAGGGCGGGGTTGCGCGCGCGCGTCTGCGGGAGGGGTGGGCTCAACGGGTTCATCGGCGCGCGCGCGCGTGTGAGGGAGGGGGTTTATAGGGTGGGATTACTCTCATTGTTGGCAGTGGCAGCGCAGACAGACAGACAGTGTGACTGAGGCTCAACTGTGATGAGTTTAAGCATCAGAATCATCAGCTGTTGATACAGCCGGTGTGTGAGAGAAAGAGAGAGAGAGAGAACGAGAGAGAGGAGAAGAGAAAAGGAAGAGTCAGAGCGAGACGCTGAAAGGATACAACTATGCTGTGCTGTATCAGAAGAACTAAGCCGGTAAATATCTGGATCATTCACACCTTTGCTGCTGTAACCTGTGATGATGATGATGATGATGATGGGAGGCTTTAACTGTTTTATCTGATGATGAGCAGCATCACTGCACACACACACACTGTAAAGCACGTGAGATCAGTGTTTAATCAGGACTGCACCTGTCAGACAGGTGTATTTGATGCTCATGTTGTATTATATGAGTGTAGTTGTGAAACTGGAGTGTGTGTGTGAGGGAGTGTGTGAGATGAGTTTCAGGGTGTGGTGTGTGTCTCAAGACATACATTAGTGTCTCAGAGGAATTATAATGATTTCTCTGGAGATTAAAGTTGGATGTAATTAAGCTTTGATTGCCCCCAAGCGGGAATATACCTGTTTTATGACGAGCGGAAGGTTTTATGTTCTTTAAAGCTGATGCGCGCGCGCGCGTGTGTGTGAGCCGCGCCTCGCACCGCTTTTGAGGAATCCTGTCGTGTTCATATCGGTGTGTTCGGGTCTGTTAAACATCTTTACTCATCTTTACCGCAGGTGAATCCGCGCGCTTCGCGTCTCTTTTGTTCTTGCACTCCACTGAACGCGACGCGAGTAGAACGCGAGCGATCAGCGGAGCGTCTGAAACGAGAAAGAGATGTGAGAGCGAGAGAGAGGGAGACAGACAGCGGGATGGAGATGTAGACATGAGGAAGATGAAGGGTGTGGTCTTGTCTCACTTCTGCAGAAACACGCGCGCGCACCCACGCATCCGTTCGATTCTTTATTTGAATATTGTGGCAGTGAATCAGGTGCAGATCTGACGTAAGCGCGTTTTAATGGCGCGTGAATATTCATGAGTGTGCGTCAGTGTAGGTGAATTATAATCGCGACCTAAAGATTTTAAGGCGTGCCTCGTGTGTGTGTGTGCGTGCGTGCGTGTGTGTGCGCGCGCGCGCGCGTGTCGTGGGATGTTTGAGTGTGTGTGTGTGTGTGTCGTGGGGGCGGGTGGATTTAAGGTGTGGCTCCTTCCACAAATACTGCAAGACTGTGTGCAGATGTGTCCTGCATAATTTTATTTTCTTATGATCATTTATTGAGAAAACGTTCCATTCATTCACTTGCTTTATGAGTTTAACATGCAGAAATTCAGATCCTGTGGTCTGATGTGAAATATCTCCTCCACAGGGTTTTATGACCATATGAGCAACCAGTTGATCTGAAAACGACTGATTTCTGTCTGATTATTGATCTTGTTTTCGCTACTGGTCATTTTATAGCCTTTTGTTTCGGCGTGACCTTTGAACCCAGCGACCATAACCCAGTTACATTCCCAACCATCAAATGAAATGACCCGTGACGTGCTGCCGGACACAAGGCCGTGTAGACGTGTGCTTGAGGATGAGTTACGATCAGGCCTCGTTTGAGTCCTCCTTCCAGTTAATGTCAGTCCTGTCAATCTTCTTGATTGGACACGCCCTCATTTTCCTGTAAAAAGAGATTGGCCACTGCGTCCAGCGTTTGCATAACTCTTTAATTTACAGGCTTTAACCTGTTAACTATTGCCTTTTTCCCTGTCACATATTTTAGTAGTCATCATAAATTAAGTATAAAACACTCCGTTTTAAATCGGACATCGTGTTACCGTGGAAACGGAGCTTTAAAACCTTTTAGCGGGCTCCTCCCCCAAGTGGGCGGTGTCATGTTTCACATTTTACAAAAGGTTTCATGAAGTTTGGAATGCATAGTGTATTTTCACGTCTGTGTTCACAAAGGGAACTGACCGTTAACAGGTTAAAATCAGTTTGTCATACGTGAGAAACATTTGTGCATCGATGTTCATTCCCCCATTAAAACTAAATCACATCAAACACTCCTGGAGATCATTTTGGACTCAATTTGCTCAAATCAAGTTAATTTTTAATAGTTTTTTTGTGTAGAAAAATTGCAGTCTATTGTTAGTTTCATTCTGACATTTCTTCAGCCGTTAATGAGTGTTACTTCAGAGATCAGCTGATGATGTCATAATATGTGGTGTGAATATGACTCATGAGAATGACTCACTCTGAGTGACATCACACACACACACACACACACACACACACAAGCAACAGGTCCAGATCCGAGCGCCGTGTGTCAGAACACCTGTTGACCATCGCAATGTGTTATTTTAGTATCATTGAGATACTATTATAGCTATTAATAATAAAAATCTGGACGGATCAAATTTCACTGTGACCGACAGCCAGAGATGTGTATTGATTGATATTAAGTGTAGTACAGTCTGCATCTACAGGTTATGAGGTCTAAAGTCAGAACAGATGCTGCATAAACGCCAAATCCACCGAGGGCAATACAGCATTAGAATAAATCCTTATACATATGCAGAAATGACATCATTTTCTGCAGTCCATTAGTAAGATTGCATATATAAATGAAAAAGTGTATGGGAATCAAATTGCCTTCATCTAACTGTCATTCATTTGGCATGCGTTCAGTTTGCATTTATGATTTTACACTATTTTCATCTGCTTCAAGCTACTTATGAGTTTGTTCTATGAATGTTTTTGTCATGCATTATATATGTCACACATTTTATTTCATTTTATGCTTGCTTTTTTTCATTAGACACATTTGAATATTAAATTAAAAGACCCTTGGTGGACAAATGCCCCCCTGGACCCTGATGGACAAGGTAAATATTGACCCTTAATATTCAGCTGTCTCGTCTTTCTCCCTGATTCTCGGTCAGAAACTCTTTCATGTCTTCACAGTTGCTTTGCTTTTATCTTTGCCATTTTATGCTGATATTGATTATTAATATGAACAAGTTAATGATATGTGATATTGGCCGACGTCTCCTGTTGCAAACACTGACGTCAAACGTGTGTGTGTGATTCTGAAGAGACTGAACTCAGACTGAACTCCAGCTCTTAATCACGTCTGGATGAATCCCAACAGGAAACATGGACAGTCCTGTGAGACATGGAGACAGACGCGTCTGTCCACAATTCAGCTTGAGATCCGTCTGGATAATTATTATCACTCCAATGAAAATTCACCTCCTAAGAATACCTCCCAGAGTTTTTTTACAGACTAATCAAACGAAGAGACACAAAGTCTTTTCCTAGCAAAGATGAGACACACTGAATCCTTCATGTCACCAATCCCAGGAAACTTGCTCAACACAGAGATGCTTGTAATTATGGGTTTGCAGCAGCCGAACGTCTTCTGAGCTCTAGTTAGAAATCAATGATCCAGATTCTTCAGTTGGACATCCAATTAAAACATAATAGTACATACAGATGCCATATGGGAAGGTATTTTCCTTTGGCTGCTCACTGTAAATGCCGGTTCTAAATGTAAAAATGCATAGCAGAGTCCACACCACAACTATAACGATAAGGACACAGAGGAATTATATCATTGGAAGCATGATTTTTTTTTTTTTTTTAGCAGATGAACGATAAAAAACATTGACAATCAGAATCCATCCTGCTTTAAAGAGCTTGAGCATTTAAAGTGGCAGGCGACAAAACTGCAGTGCTTATAATAAACAGAACAATATTGTGTGTTGGTGTGGATGCTAATATAGTTGTCATTATAGTTCTTGGTTTGAACAGGCTTTTAGGAACCGATCCATGTGTCCAGTCAGTTTGTCGGTCAGTCAATCAGTCAGTCGAGATATAACAGAGTAGAGATATAGTCTCAATATGAAAGAGAATGGTCAGTTCTCTTTCGTATTGAGACTATATCTCCACTCCGTTACATATTCTATATGTACGGGAATTTGACCCTCCAGGTCTGTTGATGTGGATACTCTTTGACAATCTGACTGTGCTGATCACACCCTAGTTAGTGCCCTATAAAACACCCTTAGTGGTGTGAATTCATTGCTTCTTTGATCTCCACTTTGGTGCAAGATGTGGAAGCTCTATACTTTATTCAGTGTGTAATCCACTTACTTTAAGGTTGGGTGTCTGTCTGCAGGCAGCCTCCAAGGATTTCTGTGTGAAGTTTTCTCATTTGTTTTCAGTTGCATTGATAGAAGTTCTCTGTAAGGCGTATTGCATGCTGTGGCATAAGCTAACGCGCCTAGGAGTAGCTTTGCGGTCTTACTGTTCGAAGTAAGATCCGAGTGAACTTCTTTCATTCCTTACATTACTCTTTGTCTCTGGTGCTCCTTGAAGTGGCTAATGCAGTCAGATACGGTGGATGCACAAATAGAGTATAACATTCACAAGTTGCTTCTGGGTAGTGATATGCTGGTATCGGGTTGCGCCAGCTCCCTATCGCCAAGTGTCGCAGCATGGGCAGTCCTGAGGCCAACCCCCTGGGTCCTTTCAACTATGACTCGGGGGTATCGGTTGTACATTTCTGGCATACTTTCTTGACAAGGATCCCTTTGTGACCTACAGTTGTAGACCAACAACACAGAGAATTATTGTGGGAAGAGATTATTGGACTCCTCAAAAAAATGGGCCATCAGGGAGGTGGAAAAAAGCAACCGACAAGCCATTTTTTCTTTCATTATTTCCTCGTACCCAAATGAGATGGGGGGCTTACGTCCAATCTTGGACCTCAGGGATCTAAACAAATATATTCGGCCCCTGACAGTTCCAAGGGTACAAGAGGCAATAAACAAAAGCAATTGGTTTGCCACTTTCAAGGATTCCTACTTCCAGATACCTATCTGGGAATGTTATTGGCAGTTTCTGATGTTTCAGTTCGAAGACCTACGAATTCAGAGTCCTCCCCTTTGACATCACCTTGGCCCCTCTGCCATTCACAAGGTGTATGGACACAGTCCTGGCACCCCTTTTTCACCTAGGTATCAGGGTCTTGAATTATCTAGACGACTGGTTGGTCTGTGCCCAGACAGAAAATATATGCAGGTAAAACGTGTTTGTGCTTGTGAACAATCTTTAACGCTTGGGTCTCTTTGTATCAATATGAAGAAGTTAGAGCCATCTCAAATCACTCAGTTTTTGGGTCTGATTTTAGACTCCAGAAAAGCAATTGTGACTTTAACTTAAGAGAGACAGCAGGCAATAAAAGCTTGCCTCTCTCACTTTCGAGTAGGGGTGAAAGTCAGCTGGGGACTGTGTCTCTGCCTAAAGGGGCTAATGGCAGCCACAGTGCAGGTGCTGCCACTTGCTCTTTTACATATGCGACCTGTGCAGTGATGCCTCTTCCGCCTAGGGTTACATCCCCAGACCCCTCGGTCAACAAAGGTGATGGTTATGTGGAGACTCTGGGTAGCTCTCTGCTGTTGGAGGTGTGGGATGAACATGGCAAGAGGCAGCATGCTAGGCCCAGTATACCTTTGACAAATTGTATCAACAGATGCTAGGCTGCGGGGCAGTTCATGCATACTGGGGCATCAAGGGATGCTGGAACTAGGCAGGTCAGCACATCAATGTGCTAGAATTGAAGGTAGTCCATTTTGCACTTCAACACTTCAGGCCAAGTCTTCACGGGTATCATATACTGGACCACACAGACAGTCTTAGGTGTAGGGCAAGCTGTTTCAACCCTTCACTCTGGGTATCGAGCTCTGGGCCTGGCCCCTGAAAGGGCTGGGTTAATATCTATGGGACTACCAGACAGAGTGGTCAAGACCCTGGAAGGAGCTTGTGCTTCCTCAACAAGGGCAGCCTATTCCTTTAGCCTTTTAGTCTTGGTGTGAGGGGTGCAAGGTGAACCCCCTCACATCTACAGCTCCTGATATACTACAATTTCTGCAGCAACAATTGGATGCAGGGAAATCTCCCTCCACCCTCAAGGGGCATGGTGGCTGCAGTGAAGACTGCTCAAGTGGGGGATACAAACTCTCAGAGTGCTGTTGTAGTCTGATTTCTCAATTCCTCAAAGGTGCTCTAAGATGCACAGCACACAGTACAAGACATATCATACCATAGTGGGACTTCGAGTCCTGACGGCAACCCCCATTTGAGCCCCTTGAATCAGCAGAACTGAAATGGCTGTCTCTAAAGACAGCCTTCCTGCTGGCAATAACCTGTGCCAAATAGAAAAGGGGAACTTTATGCTCTCTCAGTCCATAAAAGCTGCTGTAGGTCTATGCCAGAGGGTTATACTGTGCCCAAACCCAGCTTTTCTGCAAAAAGTGCTGTCTGATCTACACCTAAATCAATTAGTTGAACTTGAGGAGATGGAACAAAGAACCAATTTGCCCAGTAAGAACACTGTCAGTCTGTCTGCAGCAGACAAATGCATTCAGACAAATGGATCAGCTGTTTGTATTCTTTAAAACAGAGTGTTGGGGCAAGCCACTGTCTAAGGCGAGGCTTTCGTGGTGGGTTGTAGAGACAATCCAGATGGCCTTTAAAGAAATGGATGGACCACCATTGTTTGGACTGAGGGCGCACTCAGCTCAAGGGGTTGCAACCTCATGGGCTTTGTTGCAGGGTGCCTCTCTGAAGGAGATTTGTGATGCAGCCACATGGTCATCTCCATCCACCTTTACTAAGTTCTATAGATTGAATGTTTCAACCAGTCCCTCCTTTGGGGAGCTGGTGGTGGGAGCTACCAGAAACGAACATGTAATCTAAGCTGGACTCCTTGAGGCCACTCTGGGACATGTTCTGAACAAAGGATAGCAATGAATTCATGCTACTGTGGGTGTTTTCTAGGGTAATGATTAGGTTGTGACTGGACAGCTGGATTGTCTTAAAGAGTATCCATGTCACCAAACTTGGAGGGTCTAATTCCCATACACATAGAATATGTAACGGAGTGGAGAGATAGTCTCTTCACTCAGAGAACCAAGGTTACATCATAACGAACATTTTCTCTATTTCAGCTTAACTGTCACCCCCTTTTTGAGCACAGATGTGAAAATGCACTGAAATAGTTGTAATTCATGAATGATTTGGTTGGTCTCTTTTTAAAGAACACAAGCAAATAATGAAATTGTAAAAAAAAGTTATTGTACTGGACTAAACATTTTTATTTTGTACAAAATATATATTTTACAAAATAATTTGAACTCTTTAAATTGCTATATAATCTATGTCTAACTAAGTTGTGTTCCAAATTTGAAGTTGATATCACAAAAATTGAGGTTCCTGTGAGATTTTAAGCACTTTCACAAGTTCGCCTGCCTATTCAGTCTGAATGGTTAATGGTAAAACAAACTTGGCTTGCTGTCCTCGAAGGAGGGTCGAACCCGAGGCTCGGCTCAAGCTCCGAGTTAAACCCCCCTATAACAGTACTGCATAGAGGGAGAATAAGAGAAATAGAGGAGGAGATGGGGAGGAAGAGGGATGCTGGAAGAATTGTCGCTGGGATGACGCAGTGACTGCTGCTTATATACGCTTGTAATGATGATTGACAGGACTGAATGTTTAGGCTCCTCCCGAACCTATGTTTGGAACTACATTTACCAAAAACAGAATACTAATGAGTTCTCCTGTCACAACTTAATATGTTTCTGTCACAGTGTCACCTCTGTCACAAAACTACAGCCAAATATGAAAGCTTCAGTCTCAGACCTTTCCAATGATTTTATCAAGATCATAAAAAGATTTGATTATAAAATAGTGGAGTAAAATTTGTAAAATATGAAACATGACACCGCCCACTAGGGGGAGTAGCCCCGTTAAACGCTTTTAAAGTACCATTTCCATCGTAACGCAATGTCCAATTTCAAAGCAGTTTTCACAGGACGAATTTTGAAGGGGTGATGACAGTTCTTAAGTGTGCTTGAATGTTTCACAGGTAAATGTGAGCGGCTCAGATGAGTCTGTTTGAGTCACTAATGGTGTTTGTGTTTCTGGTCTCAGGTTGAGAAGAACGAAGAGGCTGATCAGGAGATCAAGCAGGATGGAACCAAACCGGAGGAAAACGCCCACAAGGCCGCTACCAAGATCCAGGCCAGCTTCCGCGGACACATCACCCGGAAAAAAATGAAAGACGGAGAGAAAGAAGAGGACAACGACGCCGCTCCGGACGAGTCCGCCGAGACCACGGAGGAGAAGGAGGAGCGAGTCTCTCCATCTGAGGAGAAACCGGCCGAGGTTTCCACAGAAACAGCAGAGGAGAGCAAAGCAGCCGAGCAACCCAACTCGCCCGCTGCAGCTGAAGCCCCACCCACCACCGCAGCTGACCCCGCCCCCTCAGACACGCCCACTAAAGAGGAAGTGCAGGAGCAGCAGCTGCAGGAAGCGGAGAAGCCTAAAGAGGCCGAAAGCACGGCGACCGCAGACGATGCAAATGCACAGAAGGAGGACGAGAAGCAGGAGGAAGCCAAACAAGCCGATGTGCCTGACGCCGCCGCCGAGAGCCAGGAAACAGACCAAATAGACAAAAAAGGTGCGTCAGAAACACAATACTTCAGTTGCATTTTTTCCAACTAATGTTAACAAATATGCATAGATACTAAAACGTGTTGCTTATTGTTAGTTAATGCATTTACTAATGGGACCTTATGGTAAATGTTTCTGCATCCATTAATTCTGACATCATCTAAACACGCTCATGAATCCGGTTCTCTGCGGTTTGACTGAAAGCTTTTCACTGAACAGAGTTTCCGTTTCGGTCACATTCATGAGATAAATTGTTCCGGTCCGCAGCTTCAGTAATGGGCCGGACAGCAACATTAACTCAAGCACAGTATTTATCAGTGGTTTTGTAAGTGTGTTTATTGTGGTCTTTGCAGAGGCCATCGAAGACTCTAAACCAGCAGAAGAGGCCGTTTCAGATGCAGGCAAAGAAGAGAACGTTTAACGGACGACCAGTGAAATGTAAAATCTTTAATGATCGACAGACTGCTCTTTACCCTGATGATGAAGACAGTCTGCTTTTATGTTTGTCCTCTTTTCTGGTGTGGCAATGATTTTCTGACATTTGGAGGGAGTTTTCTGAAGCAGCCGCTGCTGATGTCAGCGAAGGACACAAACCTTGAGCTCTTCTCCTCCAGTGATCCAGCGCTGCTCTTCTGTCCATCCGTCTGCCGTTTCGGGCTCATCGCATGAGAATCCTTCCTCCAGAGACCAGAACCTTCTCACACGCACCCAACTAATACATGTGGCTTCTTTTAATGTCTGTGGTGTTGTTATGACAGTTTAATTGGAGATATTGCTGCACTGATGTTAAAAATTGAGAAAATCCTACAAAAAGAAAAAACGCCAGCCTTTCTGTTCAAGTGAGTTTGAATCTAAGGAGTAAAATCGTGGAAAATGGTTTCATGTCTGTTTTCAAAATAAAGAAATGTGCCAATTACATTGATGATGTGTGTTGTTCTTTCGGCCTGAGTTTGTCTGCAGATCACATGTGATTTCATTTACAGTAGATGATGTTCTGATGAGTATTAATCAGGATTGTATTAAATATCAGATATCAGATATCTTCTTTCATTAAAATCCTTTTAATGTTTCAACTGGACAATCCAGTTTGAATCCTGCAGGTCCACAAACACATTATCATTCCTGTCTGTCTTGTATGATCACATGCTCAGAAACACATTTGACAGAATTTATTTCATTATTGCAGACATTGTTTGAAATTAAAATTTTGAAGAAGTACCTTCAGTTTTCAGTGAATATGAAAACGAGGGTTTATAAGCACTGCTGTGTGAAAGAAGACAGACCTGTATTACTTATATTATATTCAGTATTAAAATCTCTGTGCAAACAGAGATATAAACTGTACAGAATTAATACTGCTATTAGAAATAACATTTATAAATATGGAAATGTAACTGTATTGTGCACTTGTTATAAAAAGCATGTGCAACTGTTGCCAGAGCTCATGACTGTTGCTGCTCAATTCTCCCTGGTATTCATTGTCTCATCATTTCGCTCACAGTCCCTGCATTATTAATTACAGGTCAAACATTCATCAGATTCTCCCAGAAATTGATCATAAATCATTAACCTAAAAAATACATATTTTATAAGTACACTTTTCATTAAGTATTTTTTAAGTATTTTTTAATAAGTACACTTTTCATAAGTATTTTTTAATAAGTACACTTTTCATATGTATTTTATAATTAAAAGTACACTTTTCATAAGTATTTTTATACCCACTTTTCATAGTACAATTTTCATGAGTACACGTTTCATTAAGTATTTTTTAAATACAGTTTTATAAGTTCACTTTAAGTATTTTTAATAAGTACACTTTTCATAAGTACACTTTTCATAAGTATTTTCATTTTTTTAAGTATTTTTAATAAGTACACTTTTTCATAAGTATTTTTTTAATAAGTACACTTTCATAATATTTTATAAGTACACTTTTCATAAGTATTTTTTAATAAGTACACTTTCACTTTTCAAGTATTTTCACACCACACTTTTCATAAGTATTTTTTATATACAGTTTATAAGTACACTTTTCATTTTTTAATAAGTTTTTCATAACACTTTTCATAAGTACACTTTTATTTTTAATAAGTACACTTTTCATAATATTTTATAAGTACACTTTTTTAATAAGTACACTTTATAATATTTTATAGTACACTTTTCATAAGTATTTTTTAATAAGTACACTTTTCATAAGTAACTTTTCATAAGTAGTACAGTATTCATTTTCATAATATTGTACACTTTTCATAATATTTATAAGTACACTTTTCAGTATTTTTATACACTCATACACTTTTTTTTTTAATAAGTACATACATAAGTAAGTACACATAAGTATTTTTTAATAAGTACACATTTATAAGTATTTTTAATAAGTACACTTTCATAAGTATTTTTAATAAGTACACTTTTATATTTTATAAGTACACTTTTCATAAGTACACTTTTCATTTTTTATAAGTATTTTCATAGTACACTTTTCCACTTTATAGTACACTTTTCATAAGTATTTTAATAAGTACAGTACACTTTTCATAAGTATTTTTTAATAAGTACACTTTTCATCATTTTAAGTATTTTTAAAGTACAATTTTCATAAGTATTTTTAAGTACACTTTTCATATATTTTATAAGTACACTTTTCATTAAGTATTATTTTTTAATAAGTACACTTTTACACTGTATTTTAAGTACTTTTCATAAGTATTTTTGTTTACTTTCATAAGTATTCTTTCATAAGTATTTTTTATAAGTACCACTTTTCATTTTTTTTTAAGTACTTTCATAATATTTTATAAGTACACTTTTCATAAGTATTTTAAGTAAGTATTTTTATAAGTACACTTTTCATAAGTTTTTTTTTAATAAGTTTCATATATTTTATAAGTACACTTTTATTTATAAGTACACTTTCATAAGTATTTTTTAATAAGTACACATTTCATAAGTATTTTTTAATAAGTACACTTTTCATATGTATTTTATAATTAAAAGTATACTTTTCATAAGTATTTTATAAGTACACTTTTCATAAGTATTTTTTTTTGTAGTACTTTCATAAGTATTTTTTTATAAGTACACTTTTCATTAAGTATTTTTTATAAGTATTTTTTATAAGTACACTTTCATAAGTATTTTAAGTAAATTTTTCATATGTATTATAAGTACACTTTTCATAAGTATTTTTTTTTCATAATTTTAAGTTTCATAATATTTTAAGTACACTTTCATAAGTATTTTTTTATAAGTACACATTTCTAAGTATTTTTTAATAAGTACACTTTTCATATGTATTTTATAATTAAAAGTATACTTTTCATAAGTATTTTTTTAATAAGTACACATTTCATAAGTATTTTTTAATAAGTACACTTTTCATATGTATTTTATAATTAAAAGTATACTTTTCATAAGTATTTTATAAGTACATTTTCATTAAGTATTTTTTATAAGTATTAATAAGTACACTTTTCATAAGATAATAAGTACACATTTCATAAGTATTTTTAATAAGTACAAATATGTATTTTATAATTAAAAGTATACTTTTCATAAGTATTTTATAAGTACACTTTTCATAAGTTTTTTTTAATAAGTACACTTTTCATAAGTATTTTTTAATAAGTACACTTTTCATAATATTTTATAAGTACACTTTTCATAAGTTTTTTTTTAATAAGTACACTTTTCATAATATTTTATAAGTACAATTTTCATAAGTATTTTTTTAATAATTTTACAAGTACACTTTTCAAGTATTTTATGAGTCACTTTCATAGTATTTTAATAAGTACACTTTCATACAGTATAGTATTTTATAGTACACTTTCATAAGTTTTTGTAATAAGTACACTTTTAAGTACACTTTCATAAGTATCACTTTTCATAAGTTTCACTTTTCATAAGTATTTATAAGTACACTTTTCATAAATAAGTACACTTTCATAAGTATTTTATAAGTAACTTTCATACTTTCATAAGTATCACTTTCATAAGTATTTTATAAGTACAATTTTCATAAGTACACTTTTCTAAGTATTTTTTAATAAGTACACTTTTCATAAGTATTTTATAATTACAAGTACACTTTTCATAAGTATTCTTTCAAAAAATCTTATGAAAAACTTATGAAAAGTACTTAAAAAATATTATAAAATGACTTTTATATAAAAAGCATATTTATAAAAATATTTATGCAAAATGTACTTATAAAACACTTATGAAATGTGTACTTAAAAATATTTCTAAAAAGTGTATTTATAAAAATACTTATGACAATTGTACTTAAAAAGTGTACTTATAAAAAAAAACATGATATATCTTTCTAACAAGTCTTTATATGAATTGGGTAAATTTGACATGTAAATACTTTTTGTATAGACACATGAAATGTTTTTAAAAATGACTAGTCAGATCAGCACTGAAGCAGATTTACTGACGTCTCTGAGAAGTGAAGTTTACATTGTCATTTAAATAAAAAACACAATAACAACCATTTAAAGGGAGATCTAACAATCTTTATATTCCTTTATTTGCATGTTACATGATTAACACAATTCATAATCCTCATTTTCTCACCAAAAATTACAATCTTTTTTTTTTATTCATAAACCCACTTTCAAATACATCAAATTCAAAGACTTTATTTCCATTTTAAACATTTCATGAAGTACTTTACAGTGCAGAAGGGTTTAAAAAATGACTGCGGAAACTTTAGAGTAAATAAACACAGTTAGAAAATGTTCATTGCTTTTCATGAAGATGTCAGTCAAACTACAGGGAAATTCTCTTTCTGTGCCGCTGAGACTCCGGGGTCCCGTAGCAAAAAAGAGGATGGACAAAAACACACTGTCCGGTTTTCTTGTCATGTTACAGAGCAACAGGAGTAAAACACACACACTAAACATGATGAAAGTAAAGTCAAGTGTGTTTGTAGCTTGTGTAACTATCAAACACATGCACGCGCTGCAGAGGCATTCATCAGATACAAAATGCACGAGTCCTGTTCTGGAGTTGAGGACGCTTGACTTTGGATCGGATTAAACCCAAATATCCGTGTTCAGGGCACGAGTGCAGAGCTTCTGCGGACTACAGGAGACGCACGACTAGCCCTTTAAATCCCGTTCACACTGACACGAGCGCAACATGTGGGTTCATCCAATCAAGGCATCAGAGCTCACACACTGAAAGCTTATTGGCTGAGAGAGCTGTCAATCAAAGGGCTGTGGGTTTCTTTTTTCTCTTTAATATATGAATGTGTACATACAACCTGCTTTATGCTCTTTGAGAAATAAGAAGACGGATGCTTCACGAATTCAGCGACAAAGAAAACTAACATGAGTACAGATTTCAGTGTGGTTTGTAAATCATCTCTAAAATGGCTTTCATTTTAATATATAACGGGATCTATAATCGTTTGGCAGTCAGTGGATTCAGCTCATTTCTGTACAACTACTATTATAATAACTAATGAACAGAAATGATCAGTCTCTATAAATAATAAGAATAGTAGTGCAGCCGCTTCAAAGGTAAATCTAGTTTTAGAATGAAATATTTAAATATTTGTATTAAAAAGTTTAGTATCTAATTTCGGTTTGTTACAGGAAGCATCAAAGCGCCACCGCAGATAACTAACTACATATGAAGAAACCCGAACTGAAGATTCATTTCATTTCCATGTGAGGACATTCGATTCAAAAGAATATTTACAGACACGTGAAGGAGATTCGATGGGAATGAGCAGCGAATCAAAGGCGAGCATTCAACGGCGTCGTACATTTCAAAGTTCACACAGTGGAACGATGAACATTTCACAGACACACGAGGGTGTTCGTTTGTTTGTGACACACTTTACCATGGTAAAATCATTCCACAGAATTTTACAGATTTCCCTCCAAAATTAAAACTGACCATCAAGACAAACTTCAGGTGGTTTTCCGTGAACACAGGAACCCTGCTGAAGAAGCACCTGCAGATCCGTCTGGGCCTGGTGTGGCCGGGGCCAGTGACATGGGAGGGGGTTTAGTGGGTGGGGCTACACATATGGGCGGGACTTGGCTCTGTGAGAAGATTCTACAATCAATCACGACAAACACTGACGTGACGCGAGCGTCTCATTCAGCCGGTGATTGTTCTGATCCTAGAGAATCTTCATGAACGAGGAAGCGTGTCTGTCACAATACAGTCCTTCTGTTATTAACCACATTTACATGATTCTTTCATTAGTTTACATTAGGCAGATTTCGCAACAGTATTATGGGAAAACACAATGGGATGAAGCATTTTCAGCATGTCTAGATGATTGCGTGGTCGGAACTTGGCTCCGGTTTTCTGAGGGAATCACATACATGCACTCGAACTGTCAGACAGACGGACATCACTGGAAGTCAGTGAATGACAATTTTCAGTTCTTAAAAAGAGCACCTTCTTTCTTTTCTCCATGTCATATTTTTCTCCTGATAATAAGACGGTCGTCCTGCTGGGGCATAACGGTGAGCGTGGATGACGGATGGAAACAGTCTGAGACGATCGACCGCTGAACATTAACACTTGAGAAGAGCCGAGAGGACGCACAGGAGGAGGAGCCAGAATGATTGACACATGCAGCCTGAGGCGTTGATGTCCCGCCCCATCCCCGGTTCTGAGAGAGAAAATCAGACAGACACATGCTGGTGAATGGCGACATCTGCTGGTTGACATGCTGAACTACATCAGTGTGTGTGTGTGTGTGTGTGTGAGAGAGAGAGAGAGACTCACTGTAGAGGAACACGCTGGCGTTGTGGATGCCCAGTCTGTTGGTAGCGACACACGTGTAGTTCCCATAATCGTCCTCCGTGACGTTTGCGACCACCAGCAGTGTACGAGAGCCGCTGATCTGAATACTGACGCTCTGAGAGCTGGACAGTCTGATGAACACAAACACTCACATTATTACAGCTGTGAATCAGTTTTACTGTCTGAGGTCAGACGGATAAACACTGACATAAATGACCACAATTCAACTGTCAATATCTAGTCATGAATGTATTAGTTATCATATTTACTCTATTATTTATTGAGTTCTGTAAGAACCTGTATTTTATTATTTTGTATTCATTACTTAATATGTTCTTTTTTCATTTTATCTGTGGAAACAGACAGACAGGATGAATCTCTTCAAATTGTCGTGCAAGTTTTTTAAGTTTAAGTTTTTCATCCAATATTTATATTTATTTTTTCAGCTTTATTTAAATTTTTTAATAGATTAAGACATTATTTACTTTTTATTTAATTTATTTTAGTAAAGTAAAATTAAAGTAACTTAAAGCTAAATAGAAAAATACTTAAAAAAAGACAAAAACTGACAAAAGCACATAACAAAATATTAATAAACACTATAATAGTATATGAATAATACTACAATAAAAAAATGTTAGTTGAATGTTACGTAAACCTTAGCTGAATATTAGGGTAACGTTAGTTGAAAGTTAGTGGAAACGTTAGTTGAATGTTAGTGGAATGTTAGTGGAACGTTAGTTGAATGTTAGTGGAACGTTAGTTGAATGTTAGTGGAATGTTAGGGGAACAGTTGAATGCTAGGGGAACGTTAGTTGAATGTTAGTGGAACGTTAGTTGAATGTTAGGGGAACAGTTGAATGTTAGTGGAAAGTTAGTTGAATGTTAAGGGAACGTTAGTTGAATGTTAGTGGAAACAGTTGAATGTTAGTGGAATGTTAGTTTAATGTTAAGGGAAATTTAGTTGAATGTTAGGGGAACAGTGAATGTTAGTGGAATTAGTTTAATGTTAAGGGAACTTTAGTTGAATGTTAGGGGAACAGTTGAATGTTAGTGGAACGTTAGTTTTTAAGGGAACTTAGTGAATGTTAGGGGAACAGTTGTAGTGGAATTAGTTTAACTTAGTTGAATGTTAGGGAACAGTTGAATGTTAGTGGAAACAGTTGTTAGTTAGTTAAATGTTAAGGGAACTTAGTTGAATGTTAGTGGAAACAGTTGAATGTTAGTGGAATGTTAGTTTAATGTTAAGGGAAATTTAGTTGAATGTTAGGGGAACAGTTGAATGTTAGTGGAACGTTAGTTTAATGTTAAGGGAACTTTAGTTGAATGTTAGGGGAACAGTTGAATGTTAGTGGAAAGTTAGGAATGTAAGTTAGTGATGTTAGTGGAAACGTTGTTGGATGTTAGGGTAACATTTGTTGAATGTTAGTGGAAACAGTTTTAGTGGAACGTTAGTTAATGTTAGGGTTAGTTGAAGGGGAACATTAGTTGAATTGGAATTAGTTGAATGTTAGGGGAACAGTTGAATGTTAGGGGAACGTTAGTTGAATGTTAGTGGAAGTTGTTGAATGTTAGGAACGTTAGCTGAATGTTAGTGGAAATGTTAGTTGGATGTTAGGGTAACGTTAGTTGAATGTTAGTGGAACGTTTGTTAGATGATGAATGTAGGGGAACAGTGAATTAGTGGAATAGTTGGGAACGTTAGTGGAATGTTAGGGGAAACAGTTGAATGTAGTGGAAATGTTAGTTGAATGTTAGGGGAACGTTAGTTGAATGTTAGTGGAAGTTAGTGAATGTTAGTGGAAATTAGTGACACAGTTGAATGTTAGTGGAAAGTTAGTTGAATGTTAAGGGAACGTTAGTTGAATGTTAGTGGAAACAGTTGAATGTTAGTGGAACGTTAGTTTAATGTTAAGGAAACTTTAATGAATGTTAGGGGAACAGTTGAATGTTAGTGGAAAGTTAGTGAATGTTAAGGGAAAGTTAGTTGAATGTAGTGAAACGTTAGTGGATGTTAGGGTAACATTTATTGAATGTTAGTGGAAACAGTTGAATGTTAGTGGAATGTTAGTTTAATGTTAAGGGAACTTTAGTTGAAGTTAGTGGAACGTTAGTGAATGTTAGTGGAAACGTTAGTTGAATGTAAGTGGAAACAGTGGAATGTTAAGGGAATGTTAGATGAATACTAGGTGAATGTTAGAGAATGTTAAATGAATGTTAGTGGAAAGTGAATGTTAAATGTTACGGAATGCCGGAGGTTAGGGAAATGTTAGTTGAATGTTGGGGAATGTTAGGCAATGTTAGATGAATGTTAGGGGAACAGTGAATGTAGGGGAACGTTAGAATGTTAGGGGAATGTTAGATGAATATAAAGGGAATTTTAGGGAAATGTTAAAGGTGCCCTAGATTCAAAAATTGAATTTACCTCGGCATAGTTGAATAACAAGAGTTCAGTACATGGAAATGACATACAGTGAGTCTCAAACACCATTGTTTCCTCCTTCTTATAAATCTCATTTGTTTAAACGACCTCCGAAGAACAGGCGAATCTCAACATAACACTGACTGTTACGTAACAGTCGGGGTGTACGCCCCAATATTTGCATATGCCAGCCCATGTTCCCAACATTATGAAAGGCATTAGACAAGGGCAGAACGTCTGGATCTGTGCACAGCTGAATCATCAGACTAGGTAAGCAAGCAAGAACAATAGCAAAAATGGCAGATGGAGCAATAATAACTGACATGATCCATGATAACATGATATTTTTAGTGATATTTGTAAATTGTCTTTCTAAATGTTTTGTTAGCATGTTGCTAATGTACTGTTAAATGTGGTTAAAGTTACCATCGTTCTTACTGTATTCATGGAGACAAGAGCCGTCGCTATTTTCATTATTAAAACTTGCAGTCTGTATAATTCATAAACACAACTTCATTCTTTATAAATCTCTCCAACAGTGTAGCATTAGCCGTTAGCCACGGAGCACAGCCTCAAACTCATTCAGAATCAATGTAAACATCAAAATAAACACTGTACTTACGCGATTAGACATGCTGCATGACGAACACTTTGTAAAGATCCATTTTGAGGGTTATATTAGCTGTTTGAACTTTTTTTATGTTGTTTAAGGCAAGCGCGAGCTCTTGGGGCGTGGAGCACGAGATTTAAAGGGCCACACACCCTGAATCGGCTCATTTCTAATTATGCCCCAAAATAGGCAGTTAAAAAAATAAATAAAAAAAATCTATGGGGTATTTTGAGCTGAAACTTCACAGACACATTCAGGGGACACCTTAGACTTATATTACATCTTTTAAAAAAAATTCTAGGGCACCTTTAAGGGAAAGTTAGAGGAATGTTCTGCAAACCTAAAAAGAACATTTTATGTTAGTAAAGCAAACTTTTCTGGCTAACCAAAAACAAATGTTAAAAATGCATGTTTTGGGAAGGTTCTAAGAACCAAACATCAGTCCCTCCAGGATTCCGCGATTCTGTGATTGCAGAATTTATCGCAAAATCAAGCAAACGCTGCAAAATTCGGAGGGGCTTGCAATTTTTCTAAATTGCCGCAGATTTTGGGCCTGAACAAGTCGTGTGACGTCATCACAATGTACATTCAGCCAAAGGAAAGCCCACTTTGAAGTAGGCTATACGCGCTGAAGTTGAATCGATCGATGAACAACTGTTTGCGCCGTTGCTTCGGCAATGCATCTGTCAGTCAGTCAACCACTGCAACAATCCTGCTCCCACTGTAAGCACGCAACTCTCTCTCTCTCTCTCTCACACACACACACACACACACACACACACACACGAGCATGCACGTTCTGAGTGACAGCGTTTCCATCAATCGGTTCAGTTTATCAACAGTGTCTGTATGTATTGCCTGAAATAATTAAATAATAGTCAGAAAATAATTTATTTTATAGAATTTTGTTTTTACCTTTAGGCCAAAACTGAGCAAAAATTGCAGTTTGCTGCAGTTGTTATTTATATGAACAAAAATGTAAATCAATGAGATCTTTATAACAGTACAGCAGACTACTTACATAAAATGCATATAAATATAATTTGTCACTCTATATCTCCTAATAATATGTCTTGGTAAGAAGATATGCTTAGTTTTATGATAAAAGCTTTATAATTTTTATTGTGGGGGGCAAAACACAATGCAATGCAATAGGGATACAACGATGATTGAGAGATAAACAAATAAATGTTCCTGAAAGCCTGTTGTATCATATGTGATACATAAAATATACAAAATTGAATGATAAAATATATAAACCTTTCTAAAGGGGGAGCATATACCCCCAGACCCCCCTAGAGTACCTGACAACAATGCCTCCTTTCACAAAATCATGTGGGAAACACTGCAATATAACATTTTATAATAAAAAAAATGGTTTTATTTGGTGTTACATATGAAATAAAATGTTGAAATTATATTTTAAGTTATTATCAGAGTTCTCCTTTTAAAAATTACAAAGCCCAGTGGTTCTTGAACTCAGAAAAGTAATACAAATGTTAGAAGAATATTGATTCTAGTGTATTTTTACTGAAAAACTACACAAGAAATGCCGCAAATATTGCCGCAAATTTTGAGAAAAGCCGCAGCAAAATCAGTCATTTTAGGCCGCAGAAATCAGAAAAAAGTCCCGCGAAATCCTGGAGGGACTGAAACATTACTGGCTGTGTTACAGGTGTGTTGACTGACCTGCGTTCATCTCTGTACCACTCAAACTCCGGCTGAGGAACCGCAGACGCCTCGCAGTGCAAAATTCCAGCCTGTCCGATCGGCGTCTCGGAGCTCCGCACCTCCTTTATATACGGCGGGTCTGTAGAGAAACACATCAGTCTGTTCTCACAAACACACACGCGTCACACAGGCAGATCTTATGAACATCTACTTACAATTGACCACCACGGTGACGTATTTGACATCGGGTGTGGACACCGTCATTGCTCGCTTTACACTCGTAACGTCCGGCCTGAGAGCGAACGATGCCAGAGATCTCCAGATACTCGCCCACGTCCAGAGCCTCGGCTGACAAACACACACACATCATCATCATCATCAGCATCATAGTTTGGCTCGTCCAGCAGAGGGAGCATGTGAGCCTATTCCAGATCACAGCACTGAACTCAGCACTAACATAACATCAGTGAGTGAGGAATAATAATCCAGCAACCTAGCTGAGAAAAACATCACACACACACACACACACACACACTGATCTGGTCAGCTTTTCATCAGGAAGTTGAAAAGCGTTTCAGAGCACAAGTGAGCAGAGGGGGTGCTCATTTGCATACTCGTGTTTTATGCATGAGCATCATTTACCACAGTGAGGCACAATGCATTTATTTAGTGAATACTAATTTATGTAAAACCATGAAATTGGCAAAGTTCAGCAGAACTGAAAGATCACAAGACACACAATACACTTAATGTTTTCACACACACACACACGAATGCTGTATGTGTGAGTGTGTGTGTGTGTGTGTGTGTCATAGGTGGATGAACTTCTGCTGTCATCTGTGTTTTACTGAATCTGAAACACTAATCGAGAACCGTGAATGGAGACAATCTCATCTGATGTGTTTCAAAGCCATTTTCAAAGTTTGAGAAAGTCACATGACGCACGAGTCGGTTAATGTGAATACTGAGTGGTCAGTGCTGGTTTAAAGTTACACTGATCACACTTGATTAATGTTCCAGCCGGTAAAAGGCCTCCGTCTCTGACCTTTAGTGACCTTCTGTGGAGAGCAGAGACTCCAAACATCACTGCATCGATCCAGCGCCTCACACACACACACACACACACGGCTGGTCAATACTTTAAACAGCATTCAGCTCTTTTCAGTAAATGCGGCTCCCAGCGCGTCGGCAGCAGTCGATGAGGAAGATCTTCAGGACGACAGATACGCTGTGAACATGAAACCCCTGATCAACACACACACACACACACACACACACACGCTAATCAAACCACAGCTGCTCCACATGACTCACACACACGTTTCTCTCGACTTTCAGAAAGAGAACATGCTCACAGAATCCAGGTCAGAGCGATGGAAGGTTCTTCTGCGAGTCTGAAGGACATGCGGACACTCGAACCCACGGTCACTTCAGACTGACGGTTGCTGGGGTGTTATGAGCGGTTTCTATGTTTTCTGCCTGTCTGGTGTTCAAGAGTCCTGCAGAACTAGCACTAGTGATAATGAGAGATTTGGCAGCAGCTGATTGGCTCTCTCTCACCTGACGGGTTGAGCAGTCTCCAGGTGATGGAGGGATCTGGCCTCCCGTTGGCCAAACACATCAACGTCACGTTACTGCCCTCGTTCACGTTGATGTCCGCCGACACTTTATAGATGATCGCAGGAACTGAAAGAGAAAAACCAGAGCGTGAGCGGAGATCTCTGGGAAACACAGAGGGATGCTGGGAGATTTGTGGGTCTCGTGACACGCGCTCATAATAAACTCTGTGTTTAATGCGGACGCTGCAGAGAATCAATAAAGCCAAACGCATGTGGAAATATCTCACACACATCATCTGTTACGGGCCGCAGACACACTCATCCGTTACGCCAACACACGTCTGATCAATGCGCACACAATCCCACATATTCATCAAACCCGTGCGCCATTTAATGACATTTCCTTGATTTACTGTGAGACTGAAACAAACTCAGAGCTGCAGCTTCAGCAAAGCAAACCTGTGATAAATCAGAGACAGACTGATTCATCCGCACTCGTTCCGTCGCTGTCATCACATTTCTGATGAAATCCGCTCTAATCCCAGACTCCGCCCCTTCTATCGTAAGCTCCGCTGAGGCTCCTCCCCCGTCGGTCTGAGGGAGGAGTTCAATAAAGGAATTATGCAAACCAGGAAACACAGAGCGCTCTGAGCCGAAGGTGCAGTGGACTGACATTATATAATATGACTGCTGGGAAAAAATAGAACGTTGAATGCGAGGCCATTAAAGCATCCGGCGGTACGAGAGCTCGGAGCTCTTCAGGATGAGATGAAGACCTCACGCCGTCCGACTGTAGGTTTATAAATGGACAGTCGTCAGTGTCTGATAAATGATGTTCACTAGGTGGCAGATTGACTCTGTTCCTCACAGCAGTGGCTCTGCTCTCCACTCTCTGTGTTCTCCTTAACCAATCACTGTTGCCTTTCTTAAAACACACACTCTCTCTCTCTCTCTCTCTCTTCACAGCGTCTCTGTCTTTCTCTCTAACACGCATGAAATTGGAATTGTAGTTGCAGCAGGACTGACAAGAAAATCTCTAACAGAAATACATGTTTCTCCAAGCCGACAAGAATAGCCTCATAACAGCGCAAACACACACACACACAGGTACACACACACACACACACACACACATCCTTGTTTATACTACTTTGTTGGGTCCGATAGTAAGATGAGGAATTTATGACATTGTGTGCCCTTTAGTTGGACCTCACATAGACAACATTTTAAGACATATTATGTTTGACAAAATCTTAAAAGTCACTATAGTACGGCCCTTCCCTACATTATACCTAAACCTACCCGTCACAGGAACCTGACGTAATTTTAACATTCTTATATATATATATATATATATATATAAAAGAATGTTAAAACAAGTCAAAGATTCCATATCTTTCATACTGTGGGGTCTTCTGGTCACAAACACACACACACACACACACACACTACTAACATCAGTTAACAACAACACTACCCACAATCCTGATCACAAATCCACCAATCAGAGAGAGCGCTGTTACCATGGAAACAAAAAAAATGTGGCAAAAGAGCTTATGAGTGACGCCCAGTGCGAATGACGCGTCACTCAAAGTCGTTTATGTTCTTATGATCAATTACACACTATGAATATTCTGCAAACATATATTTTACATTTAATCTAAAGTCAATTATAGTTATTCCAGTGATCATACAGTGAATTTATACTGATGATTCATCAATATTTCACATGAACAATCAGAAGCAGCTCGAACCATCGTCAGAGCGAACACTTCCTGTCTGAAGCAGAACAATAAACCTCCAGTCTGATCGATGCTGAAGATGAACGACGTTCGGCTGTAATTTATTTTGTCAGGAGGCGTCCTTTATTCAGAGCTGCTCATATTAATCTTGAGAGAAACTTGCACAGCCAAGTGGATCTTCTCTAATTGTATAAAGATTTATGATTTTGCAAAAACAAAACTGCAGCACACAATACAAAAGACTAATGAACATGTTCCTGCATGGAAAATGAGAATGGGCGTTCTTCTGCTCCCGTGAGGCGGCCTGAGCTCTGCCAAAAACACTGAGCATGAACGCCAGGAGAACCTGAACATCTGACCACAACATCATGTTTATCAGAGAAACTAAACACTGGAACCTGCAGTCAGACGCTCAGAAGCCAAGCCGAGAGCACTGCATTGTGGGATACAGCATCTCATGCATGCATTATGATAATCGCAGTAGATCATCCCAGTGTTGCACACACAGAGTACATACTGCACACTTCTGAACACTCTCTCATGCAGAAATACACGTTTAAAGAGGACATGAAAAACGTCTTCTTCACAATGTTCCTCATTTAAATAATCAATATGCAGAATAAAGGGGCGGGGCCTGCTTGAGTTAATTGAAACTAGCGGTTATGGTAAGGGGCGGGACATTTCCCAAACACCAATCACAACACACTGCTCCAGCCGACCAATCAGAGCACACTGTGCTTTTCAGAAGGAGGGGCTTCATAGAGACAGGAAGTAAACCGAGCGTTACTGACAGACTGGGAAGAGAGGAGCTGAACAATGGAGAATATGAGGAGAATAATCAACATTCAATCTAGTAGAGACAAAAACAACATCAAGACTTGAAGAGTATAATATAACTCTTTACAGTAAATAATCAGTCTTGTGAGAGTATTTCTGTCCAGACTCTAAGACATTCTCATCAGCGGAGGCAGAGTAACGAGAGTGAAATTAACGCTGGGTAATTAAGGAGAGCCAAACAAACGGCCGTCATGTTCACACGTGTATGGATTAAATAACAACTGCAGTTACAGATCGTCCCTCGTTGCGTACGACCTCGCTGTAATTAGCAGTGTGACGAGAGCGTCGACACGAGAAACAGATAACAGAGACACGACGACTCTCAACGGAGTCAACAACACTCAAACACCAACACACACTGTTCTGTGTGAAACGACAATAATAGATCATCAGCCATTCAAACGTCTCTGTCATACTTCATATTCAGTCTTTACTGATTCGACTGCACTGACGCTATCAGATGAGAACAAAACTTGAACTGAGCTGATCTGAATGTTGGGTCATTCGGTGTCAAATCAACCAAATTTCAGAAACTTTCCTGGCTCAAAGTTTTGATATTGTTCATGTTTTTTCTGTAGAAAGACAAACATAAATAGTGATGAAAGTCAAAATATTAAATGTCACAGATGTATATTTACTGAGTAATCACTGTTTTGTAGAGGAGTGTCAAAATGACCATTTTCACCTGAGATTTGGAGCAAATTAGAGGAGTGTAAAAATGACTTTAGAAAGATGGCAGCATCATTATTTTATTTCTACACAGAGATTGGTAGATCTATTACTGAAATCTGTTGACTTTAGCAATATTTGTTTCATTATATGCCAACAGTGACAATTCAAACATGGAACAAAAGCACTTTTTGTGTTTTTTTGCTTAAGTTTGCATGCCTGTAATTCAAGAAGTGTTAAAAATATTTTAATATCCTTACAGATTCTGGTTCTTAACAAACTTTCCTTTTGGTATCTTCATTTTAAACAAACTTTTCTTTTGAAATCTTCCTTTTTAAGGCTCTATATAGTTCAGTCTCATAGATATGAGGATCTCTAAGCAGCTCCATGTTCAAATGACTCATTTTCAGTTACCGAAAACCAAATGTGGTTCACTTTGCACACAGCTGATACTTTTTTCTTTTAAAGAAGAATGTCTGAAGAATAAATAATGTTTAAACTAGAAATGTATCTTGTTTAACTCTGTCAACTAATTGCATAAAACATAAGTCTCTGAGTGCCAAAAATCCACTGAAAATGGTCAAGCTGAGGCACATTAACTTATTTATAAGATCTGTACTTGAATCATTTTAGGGATATTTGGACGATGGGATTTTGTTCATTTTAACAGCTTCTGAGATACCAAGAGTTCAAATACCAGTATCGTAACTACACGTTACCGCATTGACATCCCTATATCCATGAGATTGAACCATATAGAGCCTTAAATGAAGATTACTGAAGAAAGTTTCATAAGGACAAGAATCTAAAATGACATTAAGATATCTTTAACACTTCTTGAATTTAAGACATGTAAACTTCAGGAAAACTTTTGTTTTTGGCACTCAGAGAGGTGTGTTGTGTACAATTATTTTGATTAAGATACATTTCTAGTTTCAGTGTTATTTGTTCTTCAGTCATTCTTCTTTTAAACACAATACTATCAGCTGTTTAAAAAGTTACCTACATTTGGTTTTCAATCACTGAAATGGGTAAATTCAACAATTTGATCATGGAGCTGCTTTGAGATTCTCATATCTATGGATTGAACTATATAGGGCCTTGAAAATGAATATTTCAAAAGAAAAGTTTATTAAGAATGAGTATCTAGAAGGATATTAAGATATCTTGAATACTTTTAGAGTTACAGGCATGACAACTTTAGAAAAGGAATATTTATGGCACTCAGACAGGAATGTTTTATGCAGTTGAGATGATAGAAAAACACAAGATACATTTCTAGTTTCAACATTATTTGTTCTTCAGATATTCCTCTTTAAAAGAAGAAAGTGACCCACATTTGGTTTTTGACCACTGAAAATGTGTCCAATTGACTCATGGAGCCGCATTGAGATCTCCATATCTCTGGGATTGAACCATCGAGGGCCGTTAAAATGAAGATACCAAAAGAAAAGTATCTTAAGAACCAGAATCTAGAAGGATATTAAGATATCTTTAATACTTCTTGAGTTACAGGCATGCAAACTTGAGGTAAAAACACAAAAAGTGCTTTCTGCCATGTTTGAACTGTCTCTGTTGGCATATAATGAAACAAAGATTGATAAAGTCAACAGATTTTACTAATAGATCTACCAATCTCTGTGTAGAAATAAAATAATGTTGCTGACATCTTTATAAAGTCATTTTTACACTCCTCTAATTTGCTCCAAATCTCAGGTGAAAATGGTCATTTTGATCCTCATCTACAAAACAGTGATTACTCAGTAAATATACATCTGTGACATTTAATATTTTGTCTTGCATCACTATTTATTTTTGTCTTTACACAAAAAAACCATGAACAAAATCCAAAATTTAAGCCGGGGACCTCTGGTTGATTTGACACAGAATGACCCCTAGCTACAATTGAAGTTTAATAACTGATTACAAAATAAGAATCATGATGTATTTGTGCCGTATCGCCCACCCACACAACCACCTAATCTGATCTGGAAACGACGGCAGCGCTGACGGGAGCGAGTGGGAGGGGGATTAACAGATGATGAGCTGTCATTGGTCTGACAGCCTGTCAATCATTCGGCGCTCACCTTGAACGATGAGATAGACCTGCGAGGTCTTGGGCTGCTGTTTGGTTTGGATGGAGCAGGTGTACGGGCCCTCGTCGAACACGTCCACCTTCTGGATCCTCAGACTGTACTCCAGCTGACCCTGCGTCACCAGCTCCACCCGCGGGTCCAGAGACCACTTGTCCTCGCCCGCGAAGATGATGTTCGAGCGGTTTAACCAGGCCACCTTAGACACCTTGTCGTCCACATAACACCTGACAGAGAGACAGACGGGTTCAGGTTACGATCTTATACGTGACATGTGAGCCAATTACATTTATTTCCACAGCAAAATAACAGAAGCAATGATGCAAACGTCATCAGATATGACAGATATAACTCAGCGGCTCTACAGAAGAAACACCCTTTTCGTTGGTGCTCATTCGTGGAGGTGAAGCACTACAGATGAGGCGTTCACGAGCGCACGTTCAAAGAGAGCGACAGGCTGACGGTCACACGCTCACGCTGAGTTTCACTGAGTTTCCTCCAATTAAACCGCTGAGAGACTCTGTTAACCAGCAGCTGTCAGACAACTGCACCTGTCTGTCTCTCTGACAGGCTGTGTGTGGTGTGTGTGTGTGTGTGTGTGTGAGAGAGAGAGAGAGCCGGACACTCGCTGTGGGCTCGCCTGAGGGAGTCAGTGTGTCAGACACTAATGAGACAGACAGGAGATTTGCTGAGGCAGAGAGAGACAGACGGACAGACAGACAGAGCTGCAGTATCTGTATGAGTTTAATCAGCTCAGTCTCAGTTTAAACAAAATCTGACTGCGCACACACACACACACACACACAGATAAAGCTGTTTTAAAGCAGACTCAAGTGAGTCCAGACCAGCTGCTCATGAGCCGTGATTCACACTGAACTAACTCTTCATTAAGACACTCGTACAGTTGCAGCACATGAGGACACTCACACCATCACGACAAACAGCAAACATGACTAGTTACTTGATGTTGAACAGGTTAAATGTGTGTTTACAGCAGGGCAGTTTAAATTCAACATGAAATTAAAATGGGCAATTCTCATTTATTATGAAATATAGCAGTGTTTATTCTAAATGATTTATTGGTGTACATCATTATTGTGTTAAATTCATAATCTTGAATCAGAATATCTTCTCCAGCATCTCTTCTCTGATGATGAGGGCGGGGCAACCTGTCACTCACATGACATCCACCAATAACAAACCACAAATCAAGCCCCGCCCTACATTTGTTCTTGTTTGCGAAGCATTTCAGTCTGATATACGGCACTATAGAGAAGAAAAGACCAGCGCAACTTCCCTTTCGTGATGATTTTAAATTGATGAATTATAAATGATGACAAAGAAATAAACAAAAGCAGAAACAGAGCACGGTGGGCAATATGCAGCAATAATGCAATTTAAGTATATAAATATAGGCAATGTCAGTCATTTGTATTTGCCACACTTCCTGCTACCAGCTGGTGGCGCTATGACTATGACTAAATTTTAGCAAACCGCGAGAACGAAATAATAAATTGTGCACCTGATTTAGCAAATCGAGGGAATAAATTAGTAAATCATGCTTGATTTTCTTTTTTTCCTGCGTGTCACGTGGGGGGCTCTGTACTAAATACACAGATAACAAAAACATGTTTTGAGACTACTATGAAAATGTTATTTCTGAATGTTCAATGAACATCTGTTTTTATTTTTTATTTTTAATGGAACATTCCATTTCATCATTCTTCAAACATTGTGGGAACGTTACTTTTGAATGTTCTCTGAACGTTCTGAAACAAGTAGAAACATTTAAAACACGTTTGATGAACGTCCAACTGAAATGTTTCAGGAAAAAAACACCCCATGAACGATGTGTGAATAATGTTTTTGTGTTAACGTTTTGAGAACATTATTAAAGACCAGATGACTCTGAACGAACGTTTTAATGTCACTGGAAGAACGTTTGTTCATAACTTTGAGAGAACGTTCTCACAAACAGTCATCATTAAAGTCATCAATCAGAGACTCTTGCTGTCAGGACGAACTTTTGTGCAGAATGCAAATACTGGTGTGAGTTACACATAAGAATATAAAATACATATAATTCTCTGAGGAAAACAGCGTGCGCACCTGACAGCTTGACTGACACGAAACCGCTTATGAGTCTCTGAAGCGCTTCAGAAAGTTCCTCCTGCTTTGAGCTCGAGAGAGCGGCTCCTCCGGCACTTTACACGCTAGAGTTTGTTTTCCCGTAGAAATTTCGTCACTGTAACGGTTTGTTGCGCAGATGACTAATCGATAATGGAATTTGTTGTTACTTGTGTTTCAGAGGAGTGACTGCATGTCAACGCTGGATCTGCTCCTACACTAATGACTCCATCATCAGAACGAATCTGAGCTGAGTAATGTCTTCTGATGCTGTACAGATGTTATTTTCCTGTTTATCACTGTGAAGCTGCTCTGAAACGATCTGTACTGTATAAAGCGCTGTAGAAATAAAGCTGACTTGAAAGATGGTTTCAGTCAGATGAAGATGGTGATGAATTTTGTCACTTTATGTCTGTTCTTCATATTTCTGCCGATGTCGAGCTGCTAGTGGGTTTGATTCTGGACCACAGACACACTGCTTTTATAAAGGACGGTTTTGCTCTTTGCTTGAACAATAAAGAAGAACACTGAAAACAGTAAGTGCTGTAGTGTAAGTGTCTGAGGAACAGACGTCCATGTTTCCACTCTCACACACTCAGGAACGTACACTAATTACACATCGTAAAGCATTATTTTGAGCTGAACGTGAGCTGCACTTTCTCCTGTAGTTATTCTCAAGACTGCAGGATTTCATCAGTTACACTGAAACAAGTATGAAGTGCTGATGTCACACGGTGAGTGACGGACGCGCCTCATTCTGAAGTTTGAGCACTTCCTGCCTAGCAGACACTGAATTATTAACACAGACACAGACGGACGGACGGATGAGAACAGCACTGACAGGCCTGAACCAGAACTTTCTCCAGCTTCAGTCAATCTCCACTTTCACCTGCTGCACAGTGCCGTTATTATGACCGAAATCTAACACTCAAACTCACTTTTGGTAATGAAAATAGAGTGGTATTCAAATATTAGATGAAAAACTTAAATAAACTTAAATAAATATTGACTTCACAGTTAACAAAAACATTTTCATGCTCATATTAATTATTTTTTTGGTAACATCCAATTTTTTTTCTTGGTTATGTGAACGTTAAGGAAACAATCCATTTCATCATTCTTCAAACATTATGTGAACGTTACTTTTGAATGTAACATTTAAAAACGTTAGATGAACGTCCATCTAAAATGTGTCTGAAAAAACATTCTATTAATGATTTTGAGAACATTATTAAAGACCAGACAACTATGAAAGAACATTCTATTAATGTAACATTTGAGAGAACCTTGTCAGAACATTAGCTAAAGTTCTGAGAACATTTCATATTTCATTTTTACAAATAAAGCTTCTTTATTGGCATCGATGGTTCCATTTCACAAAAGGTCTTTATAGTGTAAAAAGTTTCTTCACACTAAGACAAAACGGATCTTTTAAGAACTGATCACTGAAGGTTCTTTGAGGAACCAAGTTCTTCTATCATCACATCATGGCATCACTGTGAAAACCCGCTTTTGGAACCTTTATTTTTCAGAGTTTTGGCAACTAACTAAGTTTAGGCTTACTTTTAAATGACTAAAACGGAAATAATAATTCATTAAAGCTACACAGAAATGACAAAAGCGCAAAGCAAAAACTCACACACAACTGAAATTTAAAATATGAATAAATACTATAATAGTATATAAATAGTAAAATAACAGCACACATCTGAGCAGAAGGTCACAGAAACAGATCAGCACTGGTTTAGTGAACTATGACCTGATGTTTAGTTGACATCACTAACTTGAAGCGGTCAAACTAACGATCCGCAGCATGAATTTCCTCCCCGTCTCCTCTGAGGTTTCGACATTAAAACTAGATGTGTTCAGCTCCAAACGCCCTACAGACACAGAGAGAAGGTCGAAAATATCGATTACCCATCAGGCATCTGTGCGGCCCTGCGCCGTCTGATCTGACGTAAGAAGCGCCTGAAGCACCTGCACTCGAGGAACCAGATTCCAGCGTTCTGACAGAGAATCCTGCTCCACTTCTGTTCACTGGGAGATTACGACTTCACTGACGGACGGGCGTTAAATCCGGTCTGTCCGTGTAAGTGCGAGTGTGTGTCAGTGTGTGTGTGTGCACGTCACGGCTGCTCTGCTGTCAGCTGCACTGAGCGATGCCTTTCATTTCAGTCGAGGTCTCTGCACATCTCTTTTCTCTGAAATGCGACGCCGCAGGTAAAATGACTTAATGTGCAGATGGTGTGCGGGCGGGTGTTGCTACAGTGAGGGTGTTATCGCTCTGAATGAATGACAGACGCCCTGCAGATCTGACGCATTAGCATGAGCTCGTCGGCAGAGAGAAGATGATGTGTGTGTGATTTCTCAAATCATTTCCTGTGTGTACTTGTGAGGGACAAATGTCCTCACTAATATGAACGAAATGCCATGACAACTGACATACGAGGACATTTTACATGCTCAAAATGCTCATAAATCAGCCAAATCACATTTCTGTTTTAATCTAGTGTTTTGCAGAGGTTTCTGTGATGGGTTGGTTTAGGGGTCAGAGGTCAAATTAGGAGATTTGGTAACACTTTACAAAAAGATTCAATTTTTTCATTTCATTTAAAGTTATCATGAAAGGGAAGTTGTGCTCGCCTTTATAGTGTCGTATATCAGAGTGAAATGACTTTGCAAACAAGAACAAATGTAGGGCGGGGCTTGATTTTGTCTGTGGGGAATTGATTGGATGGTTGTGGTTTGTTATTGGTGGATCTCATGTGAGTGACAGGTTCCCCCGCCCTTGTCATCAGAGAAGAGACTCACACACACTCTCTCTCACACACACACACACACACACAGGCTCAGATCATCTGCTGATCACTGTAATTAAACACAAGTAGAAGCTCATGAGTCTCATTGACGACAGACAAACGCTCCCATCAGTGAAGAGCCTCATTTAGTGCTGCTGATCGTGTATGGAGAGACGCAAACGCTCTAATAACTGAACGCCGCTGCATTATTCTGCACTGAATGCTCAAATCATGTTGTTGCCATGGAAACACGGCGTTCAGCACCGATCCATACAGAAGGGCAACAATCAGGCATTTTCTCCTGAACAACAGTGTGTAAACGCTCAATCACAGAGATGCTACTGGAAGTTTCCAATACACAGCAAACCTCAAAAACTGGTGTCTGTGGGTGTAAAGCTGCAGGAAACACCCAGAGCGGAACGGAACGGCCAGATGTTCTATCGGAGAAGCGTAAAGCGTGCGGCGGATTCCTCGGAGGCCAGATGGATGTGGAAGCGCCGTGAAGTGGAGCCTATTTCACAGGCCGCTGGCCGCGGCGAGGCTAATGGTGGAGCTTAGCGCTTTACTTTCCTCAATTATGTACTTGAGAAACGCTTCATTCTGACTGACAATCGCTGCGGAGCAGAACACGGAGCGGGACTCTTAATTGTGCAGAGATTACAGAGAGATAAGAGAAGATATAAGGCTCGGCACGGGATCAGGGGTTACGATCAGCGATCTTACCAGACAGCTGGTCGACATATTCACCGGATAAAACCGGGTTAGTAGAGATAATGAAGGACTCGGTTAAATATGGCTGGAATCTCAAGGCTGTGGAATTTCACTCATTGAGACGTGAAGCTCTTCAGATTCTAACTAGATTCTCTGAATGCATTAACATTTAGCTCAGCTCATATCAGGGAGGAACACGGCGACGCCGGTAACCAACGCTTCCAATACGTCGGTCAGAAACGAGAACATCTATCTCAAGCGTTTGCTAATGTCCTCATCTATACAGAGCACTTCATGAAAAATGTGTGCTGTGAGATTGAACTGTCACTGGAAATGTGTTGGTAGCGGCCGCTCATAACAGATGCCATCTCTGCTTTATCTGCTGCCGGCGCTCCTGTCAAACTCACTTCATGCTTTATTCATACACACCTGCACACACACACACAACATAAACATGGCTCAAATCAATCAATACACACAATCAGATCTGCATTTTGCCCCAATAAAAGAGCACGAGAGATGATCTGAGATGGTCTGAGACAATCTGAAATTATCCAAGACTATCTGAGATGATCTGAGACGATCTGAGACTATTTGAGACACTCTGAGACAGTCTGAGATGATTTGAGATGATCTGAGACGATCTGAGACTATTTGAGACACTCTGAGACAATCTGAGATGATCTGAGACAGTCTGGAATGATCTGAGTCAATCTTAGATTATCTGAGATCATCTGAGAGCATCTGAGACTATCTGAGAAAATCTGAGATGATCTGAGACAGTCTGAGAGGGTCTGAGACGATCTGAGATGGTCTAAGAGAGACAATCTGAGATGATCGGAGACAATCTGTGACAGTCTGAGATGATCTGAGATGGTCTGAAATGATCTGAGATTATCCAAAACTATCTGAGATGATCTGAGACGATCTGAGACTATTTGAGACACTCTGAGACAGTCTGAGATGATTTGAGACAATCTGAGATGATCTGAGACAGTCTGAGAGGGTCTGAGACATCTGAGATGGTCTAAGAGAGACATCTGATGATCGGAGACAATCTGTGACAGTCTGAGATGATCTGAGATGGTCTGGAATGATCTGAGTCAATCTTAGATTATCTGAGATCATCTGAGAGCATCTGAGACTATCTGAGACAATCTGAGATGATCTGAGACAGTCTGAGATTATCTGAAATGGTCTAAGAGAGACAATCTGAGATGATCGGAGACAATCTGATCTGAGATGATCTGAAATGATCTGAGTCAATCTTAGATTATCTGAGATCATCTGACTCTGAGACTATCTGAGACAATCTGATGATGAGAGTCTGAGATGATCTGAATGGTCTAAGAGAGACAATCTGAGATGATCGGAGACAATCTGAGACAGTCTGAGATGATCTGAGATGGTCTGAAATGATCTGGATATCCAAACTATCTGAGATGATCTGAGACGATCTGAGACTATTGAGAGAGTCTGAGATTTGAGACATCTGAGATGATCTGACAGTCTGAGAGGGTCTGAGACGATCTGAGATGTCTACATCTGAGATGATCGGAGACAATCTGTGACAGTCTGAGATGATCTAGATGGTCTGAAATGATCTGAGATTATCCAAACTATCTGAGATGATCTGAGACGATCTGAGACTATTTGAGACACTCTGAGACAGTCTGAGATGATTTGAGACAATCTGAGATGATCTGAGACGTCTGAGAGGGTCTGAGACGATCTGAGATGGTCTAAGAGAGACAATCTGAGATGATCGGAGACAATCTGTGACAGTCTGAGATGATCTGAGATGGTCTGGAATGATCTGAGTCAATCTTAGATTATCTGAGATCATCTGAGAGCATCTGAGACTATCTGAGACAATCTGAGATGATCTGAGACAGTCTGAGATTATCTGAAATGGTCTAAGAGAGATCGGAGACATCTGTGACGTCTGAGATGATCTGAGACGTCTGGAATGATCTGAGTCAATCTTAGATTATCTGAGATCATCTGAGAGCATCTGAGACTATCTGAGACAATCTGAGATGATCTGAGATGATCTGAGACAGTCTGAGAGGGTCTGAGATGATCTGAGATGGTCTCAGGCGGTTTAAACACAAACTTTGTATACATGCACTCAAATAATCAGTTGGTAATTGGACTGATGGCTCAATCAGACTGAAAAGCCTTCATGTAAACAACTCAATGGATCAGACTGAGCTCCATCCGAATGAAATTTCGATCGAATTGTAAGGGGTAGTGTTTATGTATCGATACTGAATACTCCTTTTCTCAGTACTGATACACCGATATCAGTTGTGCGTTCTCGCTCTTTCTTCTCTCTGACGGTGAAGTGACACACACTCACTCGTCTCATTCGCTCCGGTCGAACAGTGTATTGATCCGTGCATGAACTCTTAAAGTGACAGCAGCCTAATAAACCTGCTGCTGTCTGTCACGTTAATCAGAGAACAAAAGACAAAGAGAAAATCACTGAATAACTTTTGTAACTTTAATTGTAAGCATTAATCTGTATTTAATTTTTTCAATAAAGACTATCCAGTTTTATTTTACGTGATTACTTTATTTCTGTAGTATTTCTAACCTGAATATACTGTTAGACCTACCTGAAAAACTTAAAGCCATGTTTATTTCATGGCTCTCTTTATTCTGTTGTATTTATTTCTGCTATCATTTGCAATTTGTTGATTTGTTCTTATTTTATTAGTGTTTTATTTGTCTATTATTTTTTTTTTTTTGTAAATGTAGTTCAAACATTCAAATAAAGCCTCTCTGTTCTGTGTGTAAGATATTACGACAAAATTACCCGAATAATAAAAAAGTAATGAGATAATAAGAAATGATCTGTATGGCAGTATATATGGCAGTTTCCACCATTGTATCGAACATCGATATTTTTTTACAAGTAAATCTGTGAATGAAACTATTTTATTTCAGACAGGAGGGAAAATGAAGTGGGCAGAGAAACCACAAAAACAGGACTGTGTGTCTGCAGAGATCATGATCATTACTGCACATGTGAACACTGTTATTTCACACGCGATTGATCATGTGATTGATCGGTGGAGGTTCTGTGGCTCTGCTCACAGTTCACTGTATGTCTGAGCTCAGCAGTGCCACTGGAGGAACGTTCACGACTGCAGTGCAGAAATGAAGGTGGATACACACACAGATCCTGAAGTGTGTGTGTTTGTACCGCCGCTTCCTCAGAAGAGCGTGACAGAGAGAAAGTCTCTGAGTGGAAATAATTGGCAGCAACTTTTATGCTGCTTCATTTGCAAACTCTGCATTAATGAATTCCATCTGTCCTCCATCTTAAGTAGTTTACACACAACACGCCTCACACGCGTGTTAAAAGCTCCGGCAAATGGCTCTGGAGGCCTCTGAGATCCAGATGCCTGCCGTTAATTAGGGGGGAAAGCTGAACTGGATGAAGTGAGCGTTCACCGTCTCCCTCTTTAATCAAACCGTCAATCACACCTCAGTAACACGGCAATTTATATAAATATCAGAACGAGTCTTTATCAACTGCTCATGTGCTGCTCTTAATTATCAGAGAAACACCAGAAGAATTTTAGGATTCACACAATACAGACACTGACATGACATGAAGGAGAGACCGTTTGCTCTGCTCCTTCAGGCACACACACCACACACACCACACACACACACACACACACACACACTCGTTGTTTTCACAGCAGAACAGAGGTCTGAACGGCAGGAACGTGTGAAAAGCTGCTAAAACTGAAATAGATGTGCAACTGCTGACAGTCTGAACGAATCCTTCATCTCCTCTGAAACACTGTTAGAGCTTCACACTGATCCTGAAACACACTTCACATCACATGATCCGTCCACCGTCGACACACACCAGCAGCACTGCGGTACAAAAAACACCAAGGAACAAATCGTCCCCTTGGAATTATAAGGTTCTATCTGCGTTCTGAGCAGTTTTGAGATACTGAGCTTCAAAGTGTTTCCGTTCCATATAGCAAAAACTATATGGGGAATAAGTTTCTTTCAAACATAAATGTACCCTAAATGTATTCTAAATGTACAATATCAAAATCCTCTCAAATTTGTAAAGAGGGAATTTTGGAACAGGTCAAACACAGATAGAACCTTCTAATTCTAAAAAAACACTTTTCACTTGGAATTATAAGGTTAAAAAATTGGCAAAAAAATAATTGAAGCCATAATTTTCAAGAAACACAAACAGTTTACTTATAATTTGTTTTAAAACACAAAATTCCTGTTGTAACAATGTGTTGACATGCATGAGAAAGTTAAATTTAATGGTTTTTATGACATTTATTTCATATTCTAAATGAATAGTTTTTTCTTGTTATGTCTTAAGCATAAAAGGCAGTGCTAAATCTTTTGTCCAGTGCAGATGTTAAATTTAGGTAGGAATATGATGGGTAATTTAACACATTATTGCAGGAACCATTTAAGTTTAAGTTTCCTTTCGTTTAGACAGAAAGCAGCTTCTGTAACACATCTGAGCAGGACTTTATTCCACAGAAAGAGGGACATGTGAAATGACATCAGTATGGCTGAAATAACATGATAACGGTTATTATTGTAATTAAGACCCCATCAAATAAATTGTTGACTCTTTGACCTTTAAGTCTTAATATTGTAAAATTTAAGACATTTTAAGACTAAAAACTGCAGGAAAACAGATAATGCTTCAGCAAAGGTGTTTAACAAAGTTTAATAAACATTGAAAAATGTATGACAATGACATGATTGGAAATAAGCAAATAGACTGCAAAACCCGAATCTATCCTCTCAATAGCGCTGCTGGCTAACGTTAGCGTGGTGTCTAACTGAAAATAACAATCAGATACAACAAAACACACAAAAAGACTGTAATTCCCTGGAATTTGGGCTGCTGTCATTGACAAGATCATAAATAAAACAGTCCATCATGAGGTTTCTAATAAACATCGCATTGTGTGAAATTTAGTCTTCTCTTCACCGATTTAGCAATTAAGTGATGGCTTCGCACCGACATGACAAAGAACGCTGATCCTGATTGGTCCTCGTGTGTGCATTGGAAGTGCTGATTGGCTCACACAGACAGAACCTTATAGAGCCAGTTAGAGTGCGACTTTGTAGATAGAACCTTTTTGTTTCCTAAAAAAAGTACCAAAATGTGCACAACTTAAAAAAAGAAACATCACATAATGTAAATAAGTTACAGTCACAGAATATGAATATGTGAATAACTCAATTTTGACAAAAATGTCAGATAGAACCTTATAATTCTACAGAGCTGCTAAAGGGTAGTGGTGGTGGGGAAAATATATGGGAAGGGAGGAAATTTCGGACAAAAATCGGACAAACTCTTCCTCTTTAATGTCCCGCTGGCTGGCAGTAGTGTTTCAGTTAGTAACATACGTTAATAATGCACACAAATAATGTGCGGCTCTTAGAGTTTGAACTTGTTGGACTCAAATATAAAGAAATGCAGTCAGTGCTTATGTCAAGCAGTTCATAATGTTGGCAATATATTCACAGATTGGAGCTTCCCAGATCAATAACTCTTGAGCTAAACGTTGTTAAAACACAAATGCAGCTACTTCCAATCATAGTAACCTACACAACAAGCTACAACAACACAGTTTTCCTCAAATGTGCTTTATAATATATAAATTGATATATTATTATATTATAAATATATATAGTGACATATGGACTGAATTTGGTGACAGTACAGTGTGTTACAGTAAAGTATTGAGTATTTTTCATAATATAAAATGAGCAAAATTGTTTTGGGTTTTGCACTTTTCAGACGGTCCCTTCAGACGTGTTTCTCCGCCGCCTCATAGGGACCAATTTATTATAAAGCACATTTGAGGAAAACTGTGTTGTTGTAGCTTGTTGTGTAGGTTACTATGATTGGAAGTAGCTGCATTTGTGTTTTAACAACGTTTAGCTCAAGAGTTATTGATCTGGGAAGCTCCAATCTGTGAATATATTGCCAACATTATGAACTGCTTGACATAAGCACTGACTGCATTTCTTTATATTTGAGTCCAACAAGTTCAAACTCTAAGAGCCGCACATTATTTGTGTGCATTATTAACGTATGTTACTAACTGAAACACTACTGCCAGCCAGCGGGACATTAAAGAGGAAGAGTTTGTCCGAACTCACAGCAAGGGAACGCAAAAGATTTGAAAAAAAAAAAATCCTCCCATCCCAATTTTTTTTTCCACCAGCACATCAAATTTCCTCCCTTCCCATTTTTTTTCCACCAGCACGTCCCTTTAGGGGCTCCGTAGAATTCCAAGGGGATGAAATGAATACTGTATCTGAAAAAAAGTGTACAGACATTTCCTTCAACTCTAAAACACAATACAATGAAACGAGTAATTCAAAATACGGGTAAAACACTGTTATATTGGCACAGTACATCGGGATGTATTTTTATGGACTTTTCGTAGAGAGTGTGAATTTTAGAATTACATGAGTGCCGTCAGCAGCGCAGTCCTGATGGAAATATTACTGTGAACTTGTGTAGAACAGTAAGAATTCAGCTTCATCATCTGAGCAGCTTACACTGAATAATCATCAGATATCATCACACACATGCAGGTGTGCTGAAGAGACGCCGCTCCATCCTGTAATAAACACTGCAGCTGAAAACAATCTGCTGAAAGATTCACTTTGAAATAATTTTCACTCAGAAATTGCACATATAAAAGTTCAAAAACTTCTTCATGTAATAACCTAGAATACTGTCTAACACTTGATGGCTGCTCTGTTAAGTCTTCGTCGTCAGCTAGAACCTGGGTGTGCTCTTTGATACCAATCTTTCATTTGAAGGCCATGTTACTAGCATCTGTAAAACCGCATTCTTCCATCTTAAAAATATATCTAAACTACGACATATGCTCTCAATGAAGAATGCAGAACAGTTAGTTCATGCGTTCATGACCTCAAGGCTAGATTACTGTAACGCTCTACTGGGTGGTTGTTCCTCCCGCTTGATAAATAAACTACAGCTCGTACAAAATGCAGCAGCTAGAGTTCTTACTAGAACTAGGAAGTATGACCATATTAGCCCAGTTCTGTCGTCACTGCATTGGCTTCCTGTTAAACATCGTATAGATTTTAAAATCTTGCTAATTACTTACAAAGCACTAAATGGTTTAGCTCCCCAGTACCTGAGCGAGCTCTAAGCATTATAGTCCTTCACGTTTATTGCGATCTCAGAATTCAGGCCAGCTGATAATACCTAGAATATCAAAATCAAGTAGATCCTTTTCCTTTTTAGCACCTAAACTCTGGAACAGTCTTCCCAGCATTGTTCGGGAAGCAGACACAATTGACACCTATAAAGCGCTATAGAAATAAAGTTGACTGGAGTGTTTTTCTGAAACGTTTTAGTTGGATGTTCATCTAACATTTTTTAAATGTTACTGCTTGTTTCAGAACGTTCAGAGAACATTCAAAAGTAATGTTCCCATAATGTTTGCAGTATGATGAAATGGAATGTTCCCTTAACATTCACATAACCAAGAAAAAACGTTTTTAAAACATTTAAAAAACTAGAACAGTTTGAACATTCAGTCATGGATACAGTTTGAGCCTTTTGGTGTCATTTATGATCCATAAGTTAAAGTCACGCACAATAATGCTCAAACCTGAAATCATCACTGTCATCGGACACAATTTGCATGTTCTTGTTCAGCCGTGACCACGCAGAAACAGAAATGTTCCAAAGACGAGTCAAAAACTCTGATTAACATGGAAAAGATACCTGTCATCATGTCTGTAATGTTAAACTAACATTTACTCACCGATGACAAACACTTCAGACTTCACACAGAGACGTGAAGGGCTGACACACACACACACACACACACACACACACACACACATCATACACAGGTCAGGTGGCAGCTCACTTCATACCTGTGATCTTGACAAATAGGTTTACTTCGAGTTTTCCTCTACAGGCAGAAATGCCACACACACCACACACACACACACACACACACAATAAATCCCGCAGTGCTGCTGCTGGCGGTCGGCTATACAAGCCTTTATTCTGTCCAGTTTAAGCCTCCCTTATCGAAATGAACAGTTACTACAGTTACACACAGTTGCAGCAAAGCTCTCTCTCACACACACACACACACAGAAGCACACAGGTAGGTTTGTGTGTGTAATTATTCCGAAGGGATTATTAATAGACATCAGTCTCTAGACGGGCATAGTGATTCTCCCTCTGTGTGGGAAATTTCACACCGCAGTAAAAGCTGACGTGAGCCTGGAGCGTCAGTCACCAGAAGCAGAAGCTCACACTGGTGCCAGCAGGAGCAGAGCAGTGATGGTGAAGCATTCATAGGGCTGATGGTACGAGTTTCACAGGTTATGGTGATCTGTGGCCGTGCTTTACAGTCTGCAGATCTTCATTATGAGCTCATTAATGTACAAACACAAACAGATCTTCACTGAAACTCACAGGGGAAAATAAAAACACACAATAAAAGACAAAGACTCATAAAGAGCAACAGAAGCGAAAGTGACACAATAAAAGACTAGAAACCAGCAGATGTATGAACATAATTACTGTAAATGACATTTGACTGTTTTCTGTTCTAGCTTATTAGTATCGCTGGTGTCAGTTTTTGCATTAGCACTGACGGTGATTAGCATAGGATTTAATCCGACAACATCAAAGCCGTAACCATGTCTTGAACATTGGGGGACTGACTATTTTAAATAAAAGACCTCAATGGTAATGCTCTTCTTATTTAAAGAATTAAATAAATAGAGATTAAATGGATTTAGAGAAGAAAAAAGAAAGAAAGAAAGAAAGAAAGAAAGAAAGAAAGAAAGAAAGAAAGAGTAAAAAGAGTCAGAATGAGACAGTGGTTTGTACAGTGGTCAATTTGAATTTGCAAAAAACATTTTGATTTTAAAATATGCCCCCATTCAATCTTATTCCTATGCCTAATATGTTGAAAATGCAAAACGGAAAAATGCTTATTGCCTAGTCACATTCAGTTATGAATTTCATAAATCATATAAAAGATAGATTATACTTTCAATTTAAAGGTGCCATCGAACGATTTTTTACAAGATGTAATATAAGGCTAAGGTGTCCCCTGAATGTGTCTGTGAAGTTTCAGCTCAAAATACCCCATAGATTTTTTTTAATTAATTTTTTAACTGCCTATTTTGGGGCATCATTAATATGCGCCGATTCAGGCTGCGGCCCCTTTAATTCTCGTGCTCCCCGCCCCCAGAGCTCGCGCTTGCCTTAAACAGCATAAACAAAGTTCACACAGCTAATATAACCCTCAAATGGATCTTTACAAGATGTTTGTCATGCATGCTGCATGCATACATCAGATCATGTGAGTACAGTATTTAATTGGATGTTTACATTTGATTCTGAATGAGTTTGATAGTGCTCCGTGGCTAAAGCTAACATTACACACTGTTGGAGAGATTTATAAAGAATGAAGTTGTGTTTATGAATTATACAGACTGCAAGTGTTTAAAATGAAATAGCGACGGCTCTTGTCTCCGTGAATACAGTAAGAAACGATGGTAACTTTAACCACATTTAACAGTACATTACCAACATGCTAACGAAACATTTAGAAAGACAATTTACAAATATCACTAAAATATCATGATATCATGGATCATGTCAGTTATTATTGCTCCATCTGCCATTTTTCGCTATTGTTCTTGCTTGCTTACCTAGTCTGATGATTCAGCTGTGCACAGATCCAGACGTTAATACTGGCTGCCCTTGTGTAATGCCTTGAACATGGGCTGCATATGCAAATATTGGGGCGTACATATTAATGATCCCGAATGTTACGTAACAGTCGGTGTTATGTTGAGATTCGCCTGTTCTTCGGAGGTCTTTTAAACAATGAGATTTAATAAGAAGGAGGAAACAATGGGTTTGAGACTCACTGTATGTCATTTCCATGAACTGAACTCTTGTTATTCAACTATGCCAAGGTAAATTAAAATTTTAATTCAAGGCACCTTTAAAGTGTTTAAATTGACAGAAATTCAGTAGTTTTGCGTCACTTGATTTTACGGTTCGTTGTTTAAAGGATTAGTTCACTTCAGAATTCAAATTTCCTGATAATTTACTCTCCTCCATGTCATCCAAGATGTTCATGTCTTTCTTTCTTCAGGGAAAAGAAGGTTTTTGAGGAATTCCAGGATTTTTCTCCATATAGTGGACTTCACTGGGGTTCAACGGGTTGAAGGTCCAAATGTCAGTTTCAGTGCAGCTTCTACATGATCCCAGACGAGGAATAAGAGAATGTTTTCCTCAAAAACCTTCATTTCTTTTCCACTGGAGAAGGAAAGACATGAACATCTTGGATGACATGGGTGAGTAAATTATCAGGAAATGAATTTGTGAACTAATCCTTTAACATTTGTATCATAAAGGGGAGTGTTCAGTCCGTTCGTCATCACGAGTACTAATGCTAGTAACTAGCAGCAGCAGTCGCACCGCCCTAGAGACGGCCCTGAGCAGAAGTGACGGCTGCCATCTGCATGAGATTTGACAGTCACTCCTGCACAAACCACAAACACCTCCCCACATCCATTCCTCGAGTTCCTGAGCGAGGTCACGCTCTCACCGTCCACATCAGTCATCACGTGTCACTTCTCATGCGCCAAACCTCCCGTGATCCGAACAAGCCGCAATCACAGATCAAAGCAACAGTGTCTGTTTCTGCTCAAACACCTTCCGCCGGATTCAAAGCGGCCCGAGCACGCGTTTCACACGCGAGGTCAAACGGCCTCCAGACGCAGCTAACGCACTCGCAGCAGATGAATGAGTGAAAAGGTCAGGCTTGGATTGAGCGAGGTTAATGAGTGGACAGCAGACGCCTCACCTGACATTTAATCAAACAGCGCGAACACGAGCCGCTCACTGTTTACAGAGCTGAGCTCCAAGGCAGCCGTGTTGACTCACGCATGACACCACATGCAGAGACGCAAACAGAGATTTGTCGATCCCCGCCGCCAATTACCAGGAAATTCACTCCTGCCTCTTGTTTTCGGGAACTTTTCTCCTCTTGGAGAGTAATAGCAGGTGAGTCTCACAGAGGCAGTTTTCAGGTTTACAGCTGCAGTTCTGGGGCTAATAAAGGTCCGCCGGGGCGTCTGAAAGATGCTTAACACACCTGTAAAGAGACACAGGAGCCGCTGCGCCCCAGGAAGGGTCTGGCACAGTAAATTGGTTCCAGAGGGAAAATTCTCCATTATAGAGATGACAAAGGCATCTCAACTGGCACTGTTATGAACTCTTTTCTCTTCCACACCACAAGTTGCTGAAACGTGCGCTTCTGCTCCAAGACGGACTAAAGGTAGATCACGGTAGGAAGCCATGAGTTTCAGCAGGACGTGACATGAAACATGAAACTATCATGATTATAAACGTCTTCATTTTAGATATATAGCATGGACCAGACAACTTGAAGGGATCATTCACACAGAATTGATCACTCGCCCTTATGTCGTTCAAACCTGTGTGACACAAAATAAGACGTTCTGAGAAATGTCTCAGTGTTTTTATGTCCATGTACTGAAAATCAATGTTACTTGGTTTCCAAAGTTCCTCAAAAAGTCTTCAGAAGAAAGAAAGATGGAGAGTAATTGATGGGCGAATGAACCCTGTAATGATGAAACTAGTAGTGAATGTACAGAAATACGTCCGGAGTGAGTGAGGTGATTAATAAGTGATTCATCCTAGTGACTCCAGTCTTCTTAATCTGTTCATCAAAAAGACTAATTTGTTCAGCGAACATTTCTTTAGATGATGACATATTTACACCAGTAGGTGGCAAATAATTGAATGGATTCATTAAAAAGCACTATGCTTAATAAAAATGTGTTTTCCTCACAAATGACAAAGAAGATTAATTTTTCTCCATTGTGTGGACGGCTTAGAACGACTCTTCAAAAGAAGACAATAACAGACTAAAAATAATGAATTCCAGTAACATTCTTGTGTCACATTTACAGTTACAATTGATCCGTTCGTTCAGTCGTTCAGACTCAAATCAAACAAACGCTGTACTCGTTCAGAGGGTCAAACCAACCAAAAGCGAACTTCAGCTGACGGTCTTCACAGTGTGAACAAACGGATCTACGGATTGATTCCAGCATGAGCAGTATCTGATGTAGGACATGTGACCAGTGAGGTCATGTGACATCAGCACGATCCAGCGGCTGGAGGATCGAATGCTTCAGTCTGATATTAATCTGGACGACACAAACAGCTCTGAGAGAATCAGAGAAGCAGCCTCTCGTCTCTGGAGGGATGAGAGATAAACAGCTAAACTAACCACTCGTCTGATATCAGATGCTGCGAGACAGATGATTAGAGCGGCCCCGAGAGAGAGACAGACAGAGATTAGAAGAGATGGATGATGGGATTCAAGAGAGAAAAAAAAAAAAAAACACTAGAAATAACAGAAAAGAGAAGGGTTAGTGAGAGGAGAGCAAATGCAGCGAGAAACAGGAGGAAGACTGAGTCAGTGAGGATGAAGAACGGACGCAAACGCACACACTCTCTCCTCAATAAAACATAAGCCTCAGACAATCAATAGAGCCGCTGGCCGCCTCAGACGGTGCTGCTACATAAAAGAGAACAGCACGACCTCTCCAGCACTGCAGCGCTCACTTCCTGCTGCACTTCCTCTGAACCTGAACCTGACACTGACCTGCTGTCTGAACACTGAACCTGTCTGTCCTCACACTGACCTGACCTGTCTGTCTCACACTGAACACTGAACCTGTCTGTCTCACACTGAACCTGTCTGTCTCTCTGAACACTGAACCTGTCTGTCTCACACTGAACCTGTCTCAAACTGTCTTTCTCTCTGAACACTGAACCTGTCTGTCTCACACTGAACACTGAACCTGTCTGTCTCACACTGAACACTGAACCTGTCTCACACTGAACCTGAACCCTGTCTGAACTTCTGTCTCTGAACACACTGACCTGTCTGTCTCTCTAAACACTGACCTGTCTGTCTCACACTGAACCTGACCTCTGTCTCACACTGACACTGAACTGTCTGTCTCACACGAACCTTCTGTCTCTCTGAACACACCCTGTCTGTCTCTCTGAACACTGAACCTGTCTGTCTCTCTAAACACTGAACCTGTCTGTCTCACACTGACCCTGAACACACTGAACCTGTCTGTCTTCTGACACTCCTGTCTGTTCTCTGAATCTGAACCGTCTGTCTCTCTAACACTGAACCTGTCTGTCTCCACACTGAAACTGAACCTGTCTGTCTCACACTGAACACTGAACCTGTCTGTCTCTCTGAACACTGAACCTGTCTGTCTCACACTGAACACTGAACCTGTCTGTCTCTCTGAACACTGAACCTGTCTGTCTCTCTGAACACTGAACCTGTCTGTCTCACACACTGAACCTGTCTGTCTCTCTGAACCCTGTCTGTCTCACACTGAACCTGTCTGTCTCTCTGAACACTGAACCTGTCTGTCTCACACTGAACACTGAACCTGTCTGTCTCTCTCTGAACCTGTCTGCTCTCTAACACTGAACCTGACACTGAACCTGACACCTCTGTCTCAACCTGAACACTGAACCTGTCTGTCTCACACACTGAAACCTGTCTGTCTCAACACTCTGTCTCACACTGAAACACTGAACCTGTCTCTCTCCCACTGAACCTGTCTGTCCTCCACGAACACTGAACCTGTCTGTCTCTCTGAACACTGAACCTGTCTGTCTCACACTGAACACTGAACCTGTCTGTCTGAACCTGTCGGTCTCAACCTGTCTGAACCTGTCTGTCTCTCTGAACAACTGACTGAACCTGTCTGTCTGTCTGTCTTGGAACAACACTGAACCTGTCGTCTCACACTGAACACTGAACCTGTCTGTCTCTCTGAACACTGAACCTGTCTGTCTCACACTGAACCTGTCTGTCTCTCTGAACACTGAACCTGTCTGTCTCACACTGAACACTGAACCTGTCTGTCTCTCTGAACACTGAACCTGTCTGAACACTGACCTGTCTGTCTCTCTGACACTGAACCGTCTGTCTCACACTGAACCTGTCTGTCTCCTGAACACTGAACCTGTCTGTCTCACACTGAACCTGTCTGTCTGTCTGACACTGAACCTGTCTGTCTCACTGACACTGAACCTGTCTGTCTCTCTGAACACTGAACCTGTCTGTCTCACACTGAACCTGTCTGTCTCTCTGAACACTGAACCTGTCTGTCTTCACACTGAACACTGAACCTGTCTGTCTCTCTGAACACTGAACCTGTCTGTCTCACACTGAACACTGAACCTGTCTGTCTCTCTGAACACTGAACCTGTCTGTCTCACACTGAACACTGAACCTGTCTGTCTCTCTTAAACACTGAACCTGTCCCTGTCTGAACACTGACCTGTCTGTCTCTCTGACACTGAACCTGTCTGTCTCTGACCTGTCTGTCTCTCTGAACACTGAACCTGTCTGTCTCACACTGAACACTGAACCTGTCTGTCTCTCTGAACACTGAACCTGTCTGTCTCACACTGAACTGACTGACTGAACCTGTCTCTCTCTGAACACTGAACCTGTCTGTCTCACACGTGTCTCTCGTGAACCTGTCTCTCACTGAACACTGAACCTGTCGGTCTCTCACACTGACCACCCTGTCTGTCTCTCTGAACACTGAACCTGTCTGTCTCACTCTGAACACTGAACCTGTCTGTCTCTCTGAACACTGAACCTGTCTGTCCTCAAACTGAAAACTGAACCTGTCTGTCTCACTGACACTGAACCTGTCTGTCTCACACACTGAACACTGAACCTGTCTGTCCTCTCTGAACACTGACCTCTGTCTCACTGTCTGTCTCTGACACACTGAACCTGTCTGTCTCTGAACTGAACAACCTGAACCTGTCTGTCTCACACTGAACCTGTCCTGTCTGTCACTGACTGTCTGCTCAACACTGAACCTGTCTGTCTCTCTGAACACTGAACCTGTCTGTCTCTCTCACACGAACACTGAAACCTGTCTCTCTGAACCGTCTGTCTCTGAAACACCTGAACCTGTCTGACACTGAACACTGAACCTGTCTGTCTCTGAACTCTGTCTCAACTGAACCTGTCTGCTCACACTGAACACTGAACCTGTCCTGTCTCTCTGACACTGACCTGTCTGTCTCTCATGAACACTGAACCTGTCTGTCTCTCTGAACATGTCTGTCTCACACTGAACAACACTGAACCTGTCGTCTCTCTGAACTGAACCTGTCTGCTCATGAACTGAACCGTCTGTCTCTCGAAGAACACGAACTGAACCTGTCTGTCTCTGAACACTGAACCTGTCTGTCTCTCTGAACACTGAACCTGTCTGTCTCACACTGAACACTGTCTGTCTGCTCTCTGACCTGAACCTGTCGTCTCACAACATGAACCTGTCTGAACACTGAACCTGTCTGTCTCTCGATGAACCTGTCTGTCTCTCTGAACACTGAACCTGTCTGTCTCACACTGAACACACTAACACTGAACCTGTCTGTCTCTGATGGTCTGTCTCACACTGAACACTGAACCTGTCTGTGTCTCTGAACACTGAACCTGTCTGTCTCACACTGAACACTGAACCTGTCTGTCTCTCTAAACACTGAACCTGTCTGTCTCTCTGAACACTGAACCTGTCTGTCTCACTAAACACAACCTGTCTGTCTCACTGAAAACTGAACCTGCTAAGCGAACCAAACTTACAGCACTTGCGGATTGCGGATCACAAGCTTGTCGCTTGACGAGTTATAATTTTGAGATATACCGCATACATCACCTAGATGGAGCTGAGGGCTTGCATGGAGCCTTTGGATGAAATACATAAATGAAATAACCACTATGTAGCCACTATGGTGTCCCATACATGGAATTTGTGCTCTGCATTTCACCCATCCAAATGCACACACACAGCAGTGAGTATTGAACACACACACCGTGAACACACACCTGGAGCAGCGGGCAGCGACTGAGGGTTCAGTGCCTTGCTCAACGGAGCCTCAGTTATGGGTAATGTGAGTGGAAGAGAGCGCTG